>OZ038518.1:31780133-31822633 GCA_964036315.1 Acanthosepion esculentum | reverse complement strand
TGTGTGCTTTTGTGTGTGGGGTCATGATCTATTCAGTTCCGGTTTGAATTTATTTATGAAGTTTTTTTCCTGTATTTGTAGGTAGGAATAATTGTCTGTTTGGTATATCGGCATGATATTAAATTTACCCTGGTTACATTCAAAAATATGTTGTGAAACAAAAAGTTTTCTGTTGTCTGGCAACTTTATGTTGCTTTTGTGTAGGGAGACCCTGTTGTTCAGTTGTTGGCTGATGCCTATATATGATTTCCTGCATTTTGTGCATTTAAGTACATAAATCACATTTTTGGAGTTGCAGTTTAGGTTTTTGTTTATTGTGAACGTTGTTTTGGGGTTTTGAAAAGTGTACGAGTTTCCTTCTATAATGATGTCACAAACCCCACACCTTTTTTTGTTGCATTTTGTGACTCCCTGTATTGTGTGTTGGGTAAATTTAGATGAGGTTAATATGTGTTTTAGGTTTTTAGATTGGCGTTTACTTTTGATTATTTTGGTTGTTTTTATTATATTATTCAGTTTATTATTCTTGCTAAGTCGGTCTAGATTTTTGGTAATTTTTGTGAATATTTCTGGATTGTTTTTGTTGTATGTTGAGACATATGCTAGAGTTGGCTCGACATTACGTTTCTTTTTATTTCTAAGTTGGTCTAGAGGGATTTTTTTTGCGAGTTCAAAACCTTTGTTTATTAGAGTTGTGGGGTAGCCTCGTTTTTTTAGAGTTTTATGTAGTTCTTCTAAGCGGGTTTTTCGGAGGTGTTTATCAGTCACTATAGTACAAACTCTACGTGCTAGGGAATAGCGAATAGATTTTAGGGAGCTTTTGGTGTGATGGCTCTTGAAATGAAGAAACCAACCTTAATTGTTTTATGACCCTTCGCTCAGAACTCTTCACTACCATTTAAAGAAAGACATTGGAATGACCAACACAAAAACAAAGAATGTCTCATATAGGGAAGATGTAACATTGAAAAGCATAAAGGAAAAAAATTAATTATTTTTAATAATTATTTTTAATAATATGTGGAAATCTCCACCCTTTACCTGAAGACGGTCGTAAGACCAGAAACACGTGTTGTAAAACTATGTAAAACTATGAAAAATAAAGAATAATATTTAAAAAAAAAAACCCACATTACAACCAAAAAAGTTTGCGGTACCTCTCTTCTTTTTAATATACACACTTTTCTCTAGTTGGAACCATTATAACCTCTTCATTTCAATTTATATATATATATATATATATATATATATATATATATATATATATATATATATATATATATATATATATATCCTCACACACACATATATATATCCCCACACACATATACATATATACTCACCCTATATATATATATATATATATATATATATATATATATATATATATACCTAACATTTATATATCTATATATACTCTACACACACACACACACATATATGTATAATAAAAACACTATTACATTTTGCATCCACGAAAGTATTAACAAAATGCCTAACATAATTGTAATTCCGAAAAATATGGAGTAAAAGAAGTAATTTTTTAGAAAATTAAAAATAAAAGAAGTAATTTTCTTAAAAATTAACTTCTTATAAGAAAATAGTTTTTGTCGCAGATTCACCTTTAATTTTGAACGGAAAAAATGTCACAATTAATTTTTAACAATTTATTTTCAGTGAAGAATAATTGAAGGATAAAAAATATTAGGTCAATAATAGCATATCGACATAATTGACATTTTGTCTGTCAAAATCTCTTTAAATTTGATAAAATTAGGGGTACCCATGTAAGGTAATTTTCCAATGCCAGTGGTCAGTTCCCCGTACAGGAGGACCTTTGGAATCCTCTCATCTGGCATACAGTGTACATGTCCAAGCCAGTGTTGGAGAAGGGCGTATAGGCTGGATAAATTGGCACGGGTGAGAACTACTCGACCAGCTCTGAATTCAAAACCTGAGGAGGGACATTATATATATATATATATAATTATGAAAGAGGAGACTTTAAAAGTCCATGGTAATATATTATTTCATGAAAACCGATACTTCAGTTTTAACACATCAGACCAAAAATTTTCACAAAAAATAGATTTAAAATTTTACCAGGCACAAAACATTTATCTAACCATAAATTATGCTGAAATATGTAGATTCAAAATTGGGGGAAGGAAGAAAGGAATAAAGTGAAAGGAGAGAAAAAAGAGGATATATATTCAGAATAGGGGAGGAAAAAGGGGGAAATGAAATGGAGGGAGTAGAAGTGGATATGTATTCAAAAGAAATGGGGAAGAGTAGAGAGGGAGTAAGAGAGAGATAAGTCTGTTTAAAGAGATATATGCGAATTCGTAGGGACGAGAGCAGACATGTTGACCTATTGTTAGCGGATGTGAGCAATGAAGTAGAGAGAGTATCATCAAATGGAAATAAAGAAAAGAGACAAAGAGAGCAAAGGAAAAAGAAAGCAAGAGAATAAGAGAGAGAAAGGGAAAACTTAAGATATGGCTTCGAACCGGCAGTCGTCGGTGTATAACATGGAATAAATTTTCGGTTCAGTGCATGGAGCGACTCACCTGGGTATTTTTTTAAAATCAGTTGAGTAACAGAATAAAACAGTAACTTAACAATAATTTCGGAAGATAATATAATGATTTCTTTTAAAAAAATTATGTATTTTTAAAAGATCTTTTTTATAAGTTATAATAATAAATAAAAAAGATATCATTTTAAGTGAATAAAAGCGAAGATTAAAATAAAAAAAATAAACATAATAATAATAATGATAATAACATAAAGATAAAATAAAAGCAAACAAAAATATCTAAATTACGAAGAAATATTAGGTTGGTGCAAAAATAATGTCGTTTTCTCACATGAAGTTGAACGTCAAAAAACGACATTATTTTTGCACCAACCTAATATATGCAATTAATTACCCACATAAATCAAACAACCTACCTACATCTATAAACATATAAACATACATATAAATACCGTCTATATATGGCTCCATATTCAGTAAAATTATATATATCTTATATCTCTAAGCATATAGAAGACGAAAATAAACCCACAGCAAAAACAGAATATATCTATTTATGCAAATAACATAAAACACATATATACATATATATACATATACATACTTCAAATGTAACAACACATACACATATATACATATCTATGTATACATATACATACACATATAAAAATGAAATTATACACAAATACCCATATCAACCTAAATACATACTATAAACACACACATATATATATATACAAATATACACACACATATATCTATGTATATATACACATATACACACATAGATACATAAATACATACATATATATTTATATATATATACATCCACGTATATATATATATACACACATACATCCATATACATACATACGCACATACATACACACACACACAATAATAATAATAATAATAATAATAATAATAATAATAATAATAATAATAATAGTGGACTCTCCCGTCGGTTTCGACGTATGAGGATCTGACAACCTAATTGATTCAGTTATGAAATTTTGTACAATAATCTTTAGTGGTACTTAAGACCCGCTAGTGATTTACAAAGGAGGCCGCATATGGAGCAAGAGTGAGGATTGTGGGATGAGATCTCTGTTAGATTGGCTGACCTTTTAGATCTTGCACTCACTTCTTGAAGACGATTCAGACAAGCTGATTGAGAACTGCTGAGTCAACTAAAACACGTTGATCTCCATTCTACCCGCTCCAAGGTTAAGCGCTCGTGGTTGTTGTGAGTATATTGACACATAGGAACACACACACACACTCTCTCTCTCACACACACGCACATATATATACGCACACATACACACATAAATTCATACATACATATGCACACACATACATATAAGTATACACATGTACACACAAACACGCACACACATATACATACATATACATATACACAAAAATTGTATATATATATATCTACATATATATACATACATATATACACACACATATACATATATTAACATACATACATACACATACATATACACATACATACACATACGCATATATATATATGTATATGTACACATACTGACAAACATATACTTAAATAATATATATATAAATAACATATCCAAATATACCCCAACTATAAAAATTTAAGTCATATAAGAGTGCATTCCATCAATTGTACCTATATATATATATATATATATATATATATATTGTGATAAATAAAGAGCAATGTACACACACACGTATACACGTGTGTGTGTGCGTGTGTTCTTGCGTCTGTCTCTCTACCAAATACTGTGATTACTTACGCTTATCTTTTAGTCAGGACAAACAGTGTCTCTCAGTGTTTTGTGGGCAGATGTCATGCTTCTGGTACTTTTATGCACTGACATCTTGTGTCCATCAACGTTTTCACGTGATTTTATAATGAGGCCTCTCTCCCTGCTGGCGTTATCTTGTCGTCCGAGGCGGATTAATTCTCGTTTGGAATTAGCCTCCGAAAATAATCCCGCGGATTGATATCTCAAGATTGAATTTTCCCGATTGCTTAAGAGACCTTTCAAAAGTACTTTGACGGTTTTTTGGGTTGGAACCAAAATCTATTTTTTTTTATCACCTCCTTCTTTTTAAGCGTCTCCCATTCTTTCTGTTATTTTTCTTTTTCTTTTTACTAGTTTCTTTCATTTTTACTATTTTTTCTTCATTTGTTAATTCGTTCTTTCTTTCACCAACGTATGGCAGCACATTATCCTTTCGACATAGTCATTTGGACTATTAAAAAAACAAAAACAAAATCAAAACAAAAAAGACAAGAAATTCATTGTTGATTCAATCATCATAATGATGCTGACATTGGGAAACATTTCAGTTTCTCTGATCTTAGATTTTTATTTACGCAAAAATACGTTTTTAATTTTTTTCGTTTTCTTTTCAGTGTGTTATAAGCAACCATTCTCCCCGTTATACCTGTAATGAAACTCGCCTACATACCTGAATATAGATCAGAAGCATTTTGTGAATACATTTGCTATATTGTTATCATTTGAAATGTATGGGGTTTCGGGTCTCTCTTCGAACGTTCGATCTTCTTCCGAGTGTATTAGGGATGCTTCGCTATCATTCATAAGTTGTGCGTTTATATATATCTGGTTCTCTTGTATGTGTAAATCCAGTGTTCAGCTGGATTTGTGTTTTGCGGCCCGATTCTGCACTTGGTGGCTTCGGGTTTACCGTCAAAGGCCAACTCTTGGGATTCCTGGATCTTTTGAATGTCTGAGGTGACACAAAGTACAAAACCAGTACATATTACGGTCACTATATATAAACTCTACTTAGATGACACTAAATTCATCCCAGGCCCCCGAAGCGAATCGTATACTACAGAAACAAAAAGTGATGAATAGGTATATATAATCAATCGTCATATATGGCAGTAAATGCTGGTCAGTCCCCTCATAGATGAAGAGGCGGTCTGAAACAACAGATATATGGTTCTACAGAAGGATACTGAGAATATCATGGACGATACACGTGAGCTTCATTTAAGCTCTCGAAGAGGTGCTTTTTAATTTCCATTAGGGTCGTTATCCTTCTCACGAAGCTCAAGACACGGGTCAAGATCACAGAGCAGACCCCGGGTTTTCTCCAGTCATGATGAACAGTTGTACTCTCAATGAAGTTCCCTGCATGGAACTAATCTATTGGAATTCAAGCTCAAGAAGATACTGGACAAATGGTTGGCTCCTTGAACCACTCCAAAAAGTATCTGACTCCTCCTGCTATGCAATCTCTTTACAATATCTAGATCAGACCAAAAATGGAGTATTGCTGCCACATCTGGGTCGGAGCTGGCCAATCCTCACTTTCCACCCATGACCAAGTTCAAAGGCGTCTTCACGATCCTTTCATAAGCTTCATAGTATGTGTTTCACCAGGACTACATACGGTTTTGAATTCAGAGTTTACTTCTGCTAGACCGGTTGCCAACCAAGACTGAAGAGCTAATTGGAGGTTTCTGGAGTTAGAGTTGTTCATTTTCATAGAGTGGTTGCCACCCAAGGCTATAGGACCCAGTCTGTCCTGCTACTTTACCTTGGGGAGATGAATTCATACTTTTGCCAGGGCTATGTAACTGAATGGAATGAACCAGCCGCCAACAAGTACTCCAGGGATGATGGGTAATAAAACAGAAAGTAACTTAAATCTTTTCCCCTGAGTTTGTCGACATTTTTATTTCAATGTGAAAAGCTGCTCGTGATTCGAATCAGTCATAATTCACGTTCGGGTAAGACATCCCATAAATAAAAAGAGCCTGGTCCTTGTGAACTTAGAAACACCTCCTCCCAGTTGCACTATAAGGTCAGGGCTGTCCCTAACGCCTTTTCTTGTGTTGGCCACAGAGACTGGGTAAATTTTGTCTTTCTCTGCACATATGAGCATCTTGTAGATGGAACTCGTCAGCCTTGGAAGAGGCAGTTTCATCTAAGAGAGGGAAAGCTTCGATTTCAAACTTCCGATAATTTGCGGCGAAACACTGAAGATAAAATCTGGATGGACCAATGTTCTTCGATGACGCCGGTGCAAAGAGTTACGCGCGCCGGGGTCCCTCCTTTGGACAACACATTGTTAGCGTGGGGAGGGGGGATGTAAGTTACATGGGCAAATGTCGATCTCACATAAAAAGTATCTTGCCCAGGCCTGCGTTCCGGAGAGCACATTCAAGCGTCGTCTCAGCGGCAAAAAACAGAAAAACGCATCCACCACACGGAAGTGACAGAAACAAGCATCTATCTACGTTAAAAAAAAAAGACAAAAAAAAAGACAAAAAAAAAGACAAAAAAAAACAAAAAAAAAGACCCCCCCCCCAAAAAAAAAACAGACGCTTCCGAAATGTGAACGTGAAAGGGAGGGGAATGAATATAAACCGATGCCATGGCATGAAGAAAAAAATAACAAAAATTCGAGGTGTCATGGAAAGTTCCTTGCCATTATTTATAGGGTAGAAAAATTTTACAAAAATGAAGTTGTCATAAAAAGTACCTTGACAAAATGTATTGCGTAGAAAGATAATAGACATGAAAATTAACTTGTCAATACGTATAGGGTAGAAAGAATTTCAGAAATATAGACATGGCATGAAAAGTACTTTGCCTATATATATAGGGTAGGAAACTTAATTAACCAGCATTAATTAGTCAGTATGTATTGGGTAAAAATCTTTTAGCAAAAATAGAGATGTCATGAAAAGTATGTTGTCAATATACATTAAGTAGAAAGATTTTAACCAAAACAGAGATGACGTTAGATGCACCTTGTTAATATTTGTAAGGTAAAAAGCTTTTAACCAATATAGAGGTGACATTAAAAGTACCTTGTTAAAATTTATTGGCTTTTAACCAAAATAGAGATGACATGAAAAGTACCTTACTATATGTATAAATTAAAAGATTTTAACAAAGATAGAGGTGCCATGTGTATTATCATATCAATATGTATTGCGTAGAAAATTTTAATGAAAATAATAGCACTGTCTATATTTCTGAGATGAGGTATTATGTACAGTATTTACATTAGTCGGACTATTGTCCTCATCTTTGTCGTCATTTTTGTCACAACGTTTCGGCCGTTGTACGCTCCGGCCTTCTTCAGGTGGTTGGAATTTCGAACCGAACCCTTTATTTCGATCACTATTCTAGTTACACGAGCCATGTTTGATGGATGTCAGTTATCAGTTATCTCCTGCTAATTTTCCCTCTGAAAGTTCTCCACTGCCTGAACCGGGTATTGAATCCTCAAGGACACATGGCACAGTGGATAAAGGCGTTGGTTAGATCCAGTGACAGACCCAAAGAGTGTGAGTTCAATTACCGTTTCAGGCAGTGGAGAACTTTCAGAGGGAAAATTAGCAGGAGATAACTGATAACTGACATCCATCAAACAAGGCACGTGGAACTAGAACAGTCTACCCCAGTGATGAATCCTTAAAGTATTTCGTATTGTTGAAATTATCGCTAACATTTTTAGATTTACAAAACTGAAAAAATCAGGTTTTTGTACAACTTAAAATAAAAACTTGAATAACTTCCTCATTTTTATCCGATTTTTTTAAACATGTCGCAAAAAATTTGCCATCATGCAAGAAAAAAGATGTGGTTTTAGTCCTGCTCGCTTCTCTGCGTAAAACGAAAAACTGTTCAAAATGGATGTTTTTCGGCCATAACCCCCTGGGTTTCCATCCGGTGCTTTCCAAATTTGCTATGTAAATTACATATGACACACAAATTGTCTTGCGCGAATGTTTGGTTTAGTTTATTTCAGTTAAGTGGACGAAATCTGCAGCAAACTCGGTCCAAAATCGGCTTTTGGCATTTAGCCAATAGTTTCTTCATATCATTCCATCCTGAATTGGCATTTGAACAAACTTTGATGCAAAGATTGTTTAAGGAGGATTACTGAAGCATTAAAAGGGAAAATTTCCCAAAGAACCTCTTATTAAACCCAGCATTACAGTAAACATGCGAAGAAGGGGGAGTTCATTCATTTGCACTTACAATTGAATCAAGCTCTGATGCTTCATCCCTGTTCTTTTTTATTATTAGATTAGTGAACAATGCCATACTATTTGAAAGTTATTATGGCCATAGGAAATTTACTGAATATCTAAAACATTGAAACAATTTAACTCCGAGCAGCGACCATAGAAGGTTTTATCGATGGAATCCCTTTATTAAGGACAATCAATCACTTGTGAAGGACATACTGTAAAAAGATGAGGGTTGGAGTAACTTAGTATACCAACAGATGGTGTATGCAAGCGGGTACTCAGACAGACATTTCTAGACAAGGGGTGCGGGTATACAGAGTGTGCGGTTACACAATTGCTGTCATGTACACCCAGGCAACGCCGGGTACCTGGGCTAGTAAAAACAACGTTGAGGAAATTGCAAGACAAAAGTTTATTTGTGACGCGTTTCATCCATAGGACTTCATTGGGATAGCTTTGTTAACGTTGTTGTGACTACACATGCGCATGAACGAGAGACGCTGTTGAGGTTTTTTTAATACACACACACACACACACACACACACACACACACACACACACACACACACACACATATATATATATATATATCGTTTATACGTTATTTTTATAGATATAATTTATTTAAGTAAATATTTTGTTTTTTAATTAAACAAAATTAATTAAATTTACCGACCTGAATATTCGAGACGCTTCTTTTTGGCTGAATGGTTAACAGCACATCAGATCAAATGAAGGTTCCCATTAAGGGTTACAGGCTTGATTCCTGTCGAAGAAGCACATATTTTCTACAAAATTTCTCAAACATTCTGGCTACAACTTAAAAAACTGTTATTTCATTTGAAATAACAGTTTTTTGTAGACACTGTAATATGTTTTCCTTAGAAAATAATTAATTATAAAAAAATTGCATAATTATATATCGGTTATTTGATCAAAATAACAAAGTAAGAAAATGCGTAGTTAATTTCTAATTTATTTTTACAATACCGTATATAGTTTAATAATAAATATAGAATTTTAGATCTTTATAAATAAAAATATAAAAATAAAACAATATGACTTAATCATATTTGAAAGCCCCTTTAAGAAAATCCCAATGTATTTTATAAAATATGAAAATAAATACAAAAAATGCCAATTGTATTGTAGTGTATCTTAAAAAAACAGTGATGACACGTTCTCATATAAGGAAGCCAGTGTCAACAGACAGAAATTACAAACCCACGCCTAACCTTTAACCGATATTTACTTTGCCACCTTAAATTATACTTGTATCCTGATTCGTCAAAAAAAATCAACACCCCCTAAAAAATGTTGTAAGCTCATTCCCCCACCAACTTTAATTATATTATGCTTTTTTTCGAAATTTATTCAACATCGCTTGAAAATGAAAACTTTAAATTTCAAGTTAAATTTAAGATTTAGGTTTTGGTTTCGAAACATGGTAATTTCTGTGTCACGATGAATACATACTTTTAAATAATAATTATAATATATATATATATATATATATATATATATATATATATATATATATATATATATTATAATTATTATTTAAAAGTATGTATTCCTTTAGCTCTTGAAAATATATTTTCAATTGAGCACTGTTGAACGACAGGCTAATTCTAAAAACAACGGTCATCTGCGTAAATGCGAAGCTCTTCAGTAAAATGAATGGAGCACTTTGACTGCTTAGCGTTTGTTTACATTTGTAAAAACAATACGCTTAATTTGGCTCTGACTGACACCAAAGCGGTTGGGTTTCGATCCAGGATTGAGGCATTCGGCTGTCTAATCGCACTGAGGAGCTGTGATACAGCGAAACAGTACTGTCTGCGTATGTGTGTAGAAATGAAGCAATGCCTACCTGTCTCATATTTTTTAGCATTCGAAAAAATTGTCGCACATTCAGATAAAAATGAGGTCATTCGTGCTGTCACTTATGCGATACACGTATTTTGTGGATTTGTCATTGTAACATTGCAAGAAATACTTTGGCTAACAACCTTTAATACTTGATAAGGCCTGAGTCGGTCAAAAGTAATCGAATATGGCAATCAAGATGAGGACAACAGTCCGAATAATATATATATATATATATATATATATATATATATATATATATATATATATATATATATATATATATATTAATTACACAACAGAGAAATCCCAAAATACCTCATGGGTATAGTTTATTTCAACTGACGCTGAGTACGTCAATCTTATTTAACCCAGAAGGTTGGAACTAGAGATTTAAAATTTAATATTTAACAAAGATAGCAGTTGAAAAATTGACAGGACAGACTACCCGAGTAGTGGTAATGGGAGGGTGGAAGTTATCTGTCTTAAAAGGAAAGAAGCTCCACAAATTCAACCCAGATATTAACCATAAGACCCCACATAGAGGTTATAAGAAAAATAAAGTGAAAGTAAAGGAAGGTCGAAAATGAATTTTATTAAACGAAATTTTTTATTATTAATTATATAAAAAAATTGTTCCCACTAAAAAATACCAAAATATGCTTACAAATGAGATATATAACAAGATTAATAATATATATATATATATATATATATATATATATATATATACTCGACTCTCTCGTCGAATTCGGCGCATGAGGGTCAAGCAAATCAGTTCCTAGGAAACGACAGCTCGACACCAGCACATGGGATTTGATTATAGTGGTGCAAGTTTTATGCAGAACCATCCACACTTTTTGACAGAGACCTGGTGCATTACGTGCCACAAGGTCCTCAAACAACCCTCCTCAGGTTTTGAATTCAGAGTTGTCCTTCTTCTAGACCATTTGCCATCCAAGGCTATAGAACCCAGTATTTACCCATAGCTGGATGGAGAAGAAGAGTATTCATACCTTTCACAAGGGTATTAGCACGTAAGTGAATGTAATGGATTCGACTGGAATTCGAACTCGGCTCTCCGATTCTTCAGTCTGATCATTACTGACCATTACTCCACCGTGCCTCTTCTCTTTCTCTGTCTCTCTCTCTCTCTACATTACATTCGGACAAATATCCTCATCTTTGTCGTTATGATCACAAAGTTTTGGCCGTGATGATATCCTGCCTTCTTCAGTTTTGTCTGAAGATCCAGGTTATCTTCAGGTAATTTCGAACTTAACCCTTTATTCAATCTACAGGAGAAAATTGATCACGTTACGCTGTCCCTGCCTAGGGATATTTCGTCTTGGTTAATTGTTCAGTTATCGCTAATCCTATTTCCACTGTGTTTCAGTATATCCATACTACCCGGCCCAAGGATTGAACTCGCAATTATTATGTTACCCAATTCACTAAAGAATAATCTTCTAACCCATTGACCCAGCAATTCAGAGAAAGGTTTTTGAATATTGGCTCTTAGGAAATAAAAGACAACACAAAGAAATAACGTTTAAACGCTTTCCACGGATTCTGTCAATATAAAAAATAATATCTTCCATATAAATGTGTATTTTGAGCTTAGCAGGTTAAATATTTTATGCAGTGGGAAACTCTCGAGAGAACTAGAAATTCTACCAGGATTTATTATTAGTGGGTACAGCCTTAACAAAATAAATTATGACACAGTGTTGATGGCAGACACAGAAAGGAAAGCGAGGAGAACTATAACCTGAAATCATAATGTATAGTCATTAGCACAAGAAGCAGCCCAAGATGCAAGCTACCAAATGGAAACGTCAAAAGTGCAGAAATTTAATTATTTGAGAAGTGTTATAACAGATTATGGAAAATGTAACAGAGAAATCCGAAGACGCATTGGAATAGCGAAAGATGCCTTCAAAAAACTAAGCACAATACTAAGAAGCACGAAAAATTAATTAGAAACAAAGAGCATTATGTTATGTAACGTTAATCCTCCTAAAATAGCAGTGAATGCTGGAAAATTTCCTGACATATGAAAAGGATACTTGAGGCAACAGAGAAGTAGCTCTACAGAAGGAAGCTGAGAATATCCCAGATCTAACATATGAGAAATGGTGGCCGTTGCAAGAATGTTCATCCTCCTTTTGACATA
Organism: Acanthosepion esculentum; assembly: GCA_964036315.1. Taxonomy (NCBI): domain Eukaryota; kingdom Metazoa; phylum Mollusca; class Cephalopoda; order Sepiida; family Sepiidae; genus Acanthosepion; species Acanthosepion esculentum. Next base: position 31,810,021 of record OZ038518.1, on the reverse strand, counting down.
TTATATTTTTTAATCCTGCTTGGTGTCTAACCACCCTCCTCACCAAAAATGCCTGGTGGGGGGAACCGGTTTAATTTATAAATATTAGCAAATGAAAAAAAAAGATCACGCATTTGTAAATAAACTGTATTTTTAAAAACAAAGTTTCATATAATTCGTTTTATTTGTAAAAAATTAAAATAGAAAATTAATGCAATGTTTCGAGTGCCATCTTCTGCGCAATTTTAGAGACATTTTAGCAGTGGTTTTGAGGTTTCCTTACAAGTGTTTGATAAAATTCTGAAGCTAAGAAAATAGGTTCTCCGGAGATTTACGGAGATGAATGTCGGTCAAGGTTTAATCTATTGTTTTATTTACGAAGTAACCAAAAAAGTTCTGTCCGTTTTTTGATTAGTCATTCAATGAAGTTGAAAGATATACGAAATGCGTGTAGCAATTGTTTTCAAATTCGGACAGGCGGAAGTAGGAACATCAAACGTTATAAAAAACACGCGCACCGTGCCCGGCCATCAGTTATAAGCCGGACAGCTGTGAGAAGGATGGAAGTGTCTAGAGATCTCGTTCGGGGCTGTTTGCTTTACGACTTCAAAGTGGGCTTATCAAGTCGCCGCATATGTCAAGCGTTTGGGGATAGTGCAGTGGATGAACGTACTGCAAGGCGTTGGTTTCGAAAAATCAAGTCGGGAGATTTGTCTCTCCATCATGAGCCTCACAGTGGACGACCACAGGTCTTGAATGACGGAGTCCTGAAGGCGGCCATTGAAGAGGACAGTAGTCTAACGTGTGGTGAACTTGCAAGACAGTTCAACGTTTCCGATGAAATAGTTAGACTTCACGTGCACCGCCTAGGTAAGACGTACAAACTGCGCAAGTGGGTTCCGCAAACGCTGTTGGAGGTCCAAAAGGGACAACGAGTGGTAGCCTGCGTATCGCTGCTTTCACGCCACCGTACTGCATCCTTATTCAATCGAGTGCTTACCAGTGATGAAAAGTGGGTTCTGTACGAAACTCCCAAGCGTTCCAGACATTGGTTGTCTCCTCAGGATGCTGTCCCTCACACCGCACGACTGCCTATGCACCCACGCAAGATTATGCTTTGTGTCTGGTGGACAGGTCGTCAAGTGGTTCATTATGAACTGCTACCAACGGACCAAACGGTCACTGGAGACCTATACTCGCAGCAATTGAAACGTGTGCAACAGGCATTGCGCCAGAAGGAGCCAGCACTGGTGAATCGCAAAGGTGTGTTTTTCCACCATGACAACGCCAGGCCGCATGTCGCGCGAGTGGTCAGCGATACCATACATCAACTTGGGTGGGAGACTTTGTGCCATCCACCTTATTCACCTGACCTTGCACCATCCGATTACCACCTCTTCCACTCCCTGGATAATCATCTTCGTGGGAAATCCTTCACCAATGAAGCAGACTTGCGCAAAGCCCTCACGGACTTCTTTGCGTCAAAACCCCCCGATTTCTACCGCAAGGGCATTGAACAGCTGGAGACACGTTGGCAGAAGGTGCTGGATGCCGGTGGCGATTACTTCGAAGACTAAATATAAGTTACGCATACTGTGAAGCGTTTTCTTTTTTTCTTTTAAAAACGGACAGAACTTTTTTGGTTACCTTGTATTTAGTTAGTTTTAGTCATAAGAAAAATGCATTTTGACAAGATTCAAAAGTAGCAATAAAAACCGGATTCATCGCGAGAATTCGAAACGAAGAAAATTGTAGTTAGATCAAAAGAAGCTTTCAATATCTTTGCTTAAACAAAATTCGATAAGGAAAAACACAAATTCAAAGAGCATTTCTTTGTTTGGAAGACAAAGAGACGTCTGGTTTTCACTTGGACAGACTGCTAGGGCGTATGAGATTGCCTCCTTTCTGGAAGAGAAACACCTTTTCGGGGACGAAGAAATGGATAACACGTTACAGATGCTGCGTAGAATCTGATCGTCTTCACAGGGACGCTCTTCTACTTCTGGTGTATTCTCAAGACCTCTAACCTTGAGATTGGAACTGGCCATGTTTCAAGTATTACTTGTTAGTGGTTCTTTCAGGCTCAAAATATCGGAAAAATCTTTGAAGAATTCATTAAACCAAAACCCAAATTGTTCTGTTTTAAGAGAATGCATACCTTCCTCAAAATATATGACATAAAGCTAAAGAGCCTTCTTAGATGACTGAATATTAATAATGCTAGATAGATAAAAGATTTTGTCAAAAAGCATTGGAACTATAGCGTTAATCTCACAAATGTCGTAAATTTGAAACATTGACTAAAATGAAATATTCTATTTGATATCATGTGCAGATTAATAATATACCGTAATACAAAAACGCTAATCTTTGATGAATATATGTTTGTTCTCGAGATACAGCTTACAATTTAGGAGCATATTGTACCTTATTCTCTGCCAACTGCAGTTCCAAATGTCATTAAAATTAGACAACGGGTTCTTCAGCTAGGTCCGTTTTTCTCTTTTACGGCATTTCTAAATAGGAAATTCAGTATTTGTTTTCGATGCACATTCTTACATCAATCCGCGTATATTAACAAACACTCTAATATTATAGTCCAATAATAATGTGTGTGAAAATAATAAACATTCATAATACATTTTAACAACATTATTAAATAAATTTAAATATGCATAATACAACATATATTTATACAATTTTCTACACTTAATTAGAAATTTCTTATAAACAAATATTTTGGATGTTTGGCAACTACTTGATAGGTGAAGAGGCTATGTAGGTGTGTCATTGTAAAACATAATCTGTATGGCTAGAAAATTGTGTCACATGACTTGATAGTAAATAAATAATGGTTTCACGTCATTACGTATTTTGAAATAAATGTAATGAAGAAGCATGTATGCATAATACAAAATAATAAAAAAATATAATCATTATTTTGAAAAAGATTACCTAGAAAAAAAATGAAACTAACTGCTAAAAAGGAGTCATCCATACTTTACGTTATTTCAATAAACATAAATCTCCCTAAGTAGACGATTGCTGTTATCTTCACCTTTGATAATTTGGTAAATACTAAAATTGGAATAAATTGTCACCTCAGGACTATTTATATACTTTATATGATGGATGCCCACTTCATAAATCCTATGTATACGCCCACACATACTTATTACGATGAACTCTATTTTTGGAACTTACACGTATTTGAAATGTTATCCATTTTTTCTTTCTTAAACAGAGAAATTAATAGCACATGGCCGAGATTTAGAAGCCCTTCTAGAGAAAAATTGTTAAAGCAAACACGTATCCTTGTTTTTCCATCAGGAAAACTGTTTTAGCCAAATCATCTCTGTACCAGTTTGGCCACGGAGACCATCCCGGCAGTGTAAGATTTGAATTAGCTATTTAACAAAGTACGTTTCATGTTCTACGAATCTAGATCTGATAGCTTCAGTTTCATGCCCAAAACGTAGACAACTAATTTTTGATATTTATAGCAAAAAGTCATTTTATCAAATCATAGCCATTATCATCCCATAGCACAAGTTGTGAAGTGCCTTTTCTGTATTTTCGTAATATTTTTGTATTTATTTATTCGACGAGCAAGCTGAATAGTCCTCGGCTTGGCTCACCAAAATCTTTTGAAGAATTTGCCTTTAAGGTGCAATTTGCCTTTACTTTGGAATTCCATTCTAAATATGTAAACTGTTTCCTGGGTTTGATCTAAGTAATATTATATAATAGGAGTAATAATAATTATTACAACAACTTGTATTACAAATATAAATTAAAATATGTGTAATTAATAATAAAATTGATAATATTTTCACTTCTTCATTTTGTATCATGAACTGCTTTTAAAATGAATCCAACAGTTTTAGGGCGGTCTAATAACTTTTAAAATTGACTAAAATCTTGGCGTTTCAGCAATATCTTGTAATATTTAATTTTTTATCAGAAGAATCTCTTGTGTATGTTTTAAAAGGCGGGAGATGGTTTGCAGAAAATGGCGATCGCTAAAGTGAAAATAATTTAAACATTTATACGTTGTGGGCATTTCAAAACACTAGACCAATCATCGAAAGATAATGTTTTTCCACTTTCTGATATCAGCTTCTAGAAATGTATCTCCGTAAAACTGGCTTCACGTAAGAAGAAAACTCAAGCATAGCAGCTGTTAATCTTAAATTACTGACCGCTCTGAAGAGGAACGCTTTATGAAAGAAATATCCCTTCTTTCAATTGAACCAAAACAACATTTGGCAAAGAAAAACTCAGGTCTCTCTACTGCGTAATTTACAATAGTTATGTCTACCGAAATGGCGCAAACAGTCGTTATTCATACCCTAGGATTTCGAAGGCTGATTTTCGGAAGACTTGGAGTAACATGATCTTCCTATCTTTATTTCTTGTATTTGATCGTTTATGGAGTTAAACTAGAATTTAGTAAATGCGAGTGTGAGTCAAAGATTAATGCAATTCGTTTTATTATATAAGAAATGACGAACACAATCAAACACAACGTAGATGTAGCGAGGTAAAAACGTTATGGTGGTGATGAAGAAGTGACAACTGCCGTAAGGAATTGGTTACATCAACAGCCACTTGTGTTTTATGAAGCTGAAAGACATGTCCTCATTCGTAGGCGAAACACAGCTATTGAAAGAGTTGTTGACTATGTTGAGAAGTAGGAACGTGAAGCTGTGATGTATAGCTATATCCTGAGTACGAGATGTTTTATTGTGCTTCTCATTTCTTATACAATTAGTAAGCGGCAAAGTCTGTCTGTCCGTCCGTGTGCGTGAAAACCCCTCTAACTCGGGCCACACTTACTCTACGTAGACATATTATATCTTTTTGGGATTAGGATGATCCCGGGATCTAAAATCTACCCTACATCTGCTACTTGAACATCCGGCATTGGGATGTATGTTCGCATGAGGAGGGAACAGTTAAAATTCAAATTTTAAAGTAACTGAAAAAATTAGTGATTTCAAATTTAAAAAAACGATATTAAGTTAAAAGTAACATAAACATTTTGTGAATTTAAAAATTTTTGTTTTAAATTCAATTTAAAATATTTCCAAAACTTTTTGAATTGAGGAAATCAATTTTATTTCTTCAAAATGCCAAGGAATCAGAGTTAAAGTGTGAGGTTCCGTTTGGAGTTCCACAGAGTTTGTAATTTGAAGAACTGAATTCAATTAAAGGTCAACCAAGTTTGTGATTTAAATCAATTTTCGGCCTGAATTGGAATTTCGGCCTGAATCGGACTTTCGGCTCGAATCGGACTTTTGGCTGAAATCGGACTTTCGGCTCAAATCTGTTTTTTTTGGCCCTAATTAGAGTTATAGTGAGGTTTTGAAGTTACGTGGAGTTATTTCTCCAAAATTATCATTGTTGGACCTAAGCTGGACACAGGTCCATTTAGTTTTAGGTCAGAGGCCCAAATAGCCATTCGGAGGAGTTAGTTTAAAAGTCCGCACGGGGTGCGGCTTTTAAGTTAGTAAAATTGAATTAGTTTTTGATTCTCAGTCTCGATTAAGAAAGTCTCTCTGTTTGCATATGTATTCTACTGTTTTCTCAAATCATCGTCATTCTTTATATTGAGAGAGTAATAGGATAATTCAGTATAGAGATGAACGAAAATAGGGAGTTTTGTTTGCATGCCGTTTTTTAAACAGTTAATTTTCTCATGCTCTTTTTAAATAGAGCAGTCAGTATCTAAAGTATCTACTCTTACTTGGCGACCCGTCGATGAGAACAAATAATGTTCATATTTTTTTTTACGTGGCATACACATCCCCTAAAAGGCGCTAGCTATTCATTACTCGTCTAATGTAATAGGACAGTTAAGGGAACCGATAGCAGCAGCATTTTTCTCTTTCATGGAAGGTCTCATTCATCTGATATTTAAAAGGTTTAATTTACTGTGATAGACTTTCTTTTCATAAGGAGAGCCTATTTTTATCTTTCTGATCACTGGAATGACACATGTCGGCATTTATCTAAATCTGAACAAACATTTTTCACACTAGACGCACACACACGCCTTTGTTGAGTGTGTTGAATTGATTGCAATACCAAAGACATACGGATGCTGCACTGAATGAGGTAAACCTATTTTTTGCGTGCTATTTGATAATGATATTCAAGAAGGACGTGTATCCATTAACAAGGTTCATAGTCACCGTTAATTCACCGGATTTCCTCTTATTGTGTCCTTGTTTGTGCTTCTCTCTCTTTGAGTTCAGTTTTGTTTCGTAACACTTGACGGCTTATAAGATAAGAAATTCCCGCTGTGAACAGCTATTATGTCACGTATTTTCCAGCAGACATCTTGGAAATGGATGGCCCGGGGCGATGAGCTCTCCAGTGTGGGAGGAAGCATTACCGTATTGGAGAATAGACCGTTGACAATATGGCTGACAAATGTGGAACAATAGTGGATCAGCCACTTTACGCAATCGAACAAATAAAGAAATAAACGTTTGCATCTGATAGTCTTTTTGGTGTGGCCATTAACGGTTTAATAGCTGTGATATCATTTAGTGTTGATTAAGAGTTCAGACTGTCAGGGAATATATCAGTAGCAGACAGTTACAAATGAGGCAAACCTTTTATCATGCATAGGTGGCTGATTTTCAGTCATTTATATAATAATTGGCTTTTAATTGATCAGTTTAATTTTATTCTTTTAACTTTCGCTGTACTTTGAAAATATATTTATTACAATTCGGTGTTTAAAATATGTATACAGATCTACGTGCAAATATTTGTACATTAGACAATCTTTCTTTATAGTCATAATGCACACTCACTCATATGAAGGCCCCATGAGGCTAGGCGGCGCTGCTATGATATCATAGCAAGTAAGATTTTTATGGGATTGAGTTATTAGCTCCATTTCAAATTGGTTTTGAATTCAGATTTCTAATTCTTCTAGACTGATTGCCACCCAAGGCTAAAGGGTACAGTCTGCTCTATTATTTAACCCATAGCTGGGGGGAGAAGAGATGGATTCAGACTTTTCCTAAGGGTATTTACACGTAAGTGAATGTAACAAACTCGACTGGAATTCGAACTTGGCTCACCGATTCCTCCTTCTGAGCCGCTAACCGTTATAACACACACGCATTCATATATAATACACCGTGTGTGTGTTTTTATTTGTAATGTCTGTAACTATTTACAGTGTTAGAATAATTTCCTTTTTACCGGAGAATAGCAAATTTCGCACCCCCAGGTCATTGCTCTAACCAATGAGATAAGATTTAAGACAAGAAAGTCGGAAATTGCTCTTTTTGGGTGATTTATGCGCTGCTAAATTTTCTTTTTGGGTAGCCTTAGTGGTTAATAATTCGGAGAATGGAATTCGCGAATCGAGTTCAAATTTTCTCTAAGGCTGTTGACGTTTACGTCGCATTAATTCTTATGGGAAAGGTATAAACTCATTTCTTCCACTGCTATCAGGCTAACGGATACATCAAGTTGAAACACCGGTTCCCGCACATTTACTGAATTTAAGCAAGGTCAATCCTAGCCAGTACATAAATAGGTGACCGATTGAGAATTTCAGATGCTGTAAGCATGAATGTGCGGCTGGTGTAATGGATAACGGCTCGAAATTGTTCATCGGAGAACCGAGTCCCAGTCGGGTTCGATATTTTCACTTATGCGCAAATACACTTGGCAAAGGTATGAGTCCACCTCTTCTTCTCCAGCTATAGGTTAATTAGTAAGAATTGTTTCACGAAACTATTATTTTTTTTTCCAAAAATATTCTTATAATCTAAAAATATTTTCTATCTTTAAATAACCTGGAAAGGGTTTGAGAAACCGTTGAAAACGGATCTATCAATCGGTACCTCTGTTATCGACAAATAACAGTGTAGATTCGATAATCGGTCATGTCAAAGATTGTTTTTGCTGCCATTTTTGTACCATGTAATCCAGTGCAAACTGTTGCAAACACTTTGGAGAAGAGATTGCTCGGAGAAATACCATGATAATGTAATAGGTCATGGGAGACATATACACTTGTTAAGGGCCAATTTTTTTATTTGTTTTTATAACTAATTAAATGGTTTTGTGCAAATCTATATTGTAAATGAAGATCTGCTTCTCTGTCCGTCGCATATAAGAAACGTTTATATGCACAGCCCTTTGAAGTTATTTTTCATGACTTCTCGATTTAACCTGAATATATTTTATAATAAATTTAGTATTTTAAACTTAGACTTTAATCTTAGATTTGAAATTTGATCATCTGGCTGGACTCGTGTGTTTAATGGGTTAACATGAACCTGTTATATTCTTTTAACAATACAAAGTAAGATGTTTTGTTTTTTTTGCTTTAGATCTGTCAGCGAATAAACTGAGTAATCAATAAGTACACAAATGCACAGCACTTAAGGCAAATGGAATTATGAACAATATCAGTTTTTCGCCTTTATTTATAGCTAAACACGAGACAGACCCCTAAATAAGGGCCAACAATTGTGAATCGAACTCAGTGGTGACTTAAGGGGCTGTAGAACTAACTTGTTAATCAAGGCTCCATCCAAATTTTATAGCATTCAATCTCAATCCTTTTCCCACCGGTGTAATATAGCTTTTTTCTATAAATACTTTCATCATCATGGTAATTGTTCTGTGGTGCCTTCATATTATGAATTTAAGCGCAGTACTATATTGGCGGTTAGGTCTCATCATTTTACAGTTAAAATGGCTAGATGTAACCGTAAGTTCTATGCTAACAGTTTCTTCCACGCACTGCTCGCTTGTGGAAATCTCTTCCGGTTTGTTGCTTTCCAGTCAACGTTGATCTTCAAACATTTCAATGCAATGTCAATCGTCATCTTCTGTCTTCTTAATTTATGTTCTTTTATTGTTCTCTCTCCTTGCGTCTTAGTGGCTTTACTGCCTTGCTTGGGGTGAAATGATAATATACTTGATTAATTTACTTTTTTTACTCCACTCAGCGCTTAGATTTTCTTTTCTCCTTAATGCAGAAACCATTCGCTATCTATCTATCTATCTATCTATCTATCTATCTATCTATCTATCTATCTATCTATTTTTTAAATGATTTTACATTCTATTCTATGAAATGAGAAAAGAGATCCTATAGAATTTATCACTCACCGAACATCTCGAGAGGACAGGAAGTTGTGGAGAGCCATGGTCGCCCACGTCCTGAAGGAACACGGCACATAGAAGAAGAAGAAGAATGGCAAAATAGAAACAAAGAAGGATGTAAAGGGTCGAAAGTTACTTCGAGCAACAAGACAGGAGGTTGTGAAGAGCCATAATCGCTCATGTCCAGAAGAGACATTGCGCATGAAAAGAAAACACTCTATTTCCCCTGATGCTTTAGTTTCTTATGAAGTCATTGACATTCTCTACAGGGCCAATGTCGGCAATCAATTGTACTTTTTAGAAAATAGTCTTTTTCTTACAACCAAAACGTTAACCTTGCCACATTAAATGTCACATTTATAGCACGTTATTTGTTTCTTTTGTTAAACATTGAAGTCAGTAAAAGAAAAAAAAACAAACCTTGAAAGTTATAGGATGCTGATTATGATTAGAACTTAGTATTTAATTTAAATTAAAGACTAAACAAGATCCGATGACATTCTATCACTGAAGCTTGATTAGTCTTTCAGAAGAAAACAAAATGAAAATTCACACTTCAAGCCAAAGTAAAAATCACTTCTCTTGTAAAAATCACTTCACTTGTAATCAGAACTAAAATCGTATTTTCCAAACAGAAAGTAAAATAATCAATGACGAGTTAAATACGCCGCGTGTTTGCTACTTTTCACGAATATTTTTACCATCCGCTTCACCCTACCTCGGTCTTTTGAATAAGGGAAGAGGTTTATCTCTTGTTTCATGTTTAGGATTGATTCCTTCTAAAATATTTTCTTTCTATTTCAATTCCAGTGGCCTCTTGAGTCTTAGTGGCGTTATCGCTTTGCCTGGGGTGAATTGATTAAACAGAAAAATGTTAATATAGATTTTTTTCAGGCAACAGACACTACAAAGCCGTACCCTATCTATGGAAATTCTATATTTACAAATCGTGTGGGGTGAGGATTAAAACAAATTATTCACATTTTCAAAAAAGTATTGTTAATAAACAGAATGTGAAAAATTCTGCCTCCATATTCTTAATTATCTGACGCTTGGGTGGAACTATTTTTTTACGATAGTGGGAAGAGACTGGAAAAAAATTCTCCTCCCCTGAATTTGGGTTTCTCTTTTAGTTTTAGTTTTTTCAATTTAACGCGCTCACGTGATAATACTTGAAAACGAATAAATATTAAACTATGATCGTCTACCCTCTCATGTGGTATAAGTATATACTGACTGACTCACCAGTGTTTCTGATTGGATAGAAAACCTGTTTTAGCAAAATCAGTTAAAACGTCATCAGTGAAACTGTTGATGCTTTAGCTAACCTCGTAGATTCACAATTCACAGATAATGGCTTTTGGCGTATGTTTTTGAAGTGGAAACCACATTTAACAAGAATATTTTATGATCTCCATTTTTATAAGCAGTTGTATGCGTTTATAAATGTGAACAGATTTTAACAGATTTTAGATGCGTGATATATGCGAGCGTTCGTTCCTTTAGTCGCCAGTTGTTATATATATATATATATATATATATATATATATATATATATATATATATATATATATATATATATGGACTCTATGGACTCTACTCCACTTGTTTTCCATATATATATATATATATATATATATATATATATATATATATGTTTATATAGGGAGAAAATTGTAATGAACTGTTCCCTCTTTGGACTCTACTCCACTTGTTTTCCACCATTGTATCTGATTATCAATCAGATAGATACACTATACTCTAACAAAAATGTCTCTCATGATACATCACACGCATTAATTTCGACTTGAATGAAACATTCCTGGCGTCACTCAACTGCCGATCATTTACATACATATCTTGGCGTTCAGCCACACAGAAATGGTAGGGGGTAACATAAGAGTAGCAGTGACAGAAGTTGTCATTTAACAATCTAACATTATGATTCGACGACCTGTTTTAGTTCATAATAAAAAATGTAATATTTGTAAAATCTGATACATTTTTTTAAAACTGGAACAAATGGATAACCTCACTCTCTAATTTTGTTATTTTATCTACAGTTGAGTACATTGTTTTGATTTCAGAGTTTTTTATCGACTGGTTGCGTCAGAGTCCAGTCTGTTTTGCTATTTAACGCCTAGCTGGGTAAGATTGATTTATGCCTTTCTAGTAGGAAAGTGAATACATTGTCTCAGTTGGAATTTGAACTCGACTCGCTGATTCCATATTACGTGTCGTCAACTGTTTAGCCAACCGCAACTTTTAACTGAATAGCCAAAATATGAAGGGCTAATTTTTACAAAGTAATTAGGAAAGATTTAATTATTTAGTGTCGAAAAGATAAATTTAATTTAAATTAATTTTGCCTTTCGTTTCGTATTTTTAATCGAGAAACTTTCAAGCTAAAGGCAAAGATTTTTGACAATGATGTGTATAGCATCGAGATGGAACTAGCAAAAAAAATTTAAATTTATCGAAAATAAAAATCATCTTCATCTCGGCAATGTAGTTCTTCATATAGTCCCCTAATGGAGGATGCGTTTTCTTTGATAAATCTCATTTAATTAAAACGTAATAAAAATATAATATTGTTTGCAGGCTGAGAATTAAATTATATTTATTTCTCAGTTTCATATCCCAAAATATCCCAGAAGATCTTTTCTACTTAAAGATCTGGTTGATATTCATGCATTGTCTATACACTGTTATTGTGACACCATAGTTCAGATGATTTGCTATTTTTTCTGCCGCTAAGTAAGCTAATATGATTTTCTGTTAATAACTTATTATCGCTAAAAGAGGATTTTATTAGCTTATTGAGGATTAGTATGATAAAATTAACTAAAGAAAACATTTTTGAAATGAGTTTCTAAAAATTAATGAATACCGAAAAATGATTTTCAAAAAAATGGCTTCGACATATAGTATTTTCTTATCGCCACAAAGGCCATCATTTAGAAAATAACTCAATGTTCCTGAGTGAAGAATCCCTCTGTTAAAACCATAATATTTTGTATGAAATTCTTAAGTCGAGGATAAGTTTTTATTTTATTTCTTTTTTCTTAGAAGTGTGATTATAAGGGATTTATCTAGTTATAGTCAGCTGAATCTATTATCTTCATAAGACGCAAAATGGCGGCCGTGAAGTGCTGATAGCAAAACTTAAAGCACAACTCCCAGTAACAGAGATGATTTCTAGGAAACTTAAATTTCATATTATTTGCTATCGAACGAAATTATACCATATCTAAAAATACACTGGCATGTTAATATATAAACAGGACAATTTTATCTCACTTAAAAAGTGTCTATGTTTAATCATTGCTACTTTTTATATCAGATCACTTAAAATAGAGCTCGATAAGGGGAAGTGCTTTGCTTTGGCTATTCCAGTGGCGGCAGACAGTTTATAAATATATTGGTTGCCAGGAGAAAAAGGGGGCCCACCCACAACTGCAATACTATCATTTAATTTTCATAACGAATAAAAAATATGCAATGGGAAAAAGGGTACAAAATATGTATTTCTTAGCAATTAGAGTTTACATGAACTGGACATATTATTGGCAATAGATACTAAATGTATATACAGAATGTTATAATTTAATTTTTATTCATTTTCTTTTAAATTTTAATTAATTGGTTAATATTTTAAATAGTTTATTGCACAATGTACACATTATCATATAGTTCAAAAGCAAAAGAGATCATTGCACGTAGTTCACTATAATAAGAACGATCGTTTCTGTAACCCGCTACCTTGAGTGGCTCTCGGGCCTTCTACAGAGACAGTGAACATCATTTTAAAAAAAAGATGGTTATTCGAATCTGCCAATATCTGCTTCTGTACCCAGTTCATCTGACAATTCCTTTTCAATGGATGAAATGATGATGTATGATTCGAAATTCTTATCAGATAGCGTCTTTCTTAACCTCGTAGCTTTGTAAATGTTCTTTCAAATTGGATTTATTGATTTTGATTTGTTTGTTTAACGGCATATGAACTCCTTATGGATCAGTTCATGTCACAATTTAATTTTCTAGGGAACTTTGAAGTAATAAAAATATGATACATCATTCTGCTTTCACAATTGAATAAATGGTAGATGATCCTCAGTTTCTGTGCCTATATATGTTTGTGTGGTCATGATTACTAGAGGCAGTGATATGAGTGTTTTATGTTGTAGTTTTGTTGAAGATTTTTGGAATACAGTTTGATTTCTTTAAGAAATTGTAGGATATTATATGCATTAATGTCGCGAAAGAGTTCTTTCAGGTTGGTTGATTTTGTTTAGCGGCATATCAACCTATATGGGTTACTTAAAACCATCATTGTATGCCTTCAACTACAGATAAAATGTATGGCTGGTAATTTTGCTTAAAATGCATTTTACTATAAATATGTCTCGTTGGTCAACATTATATAAAAATGTATTGCTGGCATTTTTATAAAAATGTATTTTTATACTTTCATAATGTTTTGATTTTGGTTTGGAGTTCACTATTTCCCCATAACTAGGACCCTAACAGGTGCTGCCTCCCTTGGTCAAGGTGAACCTGGTAAAAACAGCAACTAAGTAGTAGTTCCAAGCACCTCAAATCTTCCGATCACAGGACTTGCTGCCAGATGTAGTTTATTGTCAGTAACTGATAGTGTGCAGATAACTTTATAAAGTTCTTATTCCTTTATATTACTAAAACAGTTGTCTGTTTCTTTATTGCATTTTTATTTGATATAGGGGACCCGTTCCATCAGGGCCCCACTTACCATCGGAAAAACTGACAGCTTGCCCAGTCTGCCATTGGACTACACCATTTCTGTCTGAATTTCTGGGATAAGAAATTAGTATTATCAACAATTTTCATTTGGATTAATGTTTTCATTTTTGCTTTTATTATTGAAAAGTTTCGGCCGTGGTGCCAGTCAATCCATATATCATGAACAACAGCCTAATGGACTAATTGGTTGGTAAATTTGGTGACATGGTAACTGTGAGTTCAATTCCTGGGTCAGACTAAAACTCAGTGGAAACAGGACGAGTAATAACTGAGCAATACTAAATAAGAACAAGTCGATATATGCCTAGATAAGGACACCAGAATGAGAACAATATACAATTTAATAAAGAGTTCAGTTCAAAATCTCCTGAAGGTATTCGGATCGACAAACACCTGACGAAGGTCGGAGAACCTAACGGCAAAAACGTTATAACAACAACAAAAAGAAAGGCATTAATCCGAATGTAAAATAATGTAAATAATGATTGGAATTATCATTGCATAATGTATCTATATGGTCTCCAGGCAGGCGTTGGATTAAGTGCATTGATAGTGAAGATCATAATCAGTATTTTTTTTCTGTTAAGATGCAAAACCCATTTTTCACCACCTATAACAATGTGATGCCCAAATAAAAAGTTTGTATTCCTGGTTCAGATAATGGAATCTTGTGTTTGGTTCTTAAGAGAAAGCTCATGAACTCAAGACTTCAGTTTGCAAAGTTCCCAAATAAAACGTCATTGTCGGAAAGAATATGATAAACTAATTCTAGACGCAGTTATTAGGTTGGTGCAAAAATAATGTCGTTATTTACATAAGTAACATATGTGAGAAAACGACATTATTTTTGCACCAACCTAATACTTACCTGAATGCTAGGAAACTGCGTCTAGCATTAGTTTATCACATATTTTCTGACAGTGTGTCGTGAATCAACAGTAATGAGTTAATAAGCCGCCACCGAACCAAAGCTGAATATCTTTATTCGTTCACTCAATATCTATGATGGTGAAATACGTAATTACTTTCCGAACGCCCTCATATCGTAAAAGTTCAAGTTTGTACTTTGGAGATTATTCGTTCTTTTTTTTTATATTTGTTCGACCGTCATGCCGAGGAATTTTTTTTCCTGGTATCTCTCAGGACAATAGGGAGGAAACTTGGCAGTTGTTATCCGTTCGGCTTAGTCAAAACCAAATTTAGAGGGAATCCAGTTATAAACAAGCCTTTTTAACAACATCCTACGAGCTTATTTACATACTATACATTCCGGCTAATATCTTCAACTATGTTGCTGTTATTATCACGTTTCGGACGTTGTGCGCACCGAACTTCTGATGTCTACATAGTAATAGGTGTAGAATATAATAATTGCTAGTTCAATCGTGGGCCCAATAGTGCAAACACAGACTCATTGGAAACAGAGCGAGCAATATGTGAGCATTATTAAAAAAAAAAGAAGGCGAACAGATAACGAAACACTGTAGATTAAATAAGGGTTTCAGGTTGAAAATTCCCTGATCGACAAACACTTGAAGAAGGTCGGAGGTCACAATAGTCAGATCCCTTTAAATATCGAATCGACAATTTGCATTTCCACCGGACTGCAGTCGGCCATTGAAAGTGAAAGTGAATGTGAAAGTGCTTACATTTTTAATAAATAATATTTAAATAAATCTGACATTTGCTTTTATAGCCTTTATGGTAAAACGTAATTACTTTTCGAACAACTTAATATTTATGAGAAAGATTCAGGTTGGTTCATGGGATTATTTGGAAAATATGTTAGAATAATCTAGGACTTGTACTTTGAGCAAACTGCTTTCATACGGATAGAATAGCTATACAAAATAGAAAGGTGTATGACACAAGGACGTGTCTTCTCCCCAGATATATTCAACCTTATGCCGTCCTAAGGGAACAGGAAACCCTACCAGGATTTATAATAAATGGGCGTAATCTTAGCAATGTAGTATATGCAGATGACTGTGTTGATGGTCAACCGGGAAAGGAAACTGCGGAACCTTCTAGACAGGATGGAAGAAAAATGCAAGAAAGAAGGACTAACCATAAATTGCAAGAAATCAGAAAGTATGGCCATCAGCAAGAGAAAAAGCCTGAAATGCTAATTATGAATTGGGTATATACAAATGAATCAGGTTCAGAAATTCAAATATTTAGAAAGCATTTTAACAGAGGATGGAAAATGAGACAGTGCGATCCGAACACGCATTGGACGAGTGAAAGAGGCATATTGAAAGCTAAGCAAGGTACTGAGGAACGGAAAAAATCGTTAGAAACAACGAAAAGGGCGCTGGACTGCTATGTGATATTCATCCTCTTTTGTGGCAGTAAATGTTGGATAATTTCCCGAAGGATGAGGAAAAACCTAGAGGCAACAGAAGGATACTGAGAATTCCATGGACGAAGCGAGTAAGCAACAAGGAAGTCTTAAAGAAAATGGCAACAGAAAGAATACCTCTGCTCAAAATCAGGAAACGACAGCTGAAATTACTTGGACGCATAATGAGGAAGGACGACTTGGAAAACTTAACCCTTACGAGACATGTTAATGAGAAGGGAGATAAGGGAAGCCAGTGAGCCACTTACGCGAAGAGCTTTTGTGAATGGAGGGCGGAACGGGGGACAGAGTTCTTAGCAAAAGAAGAAAATTGCTAAAGTATAGAATGTTGTGGTGAGCCATGATCGTCTATTTCCCGAAGAGACGCAACACATAGAAGAAGAATTATTTATACAGGTCGGACTGTTGTCCTTATCTTTATTGTCATATTCATGATGTTTCGGCCGTTGTACGCTCCGGCCTTCTTCAAGTGATATACGTTGGAATTTCGAATCGGACCCTTTATTTCGTCCTACTGGGGTAGATATTTCTAGTCTAGTTCCCTGTGCCACGCCTTTTCTAGATATTTCAGTTGTTTCCCTTTCGTAACTCAACAAGTTTTGTCCACCTCTGCCGTGGCCAGGTATTGAACTCACAACTCTTTGTGTCAAGACTCTGGATTACTTCAGACAATGCTTTCATCCACAGAGCCATGTGTTCATACAATGTAAATACCTCATATCAGAAATATAGACTGATGAAGAAGATGTTATTAATTTTGTTAATATATCAAAAGTTGTCATATTCGTGCACAGGATGTTTATTAAGTAGACTTAATATTGAAACATTGGCAAGATTATTTACATTTGGTAAGAAAATGTTTACATTCAAGTATCTTTTTCGTAGTGACTTTCATCATTTATGATTAGAAATTGTAGGAAAAAGTAAGAGCAATTAAGAGATGGTTCTACGCCCCTCCAAACTCCCAGTCTCCCGATCAGAGGCTTTGCTGCCGGATGTAGTTTATCGTCATACCCAAGACTGTGTGAATTATGTTTGTACCTCGGTATCGTGTAACACATTAAAAAAGGCTCTAATATTACAGTCTCATGTGACAAATTATAAAGCATAAAAATCTGAGTATGATGAGACAATGTATATGCTCAGATTTTTATGCTTTATAATTTGTCACATGAGACTGTAATATTTGGAGCCTTGTTTAATGTGTTACACGATACCGAGGTCAGTGTCTTATCATAATATTAATATTAACTTAAAGGGATGTAGATGATATGCGTATTTATGTATATTTGTGTAAATTCCTCTTGAGGAGTTTCTAACATTATTTATCATCTCTCAGTTGCGTCTCTGTGCGCCCAGGGGCTTCTCTGTCGAAGGGCAGAGGGGCAACTGAGAAAATAATACTGAGAGGTGCCCAGCCCTGGGGAACAGCTGCTCGATGCCGCGCCCTCCCATTGCACAAGAGGAAGGGATCGGTGCTCGTACCCAGGCCAGCGCAACCGACGGATGCGGGGGGTGTGGGCAATTTTTGTTCCCGCCCGGGTGCACGCGCTCGGGGCCCCACTTTAAAAAGACCTTGTGTCACATCTCATTCTCGTGGGGGAATGAGTAAACACTGTATTTATGCATAGTGTTGGATGGTCGGATGAATGGGTTTATTGCTACTGCGATACTATAGACACCCATATAAAAAGGTGAAGAGGTGGTTTTATGGCGATCCCAAGTGTTTTTGTTTGATGTACTTCAGATGGCATCCACTTTGATCGAAGGGTAAAGCAGAAGTAAAGGTATGTATGAGATTTTTTTTTGTGATCAAGTGGCGACAATACCGGAAATAGGTTATATCCGGGTGCTGGTCTATATCAACAGTCATGCTTAGGATTGGGGAGAGTGCTGGTCCAGCCTTGGCGGGAGACGGACGTGTCCCTGTCGAGGTTCCGAGACCTCCATTTTTGTATTGCCATCCACCACGTCGAGATGAGTAGATGAGCGAGGAGTTGGTAGGGTAAGAGCTGACATAGCAGAAGCTGTCCCAAGTATCGCCTATCTGACCACCAAGACGAGCAGGCGAGGCCCTGAATAAAGCATCTCTATATAACAGGGGTGGCCAAAATTGCTTAATTTAAAAGTCACATACGATAAAGTTCAGATGTTTAAGAGCCTCAAGACATGAAATTAAGATTTCAATTCTTAAATATTTTTTACTTAGCATGAACATTAAACTTACATTTTAATTCAAAGAAGTTTCAATTCATACCCAGTAAATAATTATAAAGCTTGAATTTTTTCTTATTTACTTTTTATATTAACTATGAAAAAAATCGATCAACATGTTTTCACGAGCCGCATATCCAATATCAAAGAGCCCCATGTGGCTCGTGTGCCGTGGTTTGTCGAACCCTGATATGGTAAATATGGTCCGCGTTCTTATTTCTCGACGTGGATTTTTTTTTCAGCGTGTTACCTTGTGCGCATTCATCGTGTTCTTCGCTTCCTTTCGGCGAAGACCGATGAGATGGAGGATGGGAATGCAATGTGGGGTGATCATTGGCAGGTCTGTGGAAAGCAAGGGCGAAGGTCACGTTGTACGTTTTACACAACGCGTGATTGATTCAACAAGAACGTATCTTGAAGGACAACTGCTCTACTAGTATCAACAACAATACATAGAATCTTTTTAATTATTTCACCCCAAGGCCACTAAGTCGCAAAGGATTACTGAGTGTGTGAGAATATGAGAAAAAGAAAATATTAAAGAGAGAGAACAATAAGAGATAACGACTGACATTGCATTTACATTTTTGATAATCAAAGTTTGCCTGGAAATCATGGAAACGGAAGAGAGCTCCACAAGTAAAAAAGTGCAAAAGAAGAAACTATTTGAATAGAACCTGCGGTCACATCTTGCTAATTCAATTTAATAGTACACATAAATTCATAAAGTCTAGGTACGAAAGAAGGAAACTCATCAGAATAATTGCAATAACAATTTTTATAGAAAAGGTCCATGAAAACCAGGTCACGGCGGTGGCAAAGTGAATGAAGCTGAGATGGCAGATCAAGACCAATAATATTGTAGATTCTTCTTTTATCAAGAATCTCTAAATATATAGCAGAAGCGCCAGACCAGATTTTGACAGCAATATTCAAAGCAAAGACGAATTGTTGATTTATACTTCTGGCGAGAATAATTGTCTATCACGACACATTGAACCGCTTTTCCTAGCAGAAGATATAGCAATTTATTCAATATAATCTTTCCAATTTCCTTAGCCCGAGAAGGCGCAATGAGTGACTCTTATGGCGGTTAGCATCAGCCATGCTGATGGAAGAAACAAAAGCTTCTCTTGCATTATTAAAAGACGGCAGTTTTGTTTTGGAGGCTTTGAAATTAACAAGCCATTTCTTGCCCCGGTTAAAAACAGATTGTAAGTAATTTATGAGATCAGCTGCCAATTTGATCTTATCGAACCAATCTCAATTACAATTAAGACAGGAGTAAATATGTTAAATAACTGGCCAAACGCAAGAAAATGACAACTATATATTTAAAAATGTCAGTATCCCTATTTGAAATTATGTCTTGTAAAAAATGTTCATTGCTTGTACCCTTTCTGTTTGGTTAGACTTGGTTTATCTTACTCTCCTTGTCGGCAGTGGAAGAAAAAATAAAATAAATTTCATTCATTTTTGCTCTGGCTAGTATGTCTGAAACTTGTAAAACTTTACCAATAAGCATTGTTTATTAATTTGTTCGTTCAAATAAAATCATTAATAGATCCGTTAGTAGCAAGCTAACTAGCAAAATCTGTGTATGTTGAAAATGAAAGAAACTTTATTTATTGTTTGTGCAGGTAAACAGATACTAAGATGGCGATTATACAGATTCTTAAAGCAAATGACGAAATCCAAAGAATAATCTGCAATTTTAGGGGTCCTGACCTGGCATCTCGGCTTCGGTCAATTCATTCCCATCGCCGTAAGGAAGATTTCCTGTGCCTTTTCTATAATTTTTTTCATGTTAATTGTTCTGATGAACCTCTCTGGTAGATCAATTTTTACGAATTTAATCGCAGTACTACATTGGCAGATCGGTTTTATCATTTAGCAGTTGAAATGGTTGAGATGTAACCGCAAGTTCTATGTTAACAGTTTCTTCTCTCGCACATCTCGCTTGCGGAACTCTCGTCCAGCCTCTTGCTTTCCAATCAACTTTGGTCTTTAAAAGTTTAAATGCAATGCCAATCGCTATTTTTGTCTTTTTAATTCCTGTCATTATATTGTACGCTCTCCTTGTTTTTCTTGTCTTCATATTCATTTTTTCACACTTGCGTCTTAGCAGCTTTATTGCCTTAATTGGGTGAAATGATTATAAAATGCAAGTGGATAGATTAAGGCGGCCATGACAACTTAAAGGGATAAATGTTTATTTAGTGCGGGAAATAGACAGATAAGCAGCTTCCCTATTTTTTTCATCGCAAACTTTTTATTTTGTCGATTTTCGCTATTTTGAACCAGCAACATCGGTATTTGTAGATTTTATAAGTACGTTAAACAGCTACAAACACCATTTTTGTTAAAGATAAATATTTTTCTGCTCCAATTGAGAGTTGTATTAGTGATGTGCCTTTAATGCCAAGGTTTGTATTTCTGAAGGAAAAGATTGTGAACGGTTTGTTACAAACCTCTCACAACTCTTCCAATCTTAACAAAGAACGTGTGTATCAGTGCTTCTATATATAGGCGCCCACTGAATGCAGATGCATGTTGGGAAATGTGTGCATATGTATATACGTTGGGTAATGCTAGGTGATGTGTGTATGTATACGTGTGCGCGCGTACACACGCGCGTGCGTACACTATGGTGTAAATATATTTAATCATTACCAGCCTGGAGAATTTTTTTCATTTTAAGTTTCTAGGACTTCTTTTGATTTCTTTATAAACAATCAATTCGGGCTGTCTAATTCCAGTCGTATTATTATTATTGTGGACATACAGCCGGGACCTTCAATTTGTCACGGACTTGTCAGCTTCTACCCCACGCCATGGATAGATTCCCATTTGTGTCGGTGTGAACAAAACTGGGAAAGCCCCGTTGTACTTTTAACAAAGAAACTGGGTTGAGATATCGCATGGACAGAAAATAAAACTGTCTGAGGATATGGCCTTGGTGAGAAAGTCAAAAAGTCTATTGATTTCGATAAAAACGTTTATTTATAAATGGAGCAATTCACCTGGCACTGGGGATGACACTTAGGGCATCTTCTCTGCTACTTCTATTTTCTCTTACGGTAGAATAACGGACCATATCTTCCCTCTTTCTAGTGAGAACTCCGTCTCACTCCGATTCTATATGTATTCTTTAACTAACTGCGACTCTCCATCTAACCGTGACTTTACTCATGATTATCCCTTCCAGCATGCAGTCCGACTATATAAGCCCAGGATCGGAATTCTCTTCTTTCCTGCCAAGTAGAACTTAATCCCGAAAGTTTTATTTATACATTTTAATTTAATTTTCTCTACATCTACACAATGGGTGGTTGCTTTGAAACTCTTTATCTCGATTTACTGGCGACTCAGTTGGTTGTCATAAAACAAACCGTTCTTTCCAAGCGCAAATAAAATAATTTTATTGCCCACAGACTACACGAATGTGTACTAATCAATCGGGCTAGACTCGTGTCACGTTATTATTCACTCAAGGAAGGGCCATAGAGTGACAATTCAAATAAAAGAATCAGCGTATCGCATTCGAATTATTATTCAGATTGCTAATATCAAGTATTGCACTAATGGTTTTAGGAAAGGCATGACTCCAACTATTCCTGCTCTCCGGTTATACTTTTCTCAATGGCATGAGATGTTCGTAGACAGAGAAAGAATTGGGTGAATGGTTACTCAGATAACCGACTTTCCCTAAATCACAAGCGCATGCATTTAAAATGGCTGTTATTATTATTGTCAGTCATGACAGTATCAACGTGATGTACGCATTTCTGATTAAAGTTATTGGTTTGTAAATATGCAAGAAATATAATTTGTGTATTTATTGTAAAATGTGTTTGCCGTTGTTTACTTGGTGAGTGTATATATGCGTTTACATGCGTGTGTGTGCGCGTGTGGTGTGCGTATGTGGTCCCTTGTGTGTGTATACTAAATATGGAACTTGAAAAACGTAGCTTGAAAGATAAGCGATCAGAAGGAGAGTAGCGAATTGTTGGGTCCAGGAAAACGCCCAAGTCGACAGAAGCCGTTCAGCTGCCCTACTCGGATTCAGTCGACACCAGAAGCAGCAGGAGAGAGAAAAAAATTACATGAAGAAAAAAAAAAAGTAGGGGGATCTTCCTTCGTTGGGTTTTACGTCAGGATAGGGTGGGTGAGGACATTGGCTGATTACAGCTGTCTGTGTCTGTGACGAGAGAATGGAAAGTAAATTTTCAGTCTGAAAACCGAGCAAGGCGGATGGCAGGCCCAACGTTTTACGGGCAGTTGGTATAGTAAATAAAAAAAAGGTAGTGCCCTGATTTGGATTAATTTCGGCAATTCAAATTAGTCATGAATGAAAACAGGTCCGAAAATCTAAAGACAGAAACTAATTTTTTCTTACATTAATCATATTCATGCATTCATTACACCGATTGGGTTTGGTTCATTTTATTTTACGGCATGGGTTATTTAATGCCGACAAGATTTTTAGGAAAGGTTCATTTGAACAGAATATGTTCTTTGTAAGAAATTAGTTTGTAGATCTGGTTTCATTGACGTATTTTTGTAAAGTGGGTTTTTCTTGTGAGTCAAATATATTGCTGGTAATTTCAGAAAATGTATTGCTGGTCTTTTTAGTATAAAAAATCTATTTTATACTTTCATAGTGTTTTGACCCCAGTTTTGGGGTTAACTATTTGGCCATGACTTGGACCCTAACAGTTTCTACCACACCCGAGTCAGGGTGGACCTGGGAACAGCAGCAATTAAGAGATGATACCACGCTCCTCAAAATTTCCCGATCAGACGCTTTGATGCCGGATGTAGTTCATCGTAATAACCGGGACAACTCACTAAGTGTGGGTGCCTCTCTGCAGAAGTGCAGTTGGCATATTCTGAAGCCCCAGCCGACAGGGCGGACACCAATCCGGGGAGAGGTGGTTAGCTACCTCATCTTGTGCAATATTATGACTGTTGTCAGTTCAATCTTCATTGGGAAATGCACTCTTGTAGCATTGTACCATTTTCTTCTATGTTCCATACCCCTTCAGAACGTGTGTGATCATGGCTCTTCACAACATCCTATTCTTCGTAGTTTTAATTAATATTTGTCTCATTACTCTCCCTCCCAATTCCTGTTCTGCAATCATTTACATAAGCTCATTAAGTAGGCTAATTATGAATCTCCACGACGTCCGATACATTATAGCTCTAAGTATTATTTGTCTTCTTACTATCCCTCCCAATTTCTGTTCTGTCATCCATTTACACAAGCTCATTAAGTATATTGATCATGACTCTCCGCGGCTTCTTATCATTTGTAGCTCGAAGTAATATTTGTGATTTTACCCCCCCCCCCAGTTCCTCTTCTGCATCCATTTACACAAGCTCGTTTTATAGGTTACTCGCTGTTCTCATTCATAATTATTACTATAGATACTAAATAGGTATAAGATAAATATTACATAAGTAAACGTAAGTCAATATCTTCATACATATATTTAGATGACATTGGCGTTAGAAATTTTGAAATTGAATATTAATATTAATTACTTTATTAACATTAATTAATATTAATTACTTTTGTTATTATAGAATTATAATTATATAAGTATTTTTATAAGCTTAAATAATATTTTAGTAAGGTTAAAATATATTAATTACTTTAAAGAATTTAAAAAGTTTTCAGTATAAATATAACATGATATTGTATATTTTTTTCAGATAAAACTTTATCAACCATTATTAATTTTTTGATCAAGATTTGACGAAAGCTCTGATAACTTACAAAGCACAAGATGGTACTGAAAATTCCTTCACCTGGAACATTTCTCCAAAACAGTATGCTTAGTCATTGGCTTAGTCAAGTGGGTTGGGTGGAGAACTTTTCAGCAGCACTTTGAGTTTTACCTGGAGCTTATTCGTTATTTCTGATTTACACTATCGCTTCACTGCCGTAGATTGTCAGTCTAATGTCGCGATAAGAACTAACTATAAAATCAAAATGGAAGAATTAATGATTGGCAAGTGTTTCAGTTCTTCAGTTGGAAGAAAAAATATCCTGAGCTGCTACTTTTGTTTATAAATTCTTTCTTTCCGTCTCGTATTTCCGTTTTAGTCCGTGGTAATGGAGTCCGCGCACACCTACTGTATCCTCCCCTCCCCCGCAAAAGTACAGCGTCAGCCGGTTTATACTAATGCCTCGCCAGCAGACACACGTGGTCTGAAATGCACCTGCCGAGAGGAGACGACATCTTGGACAATAACAAGGTTTTCTAGCATAATGGAGCCAAGATGAAGACCTTCAACATATGTCGGTAGCAAGCAGCAATTAACTTGTGACACCAGAGGGCACAATGATCGGTGGGGTCTGCATGGCTAGATTTCCTGACTTCCCAGATCATAATTTCTGATTTACTCGCGTTAACGATGTTAAAATAAAACTATAAAATGGACGTTTTTGTTTACAAGGATCATATATTAATTATCATCAACAAGTAGAATGTGTTCAAAATCTAATCATCACGGTTAGCAGTTATAAGGATTGAAAACCCTTTTAAGGATTGAAGACCTTTTTAAGAGTTGAAAACCTTGATTAAATACGACACCACAGATATTATTTGTAAGTGAAGAAATATTTTAAAATAATCAAATGAGAAATTTTAACTAAAAATTATAAAAATAAAATGATTTTTGGAGGCACTATACTAATACCTCACCGGTAGACACACCTGGTCTGAAATGCACCTGCCGAGGGACGACGACATCTTGGACAATTATTATTATAAAATGGAGGTCTATAAAATTCTTCTTTTTCAAAAGGTGTGAAAAATAATAAAAAAAATCTGACGTTTTATTTTACTTCCTGTACACAGCAACAGTGCGCACTACCCACCGACCACCTCAATCAGGGTGGAGGCCCCGGACAGTGTTTTATGACCACTTTCGCTATCTTATCAACATTTGCTTTTTTTTTTTTTACATATAATTATATTCGGTACAAATTAAACAAAGCACAACTGACTATTAAAGAACGAAAAATGTTCATGGATTTTGACGTCATTCTGGGGTCATTTTTTTTTCGTTCAAATCTGTGAATTCTTTTTGCTCACGCTAAGTCTTCAAAAGGCCTATATAAAATTAACGATTTTTAACCATAATGTTGAATGTGTTAAATTATTCAACTTTGTAACAAGAAAAATCTTAAGTTGATTTAAAAAATTGCCGCAAAACATTGCTGATTTATTTAAAATGAAATGATCTATTATGACATGTCTCTAATTATTTAAGATGGAATGATCTATTATGACATGTCTCTAATTATTTAAAACGGAATGATCTATTATGACATGTCTCTAATTATTTAAGACGGAATGATCTATTATGACATTATTAGAGACATTGTATTTATTTTCAATTTTTCTAGTTGAATGGTTCACCTACATTGCATATGATCCATTATTGTACATAATTAGGTTACAATAAAATTTACACTATTTACATCGTTCGGACTTGTCCTCATCTTTATTGACATATTCACTACGTTTCGACCGTTCTATGCTCCGGTCTACTTCAGGTGATAGACGTTGGAATTTCAAACTTTAGTCCACGTGGCTAGATTATTCTAATTCGACGTGCCATGCCTTTTTTGTATATCTCAGTTTCAGTTAATTCTGTTACTAAAACTCAACTAAGTTACAAGTTTTTGTTCCTTCTGTTGTGGCATGCAAATGAATCAGGTGCAGAAGTTCAAATATTTGGGAAGCATTTTAACAGAGGATGCAAAATGAGACAGTGCGATCCGAACACGCATTGGACGAGTGAAAGAGGCATATTGAAAGCTAAGCAAGGTACTGAGGAACGGAAGAATTCGTTAGAAACAACGAAAAGGGCGCTGGACTGCTATGTGGCAGTAAATGTTGGATAATTTCCCGAAGGATGAGGAAAAACCTAGAGGCAACAGAAGGATACTGAGAATTCCAGGGACGAAGCGAGTAAGCAACAAGGAAGTCTTAAAGAAAATGGCAACAGAAAGAATACCTCTACTCAAAATCAGGAAACGACAGCTGAAATTACTTGGACGCATAATGAGGAAGGACGACTTGGAAAACTTAACCCTTACGAGACATGTTGATGACAAGGGAGATAAGGGAAGCCAGTGAGCCACTTACGTGAAGAGCTTTTGTGAATGGAGGGCGGAACGGGGGGGGGGCAGCGCAATTCTTAGCAAATGAAAACTCCTAAGGGCTACAGGGCATAGTTGTGGAGAGCCACGATCGCCTATTTCTCGAAGAGACGCAACACATTGAAGAAGAAAAACTATTTACACTAGTTGTCCTCATCTTTATTATCATATTCATGGTGTTTCGGCCGTTATGCGCTCCGGTCTTCTTCGGATGATATACGTTGGAATTTTGAACTGATCCCTTTATTTCGTCCTACTCGGGTATATTTTTCTATCTAGTTCCACGTGCCATGCCTTTTCTCGATATTTCAGTTTCAGTTGTTTCCCTTTAGTAACTCTCCACATTTTTATCCAGCTATTGAACTCACAAAATCTGCCCTATTACAGCTGTCTCTTCTTTTGTTAAGTATAATTTCCTTTTTGTTTCCATTTTCTCTAAACCTTCATCGATGCTTACATATTCGGTCCATGTAGAACCATAATTCTGTTGCTTTGAGTTTCTTCCTCATCTGTGAGGAGAATGTCCAGCATCCACTGCCTTATAGGAAGACAGATATCACATAACTGTACAGTATTCTTTGTTTCTAACGAATTGTTTCCGTTTCTTAATACTTTGCTTAGAAAGGGTTAAAGTTCTAGAATCACTGACGAGGCAATAGGCAGCAAAGCTAAATCTCACTGAGTGGCCAAACTACCGGTGCCCTTTACGAGACTGAGAACGGTTTTACATGGTTGGGCGATCATGTCTCTTTCGAATCATGACTGATTTGTCAGAAGATTTTCCCGCAATAGGTTGTCATTTCTTTCTGCGGTAGACTGGTTACCAACCAAGGCTATAGGACTCAATATTAAACCCATAGCTGGAAGAGAAAAGAAATGGATTCATACATTTCCCAAGTCAATGTAATGAACCCACAAATACTCGTAATATTTAATACACCATCCAGAATCTTCGGTTGATGCAGTTTCATTCCTGCCTCGAAGGTTTCATAGAAGGGTCCAACAATAAATTTGTAGTTCGACACGCGGTTATTTACTGAATTTTGATCAATAAGCTACGGATTTATTGATGTATCTATGTAAAGGTAGTAATGACAAGTTTACGACTTTTTAGTCTCTGATCTACAGGGCATATCTAAAAAGGATGACGCCTTAGTTCAGTAATGCTGATTTAATTGATTTTAATTGTGATTCCCGTTTCCACTACACTCTGCAAAAAAGAAAGAAAAAAGCGTGTCGACTATGTCAGTTACAATACGAAAATGAATTTGCATCATTTTCAACTTTGATAGCCATAACCCTAATATGATGCATGGTATTGACAATTGACTTGCAAATGGCCACCGCTAAAATCATTTTTCAAAATCTTATGATAATAAAATCTGTATCATTTGTGACTGCCACAAAATCAAAGCAGATATTTATCTTATTGGAATAGTGAATGATGCCTTCCAAAAGCTAAGCAAAGAAACAGAAAAATCGTTAGAAACAAAGGAAAGAGTATTGAATTGTTATGCAATATCAGTTCTTCTATATGGAAGTGAATACTGAACACTCTCTTCATAGATGAAGAAGAGACTTGAAACCACAGAAATGTGGTTCTACAGAAGGATGCTGGGAATATAATAGACCGAGCATGTGGGCAACGACTAAGTTTTCGAGAAAATAGAAACAAAAAGGAAACTTATAATTAAATTAAGAAAGAGATATTTAATTTTTTTAGGGCGCATAATGAGGAAAGAGGGTTTGGAAAATTTGATACTCACAAGACTCACAATTTGAAGGCAAGAGGCAGAGGGGAAAACGACGTATAACCTACTTACCAACTAAATGGATGGCGGAGTAAGGAGAGATAAAACAATAAAATTTATTAAGAGCTACAAAGGACTGGAACTTGTGGAGAGCCATGATCGCCAACGTTCTGAAAAAACAAAACACATAGAAGAAGAAGAAATTCTGTGGTCATCCCGAAGTTTTCTATTAGTTATGAAGTCATAATAATACTGGTAGGGATAAGAAGGGAACAAACATTACTTAGAGCGACAAATTGTGGAAATTGTGGAGAACCATCACCATACACGTCCTGAAGGGACACGGCACATAGACAAAGAAGAAGTGACATCTCATAAACCTTTTCTATTCAACGGGTTACGTCCTTCTCCTCAGTAATAATATTTTCAGGAGTGACGACTACTTTCCTAATCCTCAGTGTGTCTGTGTTTCTCCTCTCTGTCACATGTCTTACACCATATTGCAGTAAGTTATTCATTTGCGAACGACGAAAAGAATAAAAGAGTAAAAACTGCCTCAGAGCAGAGTCTACGTCAGTGTTTGCACACGGTGTAGTGTATGAACTATGCTTGTTCAAATACTTAACTGAAGACCCAGAAGTCGGTAAAGCAGGAAAGAGTGGCCGACTCGGGCATTTCACCGGGCTTCGGCGTCATTGTTAAGCACAGCCAATACAAACAGGCGACATTTACAGACGTGGAAGATTTGTCACGTGACGGCAATTGGCGGCAATCGAGCCATTCTGCCGGCGTCGCTTTTTTAAAATTAGGCCACGCATTCTAGGTCGCATTACAGAGCAAGATTTTCTTTGTCTCCAACGCCATTAAAATATAATAACGGTTTATATTTATAAAGAAATGTTGGTATTTGAAAGTTCATGAGTTTTAATATATCACATTATAGTCACTAACGCTACTCGATCTACGATTACACAGTATGTAGGTAAATGTCTACTTCTATAATGTCCTCTGGGCAGAAGATACGATAGTAGCTAATCCATGATCCGTACTTCTGTGGTATGAAGACACGCTGTTCAGGTGAATTGATTAAAGATTATCTTTTTGTTTTTAAATCGATTTCACCCCAAGAGAGTCAGTAAAGCCACTAAGACACAAGGGGTTACTGAGTGTGAAAGAATAAAACGTGAAAAATTATTAAGAAACGAGAACAATAAAAGAGAAATCAAGAAAACAGTAGATAACGATTGATATTGCATTTACATTTTTTGAATATCGTGTTTGGCTGGAAAAGCATGGAACCAGAAGTGCGTTCCACAAGCGAGAAGTGCGAGAAAAGAAAATGTTAGTATAGAATTTTCGGTTATATCCAGCCAATTCAATTGTGAATTGACGAGACCTTGCTACAAATCTAATACTGCGCTTAAATTCATAAAGTCTGGGTACCATTGCGAAGGGTTCATCCGAATAATTA
>OZ038518.1:31750133-31775133 GCA_964036315.1 Acanthosepion esculentum | reverse complement strand
CATTTTTCCTTTATAAATAGGTACCTCCAAAGATTCGCTACAAAATGAGCATACATGATGAGAAAATGCCCCAAACATAATAAAACAAAATTTTATCGTTAATATCTTTATGTTGTTATTACGATGAAAGACCAACGGCTTTTTTTTGTATTATTAAATTATATTTTTAATCTTTTTTCGAGCCATCAAAATTTTGGTGATTTTTTTTCTTGCGTCAGTGGATGACCGTAAATTAGTATAGGGAATTTGAGCGTCATTTTTTTGCCGTAAAAAAGCACATTGATTTGGAAATTCTTGCAAAACTCAAATAATTGTCGGAGTTTAATGAAACTTTCAAGACTTATTCACAAATGAATTAAATTAATTTAGAAATGTTTCTCTTTTAGAAAATCACTCATTTATTTAATTTTAAGAAATTTCGAGAAATTCATTTTTGAAGGGTTTAATGTTTATATTAGTCATAAACAGAAGCCCTTGGCGAATTTACATAATCAGTTTCTTTTTGGCCAAACGGAACTACCAGTTACCGAAAATCTGCTCTGAATCTTAAACAAAAAAATGCAATAAAACTAAGACATTATTTAATTAGAAAAACTTTAATTGCTTTTATGAATAATATATATTATGGACACTGTTGTCTTAAAAAAGGATTCTTTTCGATGAATAATGAATTCTATTTACATTATTCGGACTATTGTCATCATCTTTGTCGCCATATTTATTACAACGTTTCGGCCGTTGTACGCCTCGGCCTTCTTCAGGTGGTTGGAATGCCCACTGTTCTAGTTCCACGTGACATGTCTAATGGATGTCAGTTATCAGTTATCTCCTGTTAATTCCCCTGTCCAAGTTCTCCACCGCCTTAACCAGATATTGAACTCACACTCTTTGGGTCCTGTCACTAGATCTAACTAACACCTTTATCCATTGTGCCATGTGTCCTTGAGGACATCTGTGAATTAATTTCTGGGTATAAGCCTAATATCTTCAACATCATTTTTACCAGTTCTCATTTTGCCATTTTGCTGTTATCATGTATGTTTTTACCAGAGCTCATATTGCAATTTTTTTTGTTATTATCGCTTTTCTCTGGCATTCCTTATTACTGGTCACCATATTGTATTCATTTCTATGCTTGGTCGGCTCAGGAGATTTTTGTGGCCTAGCATATGTGCTGATTCCTTGAGTTTACGAATGTTCTTTGTCAATGATCTCAACATGATCCCACAGAGCGGTGATCTCTCTTTTCTATCCATATGTGGTCAGCCACACCTGATTTTTCCACTTCACCTCGTGTTACAGCTTTTTGGTGTTCTTGAAGTCTTACCTTGAGGGGGCGGCCTGTCTCCCCTTTATATTTCTTTCCACACCTGCACGGGATAGCGTAGACACAGTCTTCAAAAGCTGGACGACACTTCGCAGATATCTCTCCCGAGTAAGAACCATCCATAGGGGAGAACATGACTAAAGACTGTGTGTACTGTATGTTAGGCCACAAAAATCTCCTGAGCCGACCAAGCATAGAAATGAATAATTAAAGTTTAACTCAGCTAATTTTCGTCAAATAAACTTTCAGGAAAGTATATTTTATTTTTCTAAAATTTTTTAATAAGGAGAATTACGTTGTGCAGAGAGAATCGTAAATATGCTAAAATCAGCCATTTTTGGCAATTAAAAATCAATTTAAATTCATTTTGGTGTTCAGCAAAACATTTTGCTAATTGAAAATATACAATTTAATCTATTAGCTTGAAGTTTAAACTAACATAAAAGCCCCAAGAAACATTTTTCATTAAAAAAATCATTTAAAATCCCTTGGTATCGCTTTTATCTGGCGAAATTTATTTTTCTTATAAATTAACTTTATTTCATTTCGATTAGGGAACAAATCTTTAATGATGTAGGTGTTTCGTAAAAGCGGAGTAGCGCAAAGAGAACTTTCGAAATGCGAAGAACACACAGACACACACGGATATACATATATATATATATTAATAAATATAGGCATAAATGTGGATATAAACCAAATAACTAGATATTAGCAACCGTATATAAGTGTGTTAGCGTGCATATACAGGCAAGTGAATAAATATTTACTCAAGTTAATAAGTTGTAAACAAAACAATGCTCAATTCGTGCCTGATAAATTGGAAGAACCACAAAACTTTAAGTTGCACATCGAACATAGGTATATGTATAGTTATTAATATATATATATATATATATATATATATATATATATATATATATATATATATATATATATATATTGAGACATGTTTCATTAATAATTTAGACAAGTTTTATTACTTATTTTCAGTTGGATACTTTCATATTCACGAATAAGATTTTGGTGTCATTATTAAAGGAAGAGGGGAAATTACCGTGTTGATACATGTTATTTATTCTAAGTACTTTCAACATGAGCACAAGGTCATCATCAGGGTGTTGTTTTTTTACAAGACAAGTATAGTTGTGTTCATCATTTTCAAAGACAAAATTGCTGTGTTCATCTGAAAGTTAAAATTTTTACTGGTGAAGTAAAGAACACTGAGTTTAGTACCATTTGTTAAGTAGCGATTCAGGGGTGGTAACTAAGTTATGAGGTGTCGAGAGCTTTTTTAAAAAATAATTATTAAGTACTATTGAAACAAACCTCGATATTTTAAACTATCTACTATACACATTTTAATACATTTGTGCAGTATTCATCATTAATTTTATTAAGGTTTGGTTTCAATTTTTTAATAAAGGTAACTTCAAGAACGTTTAGTTTATGTTTTTTAATGAAAAAGTATACATGTATTTTCAGCAAAACATTTTCTGAATTGCTAATGTGGACAGGTATGCGGTTGTAAATGTTTAGAAATATTGGTTGCATCATTCAAATGAAAACTCAGCCACCGAGACAACCTGGTCGTAGTTTGGCCAACATAAATATTATTTTTTCCTTTGGATATAAAATCTCCCAGAGGACATTTAAATTTATATACAATGCTGGTTTTCTGCAACATTAGTTAGTTGGGTAGAGTCATTACGAATAATTAAATTAGAAATACTGGATTTAGTGTAGTATATAATTAATTTTATTTTTTTTACTAGGGTCTGTGGTGGATATGTTAGTTTTTATTAATTTTTTAGGATATTTTCGTCTTGCTCATGATTAGAATGTATTTGGTTGCGATATAAAAGATTAATATGTTTGGGGTTATTTGAAGAAGTATTATATTCTATTTGCTTTGAATTAAAATTTCTGTTAGCACATCTTATTTGTTCATCAACAATATAATTAGGGAAGTTAAGAGTTTGTTTTATATTTTTAGTTCTCTGTAGAAAATCTATTTAGTGGATGAATTAATGTTTACACGGTTTATTAGTTTTTTTTTATAATTGCTATTTTATAGTAATTTGAGTTTTCACTCTTATAGTTAAGGGCGCACTAATTTATGCTGGTAGAGTTTTTATCTGAGAAGATAGTGTCTTTATTGTTGCTAGTGTTTATCGCTATATCTAGAAAATGAATTTTATTGCTATTATTAAGTTCGTGCGTAAATTTAAGGAAAGAATTATTTTGGAATTGTTTTTGGAGTTGATGTATTTCTTACATATTCTTTACGAATATAAGGATATCATTGATGTATCTTAGGTAAATGGAGGTTGTTTTTTGAAATTGTTAAATTATTTTCAAAATTAGACATATAGAAATTGCTAAAAGTCGCACTGAGAACTGAACTCATAGAGATGCCATCCCGTTGTATATATATATATATATATATATATATATATTATTTTTGTGATCATAGAATTGGACTTCGGTAGTGCAAGTTAGTAGCAGTTTTCGTAATATACTAGGTTTAATTTTAAGTGGAAGTCGAGATGGATTATTGTATATGTTTCTTATAATAATATCATTAATTTCACTAACGAGGACATTAGTGAATAAATTTTCGACGTCAAGTTAGGCTATGGTTTCATTGTTAGGTTTTTCATTTTTTAGAATTTGAATGACTTCAAGAGTTGATTTTATGTTGTATTTACTGGGAAGATATGGTGTGATAAGTTGGTTGATGTTTTTTGTTAATTGATACACTGCAGTGGGAATTCATGATATAATAGGAAGGAGAGGATAGTTTTGTTTGTATGTTTTATAACACCATATATGTAACCAGGTATATAATCACCCACAATTTTAGGAATTTTTAAACTGTCCTGTTCATGATAAGTTTGTTAATTTTTAATTTTAGTTGCTTGGCTGGATTCTTGTTATTTAAAAAAAAATGTTTTTTAAGGTCATTGAGTATTTGTACGAGTTTTGTGTTATAGTTTGATTTGTTTATGACAACAAAGATGTTAGTTTTGTCCGCTTTTTTGACGATTATCTCCAGATGATTACGTAGTTCGTTAGCGGCAATTTGTAGTTGTAGTTTTGTTAATATTTTTGAAAAGTTTTACTTTTGTCATGTCTATCCTTAACTGCCTCAACCTTGAGTAAATCGCGAAATTCTGTTGTTGTTGTGATCAATTGTTCTTCCTGAAGTTTTTCGATACCTTGATATAACATCTCAATTTCAATTTTTTTAATCAGACGATTATACCTACGGTATATATGGCAGCTGGGTCCCAGGTTAAGCCATTATTTTGATGCTTAGTTCATTGTTGGAAATATTTATAAATTTATCCATTCTGTTAGGGAGAGGGATAGATTTTTCGTCCATTTTTTATTTTTAACCTGCGTTGAATTTCTGATTTATTGATAATTTCTGCAAGTCTCTGTGTATTTTCTTCCAGTTGATCAGGAGTAGTTGTATGTTTTAGTTTATTGTATGTCTTTTGTTTGCCACTATTGAGTGTGTGTAATTTGTTATTGGCTATTTCAATTTGCCTTCTTAGAAGGCTACATTTAAACTTCCAGGTGTTGATATTCTGGTCAATTATTTAATAGAAACATCATAAAAATTAGTTAGAGTTGCATGGATAACACTGAGCAAATAATTATATATAACAAAATATTAAATAGCAAAAATATAAAAACGTTAGCTAAAAAAGTAATTATAGAAATAAAGATAAATATCCACTACAAGGAAATTTCAGAGAGGAAAATATATTATATAAGGCCAAAGTGACCATAAAGAGGAAAGTAGAATATTGACATCGGAGCAACAAGGAAAGAATTTAAGGAAACATTGGCAAACAGTTTGCTGTCATGGAAATATGAAAGATATATGAATAACACCATTTTGTCAAGATATATATGGGAATTAAAATATGGGGATTAAAGATGAAACAAAATAACCATTAGTAGAATCTTATACACGTGCGGCACCTTTGGAAAGTACCTGAAAACCTTACCACGGGTTGACCCAAAACCGGTGAGTGAAATTGGGTAGACGGAACACTTAGGGCCGTCGATAGCTGTGCTAGCACGAAGTCACAAGTCATCGTGACCGAGGGTTTGGTTGTGCGTTGTTGATCATGTTAGATAACACGCTCTCTCCCAGAAAGTGTAACTAAGGTCTACTAAGTATAGTTGCAGTACAAAAACCACAGGTTGGCTCTGTGGTTGTTGAACAAGCACAAATGTACCTGAGCGAGCAATAGGGTTCGACTAACTGCACTAGTAGACGGGTATCCTCGAATCCGAGTGGCCAGCTATTATTATTATTATGCAAAAAAGAAAAGAAAAGAGAGAGAGAGAGAGAGAGTGTGTGTGTGTGGTGTCTATGCGTGAAGGAGACACCATAAGGATTTTATAAAGTGAATTTAAATATAATAAATGAAAGGAATGAAATTATTTCGAGCTGTCGGGACGCCGATGCATTCCTTTAAAAAATAAACAATAAATATCGGTTGCATTAATAATATGTCGTCCATTTTGAGAAATCATTACTGCTGTATCTACCTTCACAGGTAATTTAATAAATATTTCAATAAGTCAGTTAAGTGTTATACGAGATACACGCTGGGGTAATCATGTCTTTTTTGATTCATGACTGACTAGGCAGAAGTTTGTCCCGCAGTTGGTTGCCGTTTCTTTCTGCGGTAGACTGGTTACCAACCATTGTTATAGGACCCAGTCTGTCCTAGCTCGGGGATGAAGAGATGTATTCCTTTGCCAAGGGTATTTGCGCGTAAGTGAATGTAATGAAAGTACTTTTAAAGACCAAAAGCTTAAAAGTGTAATTAATCTCAGGTAAGCAAGTCTGTTTTCTCTCGCTCTCTCTCTTTCTCTCTCTCTTTCTCTCTCTCTTTCTTTCTCTCTCTCTCGTTCTCTTTCTCTCTCTCTCTTTCTCTCTCTCTCAACATCCCTTCGCTTTTTCATTTCATTCGTCTTTCGTTTTTCTTTAGTTTTCTTACTTTTTTCTTTCTCCTACTTCCTCTTTCCCTTTTCATTTTCATATTCTATTGTCGTGTGGAAATGAACAGATATATAATCTATCTATCTATCTATCTATCTATCTATCTATCTATCTATCTATCTATCTATCTACGCATGCACATTGAGTGAGAAAGGGAGAGGAGAAAGAGAGAGATCGTGTGGACATAGAAATCAACACCGCATGGTGACTGTTCAACACTTCAATGCAAACTTTCAGTGGTCAAAAAATGACAGGCATGAAAACATTGATTCCTATGTCTACACTGTCGATAACTAGAAACTTTCTGTCTCCAATATTAAACACTCGTCTTCTATATAAAATAAACATACCAAATTTTAAATATATATATATATAAAATACATATATATGTTATAACAAATACGAAGCGTTTATCAATCTAACATCTTTCACTTTTATTAAAGCTTCATCATGGAATGAGATATTGAGTAAAAAATTATGTTATTTTTGTTACTTTTGTGTTGTTCGATTTTCATTGGTTAATTATGATTCATGTCTATTCGCCTTTTGAAACCAACGTTAGTATAATTTGTTGATCTGGGAAACGGTTTTTACGTACATATCGTTTGTTTTCGATGAACATTAAGAATGGATTCAATAAAGGTTGAGGATATATAATGTTTTTTGGCGTATGTTTATAATTGGTAATATTGTTATTAATAGGCTCTCGAAGTGCTTTCTTCGTAAAGAATTATGTCCTCTTTTAATCAGGGTGACATTAGTTTTGCAGATTTGTTTCTGTGTATTACGAAGGAGTTTGAATAGTTGTCTAAACGTAAATATCTTTTATGTTCGTAGATACGGGCATTTAGATATCGTGATGTCTCTCCGATGTAAATTCCTTTACATTGTAAACAATTTAGTTGATAAATACCGACATACGAGTTGCTTCTGGATTTATTTTTATTCCTAATTATATCTTCGGTTGTCTTGAACGTGGTAGTAAATATCCTAGTATTAGGGGATAACTAATTTATTTACAAGTTTAGTAGAAAGTGTGTTAGAGGGTAGGATTATGAATTTTGGGTTGTTGTTAGAAGTGCTATTAGTAATGTCTAGGTTTTCGGATTTGTGAATTTTGTAAGCGCGTTTTCTAGCGTTGAGGATGAAATGGTGTATATAGTGAAGGAGTCTGAATGTTTTCTCAATATATTTATCTTCTTCACTTAGGTATTCCGGGCCGCATATCTTAAGAGTTCTGAGATAGAATTTCACGACTAATCCTGATTTTATTTTTTGATTGTGGCAGGAATAGACATTAATTAGATCTTTTTCGTTAATGGGTTTACGATAATCTTTAAAATTTAATTTGCTATGGTTACATATTAATAAGATGTCGCGGAAAGGTAGAGATTCGTTTATTTCATATTCATGTGTGAATTCCATGTGAAGTTCAACCTTATTAAGTTTATTTATTATGTCTAATAGATTTATATTATGAGGATATAATGAAAGATAATATTTTATTATATCCTCATAATATAAATCTATTAGACGTAATAAAGAAACTTATTTGATCTATATTTTGATCCCAAATTATATATATATATATTATTTTTCATTTTATAAGCATTTCACTCCAAGTAAGGCGAGAGTGCCACTAGCACACAAAGGGTTACAGAGAGTGAGAGCAAGAGTAAAGAGGGGTGTTTGAGGAAAGGATATAGAGAAGGACGGGTATCAGGATCAAGGCATCAAAAGATGTCGATTGACATTACATTTGAATATTTGAAGATTATAGTTATCAGGGAAGCAAGTAAGAGGAAGGGAGTTACACTGTCAGGAAGCGCGAGAGCAGAAACTGTTGGAGTAGAAGAGGTGGTTACATTTAACTGTTTCGAGAGTGAAAGGGTGGGACCGAGATGCCAACCTAGTAGCACGCTTAAGTTCATTATATATATATATATATATATATATATATATATATATATATATATATATATTCTACTAAACTCGCAAACAAATAAGTTACCCCTAATACTAGGATCGTTATCACCACCTCCAAAACAATTGGAAATATAATTATGAAGAAAAATAAACCCCAAACCAATTCAAATGCCGGGATTTATCCAATAAATTGTTTATAATGCCACAATGGTAATGCTGGGGAGATACCACGTGATCCAAAAATCTGCATTTACGAACACAAGAGAGACTTGTATTTGGAAAAACGATCTCTCTAGTTTTGCATAGAAACGATGCTAGACATAACTTTGATTTCACTATTACCATCCTAATTAAAAAAGAACTTTCTATGAGGATAAATATATTGAAATCTTAATAACAACATTCTTGCCAACTGCAAACACATATATCGCAATCTTTCTTTGAATCCATTCTTAAAGAATCTAACTGATATCTATCTAATACAAAGAGTACGTGCTTAAAGAGATCAGTTGCAGATTAGAATGAGGTGCCATCCCGCTATGCCGGCCTACCGCACAAACGTGAAGACATTAGCACTCTTCCTACTAGACAGACACGCATACACAATTAAGAATACACATTACCATCCGATGCCCGCTTAGACATACAGGAATCTTCACAAACTTACATACATATAGAATTATCTACGGTTTAAATGCACGTGATACATGACTGACCAATGAGAACCGATCCAAACAAAATTGAAAATACCAGTGTTTCTGCTTTTTGTCTGTTTTTCTCTCAATCTCTGACGAAGCCTTAATAGAAGTGAAACATATTAGATTGATATACATTTCCGGTTTGTTCTTTATCTTATCATCCTGTCGGATTCCGAGCCATATTTGATCTGCATTTGATTTTTAACTCTATATATATATATATATATATATATATATATATATATATATATGTGTGTGTGTGTGTGTGTGTGTGTGTGTGTGTGTGTGTGTGTGTGTGTGTATAAAACTGGACAGACGCACAAATATTCTTACCATGGTTCTCGGAAAAATGCCAATCCATATGTAAATAATCGTCTTATTTTTGACGGGTAATATGTTAACATTATTTAAAAACCAAAAATAGAAGAGTACATCCCATGTGAAATGAAATGAGGAAACTTGCTGGATAATTATCGATAAAGAAAAAGTTACATTGGGAATAATTCAATGAGGAAAAGAAAGAGAAAGACAACGAGAAAATAAAAGAGAAAGAAGGGACTGTTGAGAAGAGAGAGTGGGAAGTGAAAGAAAAATTCAAAGGAAAAGAGAAATGGAATGTGATTAAATACAAGCAAAGGAAAGAGAGATGAAAACCGTTGGAAAGCAAGGGAAGATAAAACGTTTAAAAAATCAAAGAGAAAAAAAGAAAGAAAATAAGGGATAAATAAAAAACATGAAAAAGGGAAGATTTGTCAAGACAGCACAAATAACAAAACGTGACCAGGAAAATTACCGAAAGATTTTCTCTGAAGAAAAATTCGGTGAAATTAAAAAAAAAAATGTCAGTGTGGTTAAAAAACAAAAATGAGATAAAAACGAACACTGTGTTTTATATTTTGATTTGTGCTTGTCAAGATTGACAATAGGGGTAACAGCTTTTAGCTGTTACTGTCTATCCAGCTAATGAGAGAGCGATTTTCTGTATTGCTCCCTCACTATTCTTTGTCAGTGCCAGTGACGAGAATTTTTGTTAATATATCTGACGAGGAGAGAAGTAAATTCATGCCTTATCTAAGTGCAAAATGAATCCATTCTGCCTTATTAGGAATTTCGATCTCTACTTGCCGAATCCTGTTTCCATATTGTTAGCGATTATTTCACATTTCAACTTCAATTCTTTTCCTTTTGATAATGGCCGGGAAGGACTATTAACGATATGACACCAGCAAGAAAGACGGCCAAGCATGTGAGATTCAAATTGGAGATACAGGCTGAGTATCCTTTATCCGAAATTCCAAAATTCGAAAATCACCAAAATCCGAAAGTTTTTAGGTGATGACATGACTTGCTACAAATGGAAAATTTTAGAAAGCAACATGGCTACACGTAGCATGATTATTGCTTTTCAGCGTTACAAATAAATTGCTGTTTTTTTTTCAATTTTCATTACATTTAACTGTGACCAGAAACCAAGTTTTGTTTTTCATACAAATACTGTA
This sequence comes from Acanthosepion esculentum, assembly GCA_964036315.1. Lineage (NCBI taxonomy): Eukaryota > Metazoa > Mollusca > Cephalopoda > Sepiida > Sepiidae > Acanthosepion > Acanthosepion esculentum. Next base: position 31,764,654 of record OZ038518.1, on the reverse strand, counting down.
CCTGCATGTATTTTAACATTTTAATCAAAACACGACATCGTTGGTAGAGACTGATATCTTACCGAATTTCCCTTCTCACACTCACATTGATGATGTACCCTCTCCACCCAGTTTCTTACACCTGATCTAGAAGTAGTGTTTGGTGTTGCATTTAGATATATCTTTGTAAGTAGTGATCATGTTTTTTTGTACACGTACAGAAAGTACAAAACATTTTTATATGAAATCTTAATCCTATCACTTAAAAATCCGCGTGAGCATTACATGACTAGCGTCATTACCTGTAACTGTATATACACAAAATTTATTAAATTTTATATAAAACTACTTTCAGGGTATATGTATAAGATGCGTTATGAAATGTAAAGGGATATCGTGTTTATGCTTGTTTTTTTAAAATTTTTTATAGATGCGATATACAAATTAAATAACCTGTATTCCAAAATCCGAAAAAAATTGAAAAACCGAATCACTTCCGGTCCCAAGAATTTCGGATAAAGGATTCTCAACCTGTACGAGAATAAAAGTAGGTATCAGGGATGAAAGCTCGTTATAACAGACCCAGGGTCTAGTCACTCCTAGCAAGAGCCGCCCTCTCAGTTTTGCCATCTCCTGAAAGAAACTCGTTACGTAAGTTACACGCTGTTTCCACATGCCGTCCATGCCCCCTCGCCTCGTGTCTCCTGTGAGTGTCACATTTTTCAAACCTTCTTTGCTCATAATGTGTCCCAGAAATTTTCAATTATCTATTTATATTTTTATTTGGTGAGTTTTGTTTAGCGGCATATCAACACCTCTGTGGGTTATTTAATGCCGAAATCTAAATATTTTGAACACAATTTTATGGCTTCGACTAAATATATTTTGAACGCAATTCTATGCCTTCAACTACAGATAAAATGTATTGTTTGTATTTTTGCTATAAAATATATTGTTGGTAATTTTGCTATAAATATGTACTGATAGCAATTTTACTACAAATATGTATTGCTGGTAATTTTTTTTATCTAAAAATGTACTGCTGGTATTTTTACTATAGAAATATATTTTTATACTTTCTTAGTGTTTTGCTTTTGTTAGGGGATTTTCTATTTACCCATAGATGGGATCCTAACAGGGGTTACAACCCTGGGTCAGGGTGGGCCTGAGAACAACAACAATTAAGAGGTGGTCCCATGCTCCTTAAAATCTCCAATCTCCCGAACAGAGTCCTTGCTGCCGGATGTAGTTTATTGTCATACCCAAGACTAATTTCTGATTTTAGGTGTCCTTTTTTGTTTCCATATTCCTTAAAACTTCTGTTTATCTGTGAGGAAATTTTCCAGCATTTACTGATACATAGGAGGATTTGTATGACATAGCAAATCGACAATCTTTTCTTTCATTTGAATACATTTTTGCTGTTTCTTATGTTGTTGAGTATTTGGGTATCTTTCGCTATTCCAATGTATTGGTGCTTCCATGAACACTACAGTCTTGACTTTTTCATATCAAGGGTCAATCCTTAATGTCAGGTTCTGTCAGGATGTAAGCAATCATGGTTCTTCACAGTTTCCTTTTATTTGATATGCGGTAATTGCTAAGATTTCTATGGAAAAATAGTGATGTAGTTTCTGTTATCGTCTACACGATTTCTAATCCAGCCCAGAGAATCTATATTATTATTTGATTCCAGGCTCGTGAGCATAATCTATAATGTTATTTGAACTGAGGTTAGTGAGATTAGTCTTTATTGTTATTCAGATCGAGACTAGAGAGCCAAGTTTATATTGTTATTTAACTTCAGGCTTGAGAGCCTAGTATATATAGTTATTTGCATCCAGGTTAAAGAGCTTAGTCTATATAGTTATTTGCATCCAGGTTAAAGAGCTTAGTCTATATTATTTGCATCCAGGCTATAGAGCGTAGTCTATGTTTTTATTTGCATCCAGGCTGTCGAGCACAGTCAATATAGTTAATTGAATATGTTTTTGTCAGTTGTTATCTCTGCCTGCAGCCGATTGCACAACGTACATGACTGAAGAATTTAACTGATTCTGCATTTTCGGGTCGGCACTTCCCCACAAGTATCCGAAGCTGCAGGGTGTTTTATCGAGTTACAACCAATAGACTGATTGTAAACTAGACCAGTTTTCCTTGTTATTTAGCCCATAGTTGAAGGGGCAGAAGAGATGGCTTCGGAATTTTGTTAAGTATTTGTGCGAAAGTAAATTTAACGAACTCTACCGAAATTCGAACTCGCTTCACTGATTTCTCTTTTACACACACAAACATAAGCGTTGCACTTCCTGTACACATTATATTCATTTAATATGAACATTGTGTCAGCAATTTTATAAATATATAATTGAGAGTTAACATTCATCCCTCTCAAATATAGATTTTTTAAAAAAGTTTTTGAAATTGCTAACACAGTGTTCATATTATATGCAAACAATATCTGTTCCAATTGTGTAACGCTTATCAGTTCAGTTGTAAGAAGACAGAATGTATGGTTGTCAGTAAAAGGAGCAGCCCAGCAGGCGAATTACAAATTGGGGATGCTAAAAATAAGCAAGTACAAAAATGTAAATATCTAGGAAGTGTTTTAACAGAGGACGTAAAGTGCAATAAGCAAATCCAAAGGGGCATTGGTAGAGCGAAAGATGCCTTCAAAACTCTAAGCAAAGTATTAAGAAAAAGGAAAATCTCGTTAGAAACAACAACATAAAGAGTACTTAAGTGTTATCCACCTATATGGCAGTAAATGCTGGACAATCTCATCAGAGATGAAGAGTTGATCCAAGAGAAATGTAGTTGGGAATACCATAGACTAAACATTTGAGCAATGATGAAGTTTTAGAGAAAATGGAAACAAAAAGGACAATTATATTTCAAACAAGAAAAAGACAGTCGAAATGAGGACATGATGTGACCTAGAATTTTCAACTGTCTCTTTCTGATTAAGAGGCCTTACAAAATTTGATACTGACTGGATATATTGAAAACATGTAGGCCAGGGCAAAGCAGCACATAACTCCTGCCTAATGATTGGCAGAACAGGGATTAGGAGAGATAACAGACGAACTTTATTGGGAGCTACAAAGACAGAAAATGGTTGAGAACCATTATCCACGTCCTGAAGCACATAGAGAAAGAATATTTGAGATGATATCAATAGCTGTCGAATTTCCATGGGTCAAGTTAGTTGTGAATTCTTATTCATTTTTATTAGTATTGAGCCGTTTATTATAACTAGGTGCAAGTGAAAAGAAATACGATGAAATGCGCGCCCCAAAAAGTCAAGTGTTTGGAGAGTTTGGCATAATTATGCTAAGAATATTGACATGTCCGAAAGGAAGCCTTTGCTGTGCTTTCTATTATAATTGATGAAAAATTGTTTGAAGCACTTTTCTGTCGATTTCAACGCCTAGTAGCAGAGAGTCCAACACAATACACGACATAGGACATTTACTTCATTAATTAGAACCCTACTGGTATTGAGTTACTGAGGGGTTAAGTGAGTGTTGACCAGTCTTTGTGCTAGTAAATGTGGCGATGGGGAGAAAGAGACGATTGAGCAGCTTGGATGCAAAACGCAATAAGGTCTCCACTTAGGCGATCACTAATGAAGAAAAAAAGCGAGACAGTATAAACAAACGGTAAAGAGAGTGAGAAAAGAACTTGATTAAGAGAGAGAGAGAGAGAATTGATATACTGAACATGAGGGAGATTAATTATGGCCGGAATAGTTGTATATATATATATATATATATATATATATATATATATATATATATATATATATATATATATACATGAAGCCAATGTCGATTTTATTGAATAAATTTTACTCTTTAGTATTTGAAGATATTTTTGTGCAATTTTGTTAAATATATCTATTAAAATGAGATGTCAGTGTTATTTTCATTTTTGCGTAATTTAGACAGTTTATCAATCGCACCCTATATATATATATATATATATATATATATATATATATATATATATATATATATATATATATATGTATGTATGTATGTATGTATATATATATATATATATATATATATATATATATATATATATGTGTGTGTGTGTGTGTGTGTGTGTGTGCTACGTTTGAGGACATAGCAATTGATCGCAATGAGTGGAGGACTACTTGCTACAATGGCATCAAGAACAATGCAGCATCAAACATCACCAAGCTTCGTCACACTAGGGAAAGGACTAAAATATCTGCTGCTGTACCGGCTACACACTCCAACAATCCACACTCTTGCACAATCTTTAGGCTTCTTTGCAAATCACTAGCCGGACTGAAATGTCACTTGCGACTTACACACAGGGTTGAATAAGCACAGTTGTCGGAACCTCATACATTGAAACCGACGGGAGAGTCCATCATATATATATATATACATATATATATATATATATATATATATATATATATATATAGAGAGAGAGAGAGAGAGAGAGAGAGAGACAGAGACAGAGAAAGAGAGACAGAGACAGAGAAAGAGAGACAGAGACAGAGAAAAATAGAGAGAAAGAGCCAGATAATGACAAAGTAATATTTATTCAAATTTATAACATGTTATAAGATCACTAGAAAAGTTGCAATATTGTTTCAACACTGCTGATGTCTTATCAAGTGATGATTTTGAACGGAAAATAAACGATTTTATGAGTTCAAAAGCCAACTAAACCCACTTAGTAGGGTAAACTTTGTTACGTAACCTATGGTGACCAATCAGAATACAATGGTGATAGTAATTAAAATAACATCACCATATATTTTTGTATAAGTACAAATTATTAGTGCATTAAATTTAAGATTAGATTAAATTTGAAATTAATATAAAAATTAAATTTAAGTTAACAGTTGAATTTAAAATTAAAAATTAAAAACTAATCAATCAGAAATGAAACCAGGAGAAAAAATATATATAAATTATTAATGTTGGCAAAGTGTCAATTTATCAGTGAAGTTAGACGCTGATGAAAAAAAAAAGTATCTCCGATCGCTACACATTTTTGATACATGGAAGTCAGAATTCAAATAAAGAGGTAGGGAGGGAAGGGAATTTTCAAATGACAGGACAAACACATTGACAGAATAATACACAAACACGTATGTGTAAGTAAAGGCGGGTAAATATATGAGCACGCAAATACAGGGAAGTAAAGTCACACAGAAAATAGCGGAAGGAAAAATAGAAAAAAAAAATAGAAAAAGAATAAAAATGAAACCCAACACAGATAAAAACACGCAAAAGAAAATTTTGTCGCACATAATGTATATATAGGTAAAAAGCATATACAAGCAATCACACACACATACAAATACACTAATAATAAAATATAAAAAAATTGTGTGGCGCGTTTCGACATTTAGGACTTTATCAGATTAAAGTTGTTACTTTCATAGGATCGCTAAAAAAGAGGATAGCATGATGAAAAAGACGCCAAACTTGACGAAAACAAAGTTTTATCGTCTAAATGTTCATGTTATTATTAGGAGGAAAGATCAAAGTATTTTTAGGTTTTTTTTTTACATTTTTAATCGTTCCGAGCACGTCCGAAATTTTCGTTAAAAATCTTTTTTTTTTTGAGTCAGCAAAATTGACAGATAATCGATGATGATATCCATTTTTTTCCATTTTATAAAAAAGATGAAAATCTCACTTTGAAATTCTTTTAAAAATCAATTATCATTCTTTCAAAATTTATTTTAAGGAAATCAGAAATTATAATGTTTATTTAAAATATTTTGAACCAAGTTTGACTTAGCTTCTGCGCCGAAAAGATGTAATTTGAAAATAAAACAAAGCAGGTCATAACCTTTCGCGTCACTTGACAGGTGTTGAATGACGTATTGACGCATTACGTGATCATAATTTGTTCTCGAAAAGGCGAAAAGTGAAGTTATTTAGATTTAAGTGAACAAATTATTTACCTCGTTATTTTTAAGGAAAACTTTCAGCGTTCTATTTTTTTGTACTTAGCTTTTACCTTTACGTTTACGATGCATTATGGAAAATATATTATAAAGAAATTAAAATAAGACTTAAGAGTGAGATTAAATTTCATAAGAAAGGTATCTAATTAATTTATACGTACTTTTCTTATGAAATTTTATCAGAAGTGTACATAAAATACTATAATTTTATGTACATTTATTACATTTTACTGTGTTATTTGTATTTCCATTCATTTTATTATTAATTTTGATATTTCATTTATGGAAAATTGGCATAACTGAGATTAATATAAAAATAAGATCATATAAATTTCATAAGATGATACTGATACTTGTAGGTACCCTTCTCAGTTGAAATTGAAAAATCAAATAAACTTCTCCACACGTGTTTCGCAAAAGTAAAGGCCTTAACAGCGTGACTTGTGACGCTTAACTCAAATAACGCAACTTAATTGTATTCTGGTTTGGTCTTCTGTACTTTATAATTACAGCCCGATTATAAACACAAAATTACATTTCTTAATTACTGCGGATCTTCTGATTAGTCAAAATGATACAATTTACAACGCGCTAAAAAAAGATCTATCTCATAAGGACACTTACGAAAGCTGATGCGGCTTTTAACTAATTTTATAATATTTTAACAACTTAAATGTAAAAATCTATTATAATTAAAGAAATAACAAATAATTGTATTAAAAATTCATTTTTTATTGAACAAATTTTTTACTTTCAGAAAATATTGTCCATATTCATAAAAACAACTAAAAGCAAATAAAAGCATTTGAAATTAAATAAAATCTTTGTTTTATTGAGTTTTGTATGTTACAATTCAGCGCTGATTTTCAGGTAGGGGGGATCCAATTAAAAACAAAAAAAAACAATTTGCATTCCTCAAAGCCTTGTGCTTTTAACTATTGTAATCACTAAACCTGACGCGATCGAATTTCTAGCGTTTTCATAAAATTAGTTAGGGGGGGGGGTAATAAATATAAAAAAATATATTTCTGCCAAGACTTTAATAAAAAACATATTTATAATAATTTCGATTATCTGTGAATAGTTTCTGAAAGTTTCATTAACTTCCGACAATTACTTTTATTTTTGCAAAATTTTCCAAATTATTGTGTGTCATACCAAAAAAAAACAAAAAACAAAACAAAAAAAAAACGTGCTAAAAATTGTATATGTTATTTTACTAGTTCCGGTGATACAAAGAGAAACAAGATTTTTTAATCAAAATTTTGAATGTTCTAAAAAGAAGGAAAAAATTTTAAAAATAATTAAAATAAACTTTGGTTTTCCTCTTAATAATAACATAAGGATTTAGACGATAAAATTTTGTTTTCGTAAAGTTTGGCATCTTTTTCATCACGCTATGCTCTTTTTTTAGCCACCTCGTGAAGGTAGCTAGACTAAAGTGATGTTTCCGTTCATGTAACTTACACATGCGCACGAAGGAAACGGAACGCTGAAAATTTAAACTTTTAAATTTAATTTTTTAATTTATTCATTATTTTTTGTGTGTTTGGGTATATATCTAGCCAATTTCGTTTACTTGCATTATTTACATTACTCGGACTATTATCCTCATCTTCATTGACATATACACAACGTTTCAGCCGTTGTACGCTCCGACCTTCTTCAGGAGATTGGAATTTCGAACCGAACCCTTTATTTCGTCCACCAGAGTAGATTTTTCTAGTTCCACGTGCCATGCCACTTCCGGATGTCTTAGTTATTTCCCTGACGTTGCTTAGATTCAGTGACTAGAACCAAAGAGTTGTGAGTTCAATACCAGACCACAGCAGTGGTGAATCAAAAATTCGGCTCGAATTTCCAATCACCTGAAGAAGGCCGGAGCGAGTAAACGCCGAAATGTTGTGAATATGTCACTGAAGATGGGGATTCAGTCCAAGGAATGTAAATTGTGCAAGTAATCTGTTGTGTCGGAAACCTACCACCCCTCTTGAAGATGAACTTGTCTGCGTCTGTGAACAAAGACTTTAAATAGTGGCACGTCGAGAGACAGGAAGTCCGAGAGGTTCCTGGCTGAGCTAGTTATAGACTACTCAGGCGATTTCTGTACCTTTTTACCAACCTATTAAAACCCTTTTTATTGTTACGTGTTATTTGTCGTTTGTCTCTACAAACCCCAAATCAACATCATAACATAATCATAATACATCATCTCAGAGATATAGACAGACAATATCGTTTAATTTGTTTTTGTTTTTGTTGATGTTTTTATGACTTCTGTTATTAAGTATTCCACAATTGGATAATAGAATATCCGTCATTAATTTTCCTAACATTGTGGTTTTATTGAAGGCGACTGACAAGGCACCGCGATTAAACTTTTTATTAATTTATTCTGGCTTTTGTACAAGTACTTTCGTTTCTGGACATAGAATGTCTAAAAACTGTCCAAATGATTTGTCGGTGCGAGTGCCTTCGACTAATCCATTATCAAAGATGTTTTTTGTTTAACTCTGGAGTAAACGATAGCGGCTCGGAATGAGAAATCGGAGATCCGAGTTCGAATTCCAGTCGAATTCATTACATTCACTTACGTGCTAATACCCTTGGGAAAGGTATGAATACGATTCTTCTCTCCCCAGCTAGGGGTAAATAGCAGGACAGATCGGGTTCTGTAACCTTGGATGACAACTGGTCTACCGTAGAAAGAAATGGCAACCTACTGCGGGAAAAATCTGCCTAGTCACTCATATATCGAAAGATACAGGTTCTCCTAAGTGTGTATCACGCATGGCACATAACTGACTGATATATATACCACTACATGCTTATCAAGAAAACTTTGCATCTCTCTTTGAATCTATCTTCTATATCTATGAGTCTACCATTCGTCAATGCTTATAATATTGGTGCTCATATGGTCTGGTGCCCCTGCTATTTACCTTGAGCTCCTTGTTAAGATCCAAAGAAGAATCAGCAATATTATTGGTCCTGATCTGGCGGCTCAGCTCCAGTCACTTTGCTTCTCTATGTCTTTCTCTATAAATACTTTCATGGTAATTGTTCCGATGAGCCTTTCGCTATGGTACCTAGACTGTATGAATTTAAGCACAGTACTGGACTGGCATCAAGATCTCATCAATTTACAGGTGAGCTGTCTAGATGTAACCGTAAATTCTATACTAACAGTTTCTTTTCTCACTTGTGGAACTCCCTTCTGACTCCATGCTATTCAGTCAACTTTAATCTGCAAAAATTTAAATGCAATGTCAATCACTATCTACTGCCCGCCTGATTACTATCTTCTCCTTCTGCTCATCATTAATGTTTCTGTTCTTAATTCGTTCACATTCTGTAAACGCTTGTGTTTTAGTGGCCTTGCTTGGGGTGATTCCGATTTAAAAACAATCTCTCTGGTCACAGCTTCATTAGGATCCATTTAAAGACACACGGAGATCTACCATGAAAGTTGCTTCACTATTTCTTGCAAGACTATTTTTCTCACCAGAATCTAGTTTGCATATTTATAAGCCTCCCATTCATCCTTGCTTTGAATATTGCCACCGCATCTGACTGGTTTTCCTGCTATATATTTAGAGATTCTTGATAAAACCCAAAGAAGAATCTGCAATGTTATTGGTCCTGAGCTGGCATCTCGACTTCAGTCCATTTCCCACCGTCGTGACGTAGCTTCTCTGCTTCTTTTTCAGGGCAATTGTTCTGATGAACTTTTCTCTATGGCACCTAGACTTTATGAATTTAAGCGCAGGTCTCATCAAGTTACAATTGAAATGGTTAGATGTAACCGTAGGTTCTATGCTAATAGTTTCTTCTTTCGCACTTCTCGCTTGCGTAAGTCTTTTCCGGCTTCTTGCTTTCCAGTCAACTTTGATCTTCAAAAATTTAAATGGAAATCTTTATCTTCTATCTTCTTGATTGTTGTTCTTTAAATTGTTCTCTCTCTTTAATAGTGTTTTTTTCTCATCTTCTCTAACGCTCAGTTACCTCTTGTGTCCTAGTGGCTTTATTGCCTTTCTTGGGGTGAAATGATTAAAAATCATACAAAATAAACAAACAATGATAATATGAAACATAAAAAGAGTTTATCCGAGAGAAAAAGGCGAAAATTTCAAGTATTTGCTATTTACTAATATGGGCACGAAGCCAATATTTTGGGGCACACATTGAGGGTCAACCTCACCACACCAGAATGCTCAACTAGATGAGGTCACTAACAATAGAGTTCATGTTAAACTTGAACAAGTTACGTTTATAGTGATCGGGGAAGCGGCAGTTCATTGGAAGAATCTGCTCGAGTGGAACTTACATCTCACCAATGGAATACGAAGAGAATGAGGGTGGTTCGCTACAATGAGCGTGACATGGCGGGTCTTAGCAGTAAAAGGTTAGGACTGGTGGAACTAGGGAATATAGTTCGGCTGAACACTTTCCACGGGAATAGCGATAGAGTAGCGAGAGGCTTGAGACGTTTCATCTGTGGGAAAAGCGGTTGTAGGGGTGGAAAATAATTCATTACCCACAAGGACGCTCAGACGCTTTTGCAGTCTGTTGGGATTGGGGAATGAAAACTGAGCAGCTCCTGTCGATGTATGACAGCAGTAATCCTTTTTCGGTTTGATCTGGTTCTTGTAAAAGTAGAGGATATCAAGAGGAGTCAGGTGCTTACTGGAGTGGTACAGAGAACCGACCATTTTTCCAGCATCTTTTGCTCATATAAATGTACCTTGGAAATTTTACAAGCATCAGTTGGATCATACTAATTATATTGTGAAAACCCTGACGTATAATAAAATCTGACACAGTGAAGATTTTATTTTGAGAGTTTTTTTTGAGCAGACTGCCAAAAAGGAAGAGGTCAAAGTGAAAATAAAATTATGCTACTAATTTATCTTTATCAACAACACTTATAACCAGGCAAAAATTCATGTTCTCGGCATCAGTCGTTTTTGAGATACAAAACTTCCTTACTTTGTTGCCTGGTTTGAAAAATATACAGATATCACGTGACCATCTTGAAGTCTCCACACAGTGAGAACAAGGTCTGAGAGCAACATACGGATTGATCGGTAGCATTCTAAAATATATGTCCGACTGTCACCTCTCTCTTTCTATCGCTCCCTGGAAATTGTTTTATTTGTCAAATTCAATTTGACAAACCAATTATTGGTCTGTAAATTGTGGCTGATTGCTCAGTATTTCATTCACTAGGGGGCATATAAAGCTGATGGTTCTTTGTTTTGTGTCATTTTTTTTTAATATTATCTACTGTTTCACTGATTTATACATGACTACTGATATATTCCGGCTGATAATAGTGAAATACGGCAATGTTTTACTTCAGGTTCATTATTTCAGATCTGGTTTGCAAATTATCCCCCGTAACTAAATTTCCGCAGGTGGTCCAAATGAGGACTTTTCATTTTTCACATGAGAAGACTATAACATTTCTAAAAAGACCATACTTAGCGTGGTGACATTTTTTTCCGGTGAACATTGATATCGACCAAACTAATTCCCACTTCGGAAATGTTAAGTGTTGCGTTTATCTTTCCTCTTACTTGAGTCACACATATGAATGAAATGCAAAACTAGTTGTAAAGAAAATCGAACTTACGTTGTTATTAATTCTTTGAAATTGCTGTAGATTCAATAGATGATGTTTATATACAATAGCCACAGGCAGTTTTTGGTCGGTTACAACAACTTTTTTTCTTCACCAAAGCATTTTTTACATAATTATAGACTAATTATATTTACATATCTAAAAAAGAAGCAATCCTTTATTTTCTTTCTATACTGGAGCAGTTTAGTTTCTATTATCGATTTACTCTTGTTTTCATGCCAAATTTCGTTTCGTTGTGTGATTCATTCAATTGTACCCCTCCTTTCATTTTCTTCTGATTTCATTTTATTCTATAGCGTCATCTGTGCCACTCCGTGTTTTATACAAACGCATTACGTGCCACCAGTTAATCATGAATTATCTCTTCTGTCCGTCTGCGATTCGTGCAATTATTGCAGATGCATCATTAGCCACCAAGCAAAAGCCTAACGACATCGAAATGTTGACAAAAATTTACTGCTTCGCTAAGGTTTCCCACCAATATTTTGTCGGGATAAGTTTTGTCTCTTTTTACAGCTAGTTCAGAAAGGAGAGATGCAAAATGAAGGAAGAAGAAGAAGAAGAAGAAGAAGAAGAAGAAGAAGAAGAAGAAGAAGAAGAAGAAGAAGAACAACAACAACAACAACAACAACAACAAGAACAAGAACACGAAGAAGAAGAAGAACAAGAAGAAGAACAAGAACAAGACGAAGAACAAGAAGAAGAAGAAGAAGAAGAAGAACAAGAACAAGAACAAGAACAAGAACAAGAAGAAAAAGAACAAGAACAAGAACAAGAAGAACAAGAAGAACAAGAAGAAGAAGAAAAAGAACAAGAAGAACAAAAAAGAAGAAAAAGAAGAAGAAGAAGAAGAACAACAACAATAACAAGAAGAAGAAGAAGAAGAAAAAGAAGAAGAAGAAGAAAAAGAAGAAAAAGAACAAAAAAAACAAGAAAAAGAAGAAGAAGAAGAAGAAGAAGAAGAAGAAGAAACAGAACAAGAAGAACAAGAAGAAGAAGAAGAAGAAGAAGAAGAAGAAGAAGAAGAAGAAGAAGAAGAAGAAGAAGAAGAAGAAGAAGAAGAAGAAGAGGAAGAACATGAACAAGAACAAGAACAAGAAGAAGAGGAAGAACAAGAAGAAGAAGAAGAAAGGAGGGAAAATGAGAAAATATTTGCAAAGGTAACCTGAAAAATTAAGCGAAAAATAAAAGTCAGTTTTGGAAGTTACATATTTATAATTATGCTTTATCTATTCCAAGTTTGAAATTGTTTGCTTTAAGAGAAGCAAACAAAAATACGAGAGAAAGAATTAAATTAATTAAATGGTGACGGGAAGATGTTAATGGACAACTATTTGCCTAAGAAATGATTCACTTCACTTCACTTAGAATATGTCTTAATAGTTTCAAATTTTGCTGTTTCAAACACTATTCAGATTCGTTTTAATTCAACCGAAGCGGCTTTTCTTTCCAAATAACTTTATTATAAATTAATTATTTTCAAGTATCATTTCTTCCTTGATAGCAAGAGTTAAGGAAACCATTTCTTCTTCGATACTGAACGGGTAACATGATTTTCAAATTTTATCAGTAAAAAGAAAGAAGAAAACAGGACTTAAATTAAGTCAGTGTTCTAGTTTAGCAGTTGACAAATGACCAATCATTTGTGTTATATGTCCCAATCCTTATAAATACGTTGGACACTATTGTATGTGGGGGTAATATGCTATCTAAGTAGTTCACCATTAGCAGTGGTTTACCTACTTCACACCGCTGGCAAGTATTGTATTTTGTTGATGTTATAAAGATTCTTTCTTTTTATGTGCCGTGTCCTTTCAGGACGTAGGCGATCATGGCTCTCCACCACCTCCCTCTATCCCTTGCAGTTCTCAACAAGTTCCTTCCCTCTGCTTCCTCTCCCAGACCACGTTCTGTCATCCATTTGCTTAACTCCGCCAGGTATGTAACTCGTTGTTTTCCCTTGTCTTTCTTTCCCTCTATTCGACCCGTGAGTATCAGATTCTCCAGGTTCTCCTTCCTTATTATGTGACTCAGAAACTTCAATTGCCTCTTACCATTTCATTTCCAACCTCCGTTTTGGTTATTTTCCATTCAGTAACCTTTTCTAGGTTACAGCAATTTGACAACTGACCAATCATTTGACGACTGACCAATCACTTAAATTTTTACCGAATAATATATATTTGGAAAAAAAAGTAAGAAAAAAGATCGGTTAGCTACTAAGAAAGCATAGATAGAAAGATCCTATTTAAAAATCTGCTTGGTGGCTGAGATAGTTGTGAGATTTTTGTTATTGTAAATAATCAGTGCCGTTCGTAGCCAGGCCATTGCAGGACATGCCCCTTCTACTAATTAGTGCTAAACGACATAGCTGATTGATGTTATACTCAGCAACCCGACTCCAGAGTTTCGTAGGCGAAAATTTTGTAAACACGTGTGCGTGTATGTATGTGTGCGTGTATGTATGTGTGTATGGACCGAATGTCTTGGTTATTTCTTTCAGCTCAAAAATAATGTAACAATGTCCTTTCCAATGTCTATTGAATTTTCAGTGAAATTCTTCATCTTGAATGTTCTGGGAAATATAGGTATATTTCGTTTTTATTATTTATTGTTTAATTTAAAAAAAATTAATATTTAAAAAAATGTTTTTTTTTTAAATTAATGATTCTTACTATTATTTTTTCAACTCACGAATCCCGTAAGTTGTAGGGTCTGAGTTTGGCGAGGGCCATCCCTCTTAAGACAGAATTTTCCTTTTTTTGAACTAGTTGCTGCCTCAAGGCAAAAGAGAAAGACAAGAGAGCCCAATCTCTTACATATCTGGAGGGTTTAAGAAGAAATGGACTCCTATCTTTCCCAAATATTTTTTTGAGAAAGTGAACGCAATGAACCTCGCCAGTCACCGATTTCTCTTTCTGGCTTTTTAACCA
>OZ038518.1:31725133-31747633 GCA_964036315.1 Acanthosepion esculentum | reverse complement strand
TGATTCAAAATAATATTGGAACATTATTTATTCTTCAACTTCAAAATGTGATAATTTTGAAGAATAAATACCACGACTGAAGACAACTCGTATTTTTTAGCGGTATATGCAATGACGCTATGCATATTCGGACACTACAACAATAGTCGTAAACAAGATGAGAATCCCTTGCCGTCGTGAAAACAGCGATATGCGTACGGGTAGTGGGTCTAGTATGTAATGTGTGTGAGCGAGTGCATGTATCGTGTGGCGATTATATTGAAACGAATCAGACCGTTGTTACATCGTCTTCACCTCACGAGCGAATCGTTGCATCGAAACCTGAAAAATGAACACACGCCGCGTGCGTACACGTCCTCGCGCGAACGTGTACGCCCGTTCACCCGTCCCTCCCACAAATATATGAAGGTACACAAAATAGCACTTGTAGATTTTTACCTAAAATTTTGATTGTATAATGCTCGAGGTATGTGTTCTTGTGTATTAATTGCGCTTGAAATATAGATTTTTTTTGCAAAATGAATGCTTTTTCATCATTAGACTCCGAATATATATATATATATATATATATATATATATATATATATATATATATATATATATATACTCGACTCTCCCGTCAAATTCGACGTATGAGGGTCAAGCAGCTCAGTTCCTAGGAACCGACAGCGCGACACCAACACATGAGATTTGATTATAGTGGCGAAAGTTTTGTGCAGAACCAACCACACTTTTTGAAGGGACGAATACAGAGACCTGGTGCACTACGTGCCACACGGTCCCCAAACGACCCTCCGCAGGTTTTTGAACTCAGAATTGTCCTTCTCCTAGACCAGTTGCCATCCAAGGTTATAGAAACCAACACACACACACACACACACACACACACACACACACACACACACACACACACACACACACACACACACACACACGCTGATATGTAAATTAGGTTCTGTATAAAAAACAGTCTCGCTATATGGGAGAGGTATCTTCGCTTGACGCGACTACATTTCTCAGAGAAAATACCTATCATAACAATATAGCGTCGCCAATCCGTTACTTAGCCACGATGGAGGATCCTGAATATGTAGAAACCTGGTTTAGGTATTTCACAGCTTCGCCGAGGGTTAAAAAGTGAAAGGAGATCCAAGGCAGTGGAGGAGAAAATGAAGTTACGGATTTGTTTTTGGGCCATAAAATATATTTCCGTCATGGTTTATCCATAAATGTTGGAAGATTTAGCGTATGAAGAAATTGCTGCCATCACAAAAGCAAATGTACGACCGAAAAAAAAAAGATTGGTCATAGCGGAAAGAACTAAATTTCTCGAAGGTAGACAGAACCTGGACGAAACTATTATGCAATATGTACATCGATTGAAAAAAGCGTCGAGATATTGTGAGTTTGAAAGAATGGGTTTGGAACAAATGTCTGTCGAAGACGAGCTAATTGTGCTAAGAATCATTGAAGGAATCTTTGACATCTCAAACAAGTGTAAAATTCTAGAGCGGCTTCAATCTCTTAAAACAATTGGAATTGATTCAAAAATTTAATGCTTCCAAAGGCAACATGGAGATTTACAGTAATACTAAAAGCTTACTTATATGCAGATATTTCAATAAGGAAAGCGAAAAGAGCAAAAATAACTGTCCCGCCTTTGAGAAATGGTGTTTTACGTGTAAATTTTTCTTTTTTTTTTTATCTCAAATACTTGAAAGTACGGAAGTATTTGAGATAAAAGCACAGAATAAAAGTAGGGAAATGGTGAAGTTGAATAGAGTAACATTACTCATCCAGGTGGATACTGGAAATGATGTTACGTTTATACCAAGGAATTTTTGGGAAAGAATGGGCAGACTAAAGTTAAAGAAAAGTAATCTCCACTTAAAACAATTCGATGAGTCAACTATCAAAATTTTAGGAGACTTTGAAGGCACTTTTAAGACAAAAAATAGATTCCAGATAATACCCATCATAGCCAGAGTTTTTTAGGAATTGACGTGTTAAGATTGGATACATCGAATCTGGTAAATTCCATGAAGTCTGTACAACCAGATATTAGATGGTAGCAATTGGGCGTCATCTATTCTGGCGATACGCAAGCCCAATGGAGATTTAAGAATTTGTGGCGATTATAAGATGAGCGCGAATCACAAGATTTGTTCGGATTCATTCCCGTTGCCAAACAGTGAAACAGCATGCCATGAGTTGGTATGAAATACTTTACTAAAGTTGAACTTAAGATGAAAATTGATAGCAAATTTCATGAAGTCAGCACAATGAACACTGAGAACACGATAAGATTACTAAGATGGACTTGTCTGCTGTTTGGCGTCAAAATGTCGTCGCATTTTCCAAAAAGCCATCGAAAAAGTTTTAGAGGGGATTAAAAATATAATTGTATATCAGGACGACACTGGCATCAGTGCGCGCAGTAAAGAAGAGCTAAAATATAAAAACGAATAAATTTTGAGAAAATTAAATAGCGCGGGCATGACAATCGCGATAAGTGTAAATTTAATTGAGCACATTTTTAAAAAGTAAAAAATGTGCTCAATACAAAGTAGAACAACATATTATTATTATTTTATTATAAGATATTATAAGATTTCAACAAAAACATATTGAAATCGCTGCACAATGGTGTTTCGGTACTAAGTTGAGCCTCTCCAGGCGATGATAAGTGACTGGTGATTAAATTATTTTAAGAAAATTTCAGATTTTTCATGAATTTTAATTATGACCTTAGGTTTTATCATCCTCACCTTTATCTTTTGGAAAAGAAGCAACACTTTGCTTTTGAAATCACCAGTCACTTACCAGCGACTGAAGAGGCACAACGTTGTGCCGAAACACGAAGAGATATTGTGTAGCGATTTCAACATGTTTTTGTTATAATATATATATATATATATAATTATATATGTACATATATATATATATATGTGTGTGTGTGTGTGTGTGTGTGTGTGTGTGTGTGTGTGTGTGTGTATGTCAATTCTCACTCAGAATTAATCTGTAGAAAAATAACTTATGCATGACAGAAAAAAGACAATCAATACAGTTTTCCTATTATCTTTTCCCTTTTTACACACACACACACACAAACACACACACACAATAAATACAGTTTTCACAAAAAGCCATCTACAAACGCTCTAGGTCACCAATGGTGTCAAAAACTTTAGCCCCAAACCACTAGATTTCTTCATTAATAAAACTCCCGCGGAGAAAACAATTTTGCCACCCACCCGGTGTTATATGTCTTTGGTTTCAATGTCTTCTTTAGATTTCATAACTTATCCGTTTATTGAGGGTTTTCTTTTCTGTAACGAAATGTCTTTCTGAAACTAGAAAACATGTGCAGTTGTCAGTTAACCGTTATATCGTGAGATCTCTTTTAATAATATAATAATAATAAATTTTGATCTGAATTAATATAATATAATTATGTTTGATATTTGTGATTAGTATTCCACATTGAAATAAGTTCATTGCCAACGTAGGAGTTTGTTTAAAACATTTGTTATACGTTATTTATCATTAAGGTATGGATTTATTGATATATTTATGTATAGATTGTAGTAATGAAATGTTTAAGTGAATAATTGATCGTCTTCTACTTTGTTTAAAAAGGAAAGTCCAGTCAACGTAGTCAACATATTTTAATGATGACCTTCCATTAAAAAAGGAAAAGAAAATCAAAGCCATGTTTTCCACTCAAAATGATTAAATTTATTTTGATCAGAAGGAAAATCATCAGAATAGGAAGACAGTTTCTTATTACTCAAGAGACTCCATAAATTCCGGTGGATCTGGCCTGGCAACATTTTATCTGTTCTCAGAATATAATGTCTTCAAAGTTTTAGAACTTACAAAATACCTTTTACGAACATCGGATTACAAGTTCTACTTAATAGTCTTTGATTTGTGGAGTGTCCTTCATTTTTGTGTCCATTAAGCAACATAGCATCAACAGTCCATCATTAAAACGTTTGAGTTTGATGCAATTTCTGTTAGTGATGGATAAATTTTGGTATTGCTGCAATAAAAACAGAAATTTACACATACACAGCGTCGCGACCGATGCAGACAAAAGAAAGTAAATTATTATTCCTGTATGCGCATGCGTAACAGCCGACAACTCTCGTTGCCCATATTCCATATCCACCCATATTCACTAGTCGTGCTTACATTTGCAACTGTTAATCTCTCAAGAATGACATTGTATTTAGCCCCCCCCCCCACTCATACCTTAACACAGACTAATAGAAAAATAGAACTTTATAAAACTGGTCTATTAATTCAAGAACCATTCCAAGTATTAGCCTAGAGTAAAAACACTGAAATAAATGACGGATACATTTGATTATTTGTAAAATCAAACAAATATTAAATTAAAATATTACATCGTGAGTTTTTCAAAAATACTGCAATATCAATTTAGTTCAGATTTTAACTTAAGTCAATCACTGATCATCTTAAAATCAATTTTATAGGCTACCGTTACTTATCGATAAGTACACAGTTTTTTTTACTTCAATTTACAGAAATAAGACGGTTTTACTTTTGCATAAAAATTCACCAAAGTTCCATGATACAAAATTTAATTTCTGATAAAATGGGAAGAATAGATTTTTACAAATACAAGATCAACAACAAGAGCGAAAGTTTTCTTTACTCCTTCTTAAAGAAGTAGTTTTTATAGGTGAATATATATTTAATAAGTCACCTCAATTGAGCAACTGGGGTGGGACATCAAGTGTTTTAGTCTGTTAATAATCCCATTAAGGTACGGTTTATGAGCCCGTCTGAAACCAATGATTGTCTTAGAAATAAGCGACAACTGATCGTCTGTCTTGAAAGTGAAAAGCTGCATACTTGTATCTATTCGAACGATTGTAAATTAACAATTCTTCGATTAAAAGGAAATATGTGAGAAAGCTTTTGAAATTATAGTGTCAATAGCGGAGTTGAAGAGCGGGTTTCGTAGTTTTCGGAAACGTGTTTGATGTGTCAGAAAAACAATTTTTGCCAGTACACACACAAACACGCATACACACACACGCCCCTCCCCCCACACACACATACATACACACACATACACAAACACACATGCATGCACACACACGTACACATACATGCACACACATAAATACAAACACATGCACACACACAAACATAAACATAGAGGCACACGTACACACACACACACACACACACACACACACACACACACACACACACACACACACACACACACACACACACCAATAATTCGAGATATATGAAAATTATATCGAGTTTTCAAGATTTTCGACTTCATTTGTTATTTATTCGCTAAACTGAAATAGCGACAAATGATAAAGTTGCACGTAAACGAGTGACAACTTCATTTAAACCCGTGCTTTTCAGAGTCCCAGATCACTTACCAGGTTTCCAAAATTCATCCTCAGTTTGAATTGACAACTAGGCATTTTTCATCATTATTCTTAAAAGACACAAGTATAATAGAAAAAAACAAAAGAACAAATATAAATGGTATTCCTTTCTAAATTCTCACCCGCTTAAATTTCTTCTGCATAGATAAGAGAATTGTTTTTTGGAAGAAGAGTACCTCGAGTTGAGCACTCACTGACCGTTTTAGTTTTTCGCTTTTATAAACCCGTTTTTATGAGTATTTTTTCAGGAAATTCTTTTTAAACGGAAGATCAACTCATGCTTAAAAATGATTTCAAATTGTTAAAAATTGAAATATCAAATTTAAGAATTAAACAAATTGTTTTGTTCATAAAAATAGAAAATAAATCTAAGATTAATGGAAAAAGGTTGAACGAATTTGTTCTTCTGCATCAGTTTTAGTTTTAACGTTTTAATTACATTTAATACAAAGCTAAGGGAAATTCAATTGCTTTATTAAAATGTTCATGATCGGGACTTCTTTCCTTCAACAGTTAATTATTTTTTCTTGTCTAGTTTCAATGTGAGTGAGTGAAAAACACTGAAGCGGATGGTGGACGCATTTCACCGCTTTTAATGTGATAAAATGTATTGTTTAAAAAAAAGGGGGATTCCCATAATAAAGAACATGTTTAGAAAGCCTAAACGTTTTATTCTCGAAGAGATATCTTTTCCGAAACCTTTACAAGAGTTGACTTGCACAAAGGATCATAAAGAAGATATCGAACATCTCATCCCCAGAAATAGAGAAGACATATTGAAATATTGAAGAGAGAGGCGACGGCTTAGGAAAACGAATTCATTATAAAAAACAATTTAGTCATTTGGATATATTTTTGAAAGTATTTACTTAAAAGAGGAAATATCAAACCATATAATACTTATCAATGTGTATTTATATATTTTTTGTTCTATCTAAATTAGGAAGGGAGGTAAATCAAGTTAAGTAAATTTATGAATGATTAGTTACCTTACTCGTTTTAATAATCTATACAAATAAAATATTTATCTACATTTCTACAAAATTACTTCCCGAGTAAAATGAACCGTTTAATTAATCAGTTCTTTTACTCCTACGTTTCTTAGATTGTAGTCTTATTTGATTAAGCCTTTCATGTGAGGCACTCAGATACCTTTGTTTAGTGTCGTTTTGTTTCAACTTTGTCTTGAAATAGGCTTTGTTGTTGCCGTCTTTGTAGTTCCGTTGCTAATCTTTTTCTTCCGAGAGATACTTCCATTTCACTGTTATATTAAACATTAACATTTTTTACATAAATAAATATTGAGTAAAAAGTGGTTTATATAATACCAGAAGTAATCAATGTCGTTTGTCCTTAAACATGCCTGGTCGAAATGGGGTGTTTAAATAACACTTGAATCATCTTCGTCGCTACTTCTGTCCTATTTCACGACAGACTAACGGGCCAGATCTTCCCTTCAGCCAACAAGAACGCCGACTGTGACCCACTCTACATCTTTCTTATTTTGCCCACACCCCCTCTCTCTATTCATTCCGACTGCCGATGACTATACATCTCTACCGACATCTTCTTACCCAAGTTCATCTGATCACTCTGTCACTGGCCACACTCTCCGACTACCACTGTGACTATCTCTCTTTCTCCCGTCACTGTAACTACGACCTTCTCCTACCGCCCCACTACCAATTTTTACATCACGACGCGCGGCACATAACCTACCAATGGACAGCTTCTTTCTCACTGGCTTTTCTAGACGGTACTCCTACTATATCGGCCCACAACCGGTATTCTCTACCTTCCATCCGAGTCGGATTTGTCTCCGAAAGTTTTCAGTTATTTATTTATTTGGTCCATTTCCTTTTTCCCTACTTCAGGGTAGCGGTTGGCAGCTTTGAAACTTTCTTTTTATTTAGATTTTAATGTCGATTGACCTTAAACACGCCTGGTTGAAATCACTCAGAGCCCTATTGACTTCATGTGTGTCTTCGTCAATCCAGCGAGGACCCATTGTGTCACACTTCTGAGAAAATTTAAGACGAAAACATTCAGTAGTTGAGCAATTTATTGCGTCGTAGCTTGTATAGAAATACCATTTGCAGAATCTACATTCAGCTTAATTTTGAATTCGCCAACTAAAAATATTTAATCAAATTAGAAATTTAGACAAATTGAATCAATAAAAACAAAACTTAGCATTAAAAAATTAAAAAAAAACAATTTGTATTGACTTTCAAAGAAATCTTGCAAAAATCCAACTTTATCCAGTTGATAAATGTACAATAATTCAAATTGAGTTTCTACGTTGACTTGTTAAAATTGTTATCTATTAACTTTATTCTTTTTTAATAAAAAAGAAATGGTTGAAAGAAAGTGGCATTTTAAAAGTTCTCTTAATATATTTGGGAAATAGAGTAGGCCAGAAATCATACTGGGGACAAACCGCCTGCATGCGGATAGAAAATGAAATTGAGTGAGTAGATAAAAATAGAAAGGGGCGTAAAACGAGTATTTGTCTTCTCATCGGATTTATTCAACCTTTACAACGAGGTGTTCCTAAGAGAACTAGAATTCCTACCAGGATTTATTATTGGTGAGCACAATAAGAGACACAAGTGACACCGTGTTGCCATCAAAGAACAATCCAAGGATCGAGCTTCGAAATAGAGATGTCAAAATCAAGCAGGTACAGAAGTTTATAGATCTGGGAATTGTTTTAATAGAAGAAAAAAATGTGACACCGAAATCCGAAGACGTATTTCATTAACGAAAGATGCTTTCCAAAAACTAAACAAAGTATTAAGAATCAGGAAAATTTAATTAAAAACAGAGAAAAGAGTGCTGTACTAGACTGCTATGTAATACCAGTTAGTCAGTTATGTGCCATGCGTGATACACGCGTAGGCGATCATGTATTTTTCGATATATGACTGACGAGGCAGATTTTTCTCGCAGTAGGTTGCGATTTCTTTCTGCGGAAGGGTATTAGCACATAAGTGAATGCAATGCTTTGAGTGGAATTTGAACTCAGCTCTCCGATTCCTCAGTCCGAGCCGCTATCCATTCAGTGAATGTCGGACAATTTCCTTCCAAATGAAGAAGAGATGAGGTAACAATGATGTGGTTCTACAGACAGATGTTGCGAATAATATAGACAGAAAATGGGAGTAAAGAGGAATTTGAAAGTAAAATGGAGATAAAAATAACACTGAAAATCAAAAAGAGACGTATAAGGAGTAGAGGGCTTGGAGAATATAACACTCACAGGACATATTGAAGGCCAGAGGGACAACGGAATTCAACGTATAAATTACCCAACGAGCTTGTTTAAATGGTCGGCAAAACAGGGATTAGGAGAGATAGCAAAACAACAACATTTACTATGAGCTACAAAGGGTAGGAAGTATTGGAGAGCCATGATCGCCATCGTCCTGATGACCAATCGGTTTATCGAAAGTCAAATGAACACGTGAATGTTGCTGCCAATTTGGCTTCTGTGACATTTAAAACCTGCTCAAGTGATAGGAAACATAACCCGTGTAAAAGGTCTTTCGCAATTTCTATTTGTTAATCATCAATAGAAAATGAACTCCATTTATCTATGTTGTCTTTTTTCAACGGCAATCGTAGTAATTTGATATTGCACATACAAAAATAAGCCTGTTTTCAGAAATTGTATTCTAAACAACTGTCTGATTTGCGAATTACCTCTCTTTTTAATTTTTACTAATTAATTGGATTTCACCTAATAAAATATAATCTCAAATAAACAGAACTCACGCCATTTTAATTGACTGTGACGAAGCATGTTTAATTAACGTTTTAATTATATTTAATGCAAAGCTAAGGGAAATTCAATTGCTGTATGAATATGTTCATTATCGCAAGTTGTTTTCGTTTACAGCTAATTGTTTTTTCTTCTTTTCTCGTTTCAATGTGAGAGAATGAAAGGCATTAAAACGAGCGATGGGTGGATTTCCCCGCTTTTATTCCGATAAAATGTGTTGCTTTTGAAAAAGAGATTTCCATAATAAATAGTGTGTTTAGAAAGCCTAACAGTTTTTATTCTAGAAGAGCTGTCTTTCCCGAAACCTTTACAAGAGTTGACTTGTACAAAGGATCACAAGGAAGATATCCAACATCACATCCCCAGAAATAGGGAAGACATATTGAAATATTGAAATGAAAGGAGACGGCTTAGAAAATTCAATTGATTATAAAAAGAAAAAAAAAACAATTTAGTTATTTAGAGATTTATTTTAAAGTATTAAAAAAGGAGGAAATATTGATATATGAAAGTGCAACATCATAGACTGACAGTCAAAATGCAGAATTACTTTCTATGTGCAGCCTAACTGTATTTTATGGCGGACTCTCCCGTCATTTTTTGACGTATGAGTGTTCAACAGCTCATTTCTGAGAAGGGAGCAGCCAGACTACCTGCATATACGATTTGATTTTAGGGGTGAAGGGTTATGCCAAACGAACCACATTTTTTGAAAGAGCCGAAGAGAGAGAACTGGCGCCCATAAAGTGCCACACGGTCCCCAAAAGACCTTCATCAGGTTTCGAATTCACAGTTGTCATTCTCCAAGGCTGATTGCCACCCAAGGCTATATGACCCAGTCTGCCCTGTCATTTATCCATAGCTGGGGTAGGGGAGATGCATTCATATTTTTCCAAAGTTATTTCCGCAGAAGTGAATCAATCCGAGCCGCTGTATATATATATATATATATATATATATATATATATATATATATATATATATATATATATATATATAAATTAGAAGGCACCGTAGGTTTTTAAGCCAAGTACTTTCGATCTTTTCCAAAATCATCTTCAGAAAAAACAAAACAAAACAAAACAAAACAAAACAAAACAAAACTTCCTTCCTTGATGAATTTCCTGTTAACATCAAGAAACAGATTATACAACTGGTAAGGATCAGTATAAAAATAGATAGACACAATATATCTCTATATTACTTAGATGTTTAAATGAAGATATGCTCCCTATATATATATAATATATAATATAGTTGCGGTAGCGGAACTCTGAGTTTTATGCGCAATGCAATCATCAGGTGGTGATTGAAAATTGACTTTTGCATATTTTAGATATTGATATTTGTACCGTAATGTAATGATAGTGGAGCAGTTCATTTATTTACGGCGGGTGGACTAATAAAATTATAATAACATATATATATTTTTTTACTAAAGCCGCTAATATATATATATATATATATATATATATATATATATATATATATATATATAAACGCAGAAATTGAAGTCAATACCCAACGGCGACAGACTGTTTTATGATAAGCGCAATCATCAGGTCGACTGCGTTTAGCATTGAACAGACTGTCAATGTCCACTTTTATATTTACATACACTCTTTCCCTGATATTGGGCACTTCAAACCATAAACATAGCATAACTTAAAACTATATATATATATATATATATATATATATATATATATATATATATATATATATATATATATATATACATGTACATGTGTGTGCGTGTGAGCGTCTGTGTATGTATGCATATATATATATATGGACAAAGTCGAACAATTATTTTAATATATTTTACTGTTATACGTTATAGGCATAAATGCTTAAGTAAATGGTCTGTTTATAATAAACAGTATTAACAACATTTACCGGCCTGAATGTCCGAGAACGCATATTTTCTGTAACATTTCTCGGACATTCAAGCCGGTAAATGTTGTTAATACTGTTTATTATAAACAGACCATTTACTTAAGCATTTATGCCTATAACGTATAACAATAATATATATATATATATATATGTGTGTGTGTGTGTGTGTGTGTGTGTGTGTGTGTGTGTGTGTGTGTGTCTGTGTGTGTGTGTGTGTGTGTGTGTGTTTGTGCACGTGCGGTGCGTGGCTGAATGGCTAGAACTTTCGCCTACCATGAGACCCGGTTTCGAATCTCAAAATGGTCGATTTTTCAGGTAAAGCTGACGTTTTGATGTTAACGGCCTGGGGAGGGGATCCCAGTGTGTGACCCCATTCAAAAGTGCCTGAAAACCATGCCACGAGTTGACATAAGCCTTCCTAGACGGAAAGATCGTCGATGACTGTGCTAGTAGGAAATCGCAAGTCATCGTGACTGAGGGGTTGAGCGTACTTGTTCAAAACGAGTTAACCACGCCAGATTAGTGGGCTCTGAGTGTGTTGAGCAAATTCGAATGTGCTTGAGAAGGCGTCTGCAACAGAGATTAGGTAGCCGACTTAGCAGATTAGTGTACTCGGAAAGGAGTAGTCAGCCATTATATTCGGATTCGATATCTTACTAACACACACACACACACGCATATATATATATATATATATATATATATATATATATATATATATATATATATATATATATATATATATATTTCTGCATGAAGTCAGTATATTAATTAAAATTTTAAATAAAGAATGTAATATCTAATTTTATAATTTTGAAAACGTTTCTTTAATATTTAGAAAGATTCTATCGAATACCTAAAGTCTCAAAATCATCAAGTGGGAAGCATCTAAACGCAATTTTAAAGAACTTTTATTCTTATAGAAATCGTCTGCAAAGTTTTCGTATTTTTAGTGGAACGGAATGATTATTAATTCTATCAAGAGTTTTTTTTCAAAAAGTAATAAACCGTCCAGTTGTTGAGTTTACGAAGATTATAAATTGAAATTATCGGTGAAGTTGAAATTAGACTCAAAGAATATTTTTCGAGGATTGATAAAAAAAAATAAAAAAAAACTAGCGCAAAAGGAAAAATTAAAAATAGAAAATGGAATTCTTTAGAGCTTCATTTTTCAGCTTCATTCTCTCAATGAAAAGTAAATATGGAACGCAGGATTCGATAAGTAAATATGACCGATTGACTATTATTTAGTCATTTCAAAAATTGTAAAGTAATCGATGATAGGTTTTTAATTTTTTAATCTTCACTACCAGAAAAGAAACTAAAGATGTTTCTTTTTTGTAATAGAATATCGACATTAGGGAAAAAGTTTCTCAAATTTTTGGAAAAAAATATAAAATATCGCAAATCTGTGAAAAAAAGAAGAAATAATTAAATGACTGAAAAATAAAAAAAGTAATTTCTTAAATTAAGTGTTTTATTAACGGTAACAAGTAAAATTAACAGAGGATTTCTGTGCGTATGCATAGTCATTTACTAAGTGTATCTTAAATGTGAGGCAAGGTTGAAAGTATGGGGCGCCTACTGAAGATCGAACTCTCTATACAGTAATAAATGCTGTAGCGAGACAAGCTTGCCAGCCATTACACCACATCGCATCAAATCGCCCACTGCGCATGCACGTGTCAATGCTTTAAAATGAGAATATATATTTATACACGCACATATATAGAGATAGATAGATAGATAGAGAGAGGGGGGGGAGAGAGAGAGAGAGAGAGAGAGAGAGAGAGTTATATTATACAAAAATGTACTATTAAACTATTTACATATATTAAGAATGAATTTTTCGTTTATTAATCTGACATATTACCTAAACGTTATTTTTAATGGCTCCCCGTATTTGAGTAGATGCTCTGTTTTTATTTATTTATTAAGCAGTATATTTAGTTATTTCGAACCCGGAAACTAGGATTCCTTAACTATGAAATATGTCGGCTGTATGGCAGTAGCATTGTTAGAAAACGATTTTTAGAGGTTGGATCGATATATAATGAATTTCTGTTGCAAACAGAGCGGACCCAAAAACAAAGTTTTTGACAGAAAGAGATGACTTTATTACCGGCTAACATAAATTAATTGTGACTTTTTTCCTGTAACATTTTTCTTAGCAAAAACTGTGACTTTGTTTTCCTATGAGCAGCCAACGAAGAAAGTCTCAATTTGACATTAAAATTTTAATTCAAAGTTCATTAAATTTTCAATTTATTTATGAGACTCGGATTTTGCCAGCTTTTAAGATAAAAGTCTGGGATTTTATCGGCTGGGACTTTTGTCTGCTGGGTTTTTTGTCTGTCGGGTTCTAATATTGTCCTCTTTCTTTCTTTTTTTCTGGGATTTTTTCCTGTATCTTTTTAGCATGACTTTTCTTCCTGTGATTTTTTTTTTTTACCTGTGGCTTTTTTACCTGGATTCGGAGGAACATCTGGTATCAAGTGTTACAGGCGAGCACTGAGAAAAATGAGACCTGCTGAAAACCGCACTTTATCAAGGTTTTGGTTTTAATAAATTGATTAGTTATTTCTGTTATCAGACGGGAACATTTTATTCCAACTTTTGTTAAAAAATACCTCGTTTAACAACCACTTGTCTCAGGTATTTTATTCAAACCTTTATTAAAAAATACCTCATTTATCATCCACTAGACTCAGGCATTTTATTCAAACTTTTGTTAAAAAATACCTAATTTATCATCCACTAGACTCAGGCATTCTATTCAAACTTTTATTAAAAAATACCTCATTTATCATCCACTAGACTCAGGCATTTTATTCAATCTTCTGTTAAAAAATACCTCGTTTAACATCCACTTGTCTCAGGTATTTTATTCAAACTTTTATTAAAAAGTACCTCATTTATCATCCACTAGACTCAGGCATTCTATTCAAACTTTTATTAAAAAATACCTCATTTATCATCCACTAGACTCAGGCATTTTATTCAAACTTTTGTTAAAAAATACCTCGTTTAACACCCACTTGTATCAGGTGTGCGTGCGTGTGTGTGTGTGCGCGCATGCGCGAGTTCATGCTTTGAATCATTACAAATCTTTTTTTTTTTTGTCAACGGGATTTTCTTTGAACTTTGAACTAAAAATGCCATGATCGCTGTATTATGATCGCTTAGTGAGCAATAACATGAATTGATAATTAATTATGATAATTTATAATTATAATTATAATTGGATATAAATAAAATAAATAAACGTCCATCGAAATTTCTTGTTAGTTTCTTATTTTTTTTACTTATTTATTTCTATTTATTTCACTGGAAGCAAGCAAATCTCAGCCCCCGCCCATTGTAAATTGTTATAAATAATTCTGTAATCATTCCAAATACATTAACACATGGACATATATGTATTTGCGTTTAAAATTGTAAAAGAAAAAGTCATCTTATTTTTTATTTTAATCCGAAAGTAATTTGCTATTTCTATCATTGTTATTCGCAATACCTACAGAGATTCGCAAAAAACGAGCATAAATGGTGAAAAAATGCCCAAAACGATGTTTTTTTCGTCAAAATCTTTCTGTTATTAAGAAAAAGATCAAAGGATTTTTTGATTATTAAATTATATTTTTTAACCTTTTTAAAACGTTCGAAATTTTGGTTAAAAATTTGTTTTTCTTGTGTCAGCGGGGGACCATAAATTAGAAGTGAAAATTTAGCGCCTTTTTTTGTGCTGAAAAACACATTGATTTGGAAATTTTTACAAAAATCAAATAATTGTGGGATTTTAATGAAACTTTTAGGACTTATTCAAGAATGAAAAAAATATTATTGAAATGTTTCTTTTTTAGAGAATCTTGATAAAACCATTTTTTTTTTACATCTTTTACCCCCACTTATTTGATTTTATGAAATTTATGTGCATGAGTAAAATATATAAATTATGCCTAAATTTACAAAGGTAAAATATAAAAATTATGTCTATATAAAACAAAGATATATATAAAAAGTAGTCACGTTTTCCATTTGAATATAATTCCTTTTACAATGATTTCAAATTATTATTATTATGTCTTATATTGTTTATATTTTATCGCAAAATTTTTACATTTCAGAATCAATGAAAAAACTGAAGCAATTGACGATGATGGACAAAAATCAGAATTAAAAATCGAAATCTCGCGCTGGTATCGAATATTTGACTCCGGAACAGATTACGCCGCTAAGTATTAATGAACGCATGGAAAATGGCTACCAATGAAGACAATCCTTTTTTGTAATTGCCAGGCAAGGAGGCATTGTTGGGCTATTGACACTCCTCGGGGAAAAAGTCCTTTAAAACGAATCGCGCTTAGGACGGTTTGTGGAAATTTTCCTTTTTTTTTTTTTTAAATATTTAAAAAAAAAAAATTTTTTTAAATATAAAAAAAAAAAATTTGCTGAAAAATAAAATAAAAACAAAAATATTTTTCCGTCTTTCTTGTCATTAAGAATGTTGGGCTGAAAATCTCAGCCCCCCCATTGTAAATTGTTATAAATAATTCTGTAATCATTCCAAATACATTAACACATGGACATATATGTATTTGCGTTTAAAATTGTAAAAGAAAAAGTCATCTTATTTTTTATTTTAATCCGAAAGTAATTTGCTATTTCTATCATTGTTATTCGCCATATATACCTACCTCATGAAATATTTGACTGATAAGGTCGGAGAGGGGAGGGAAATTCAGTGACTTTTCATTTGCTTTTAGAAGAACCTCCGGGGTCCCAACCAGATATCTATGGTCAGAAATGACATCATAATATATCCCACTGAGCATTTGTGTAAAAAAAAAAAAAACAAGAAACAAAAAACAAAAGAAACTAAAAAGCATAAACAAAATGAAACAATCTTAAAACACAGATTTTACAATGATAAATCCCTTTGTAAGATGTGAACTGTCCTTGTGGGAATCTTTTTTCGTTTTCTTTAAGGCCTAGTCTGCTACGAATAGCTTCAATGAGTATCAGAAGATTTTCTAATCAAACCCAGGACCACAACCAGAACTGGAATTATTAATGTCATCATGTACAACATTTTTGAGATTTCCACTTCAAAGTCCTTGAATTTTTATTATTATTATTATTATTATTATTATTATTATTATTATTATTATTATTATTATTATTTCCTTTGATATCTGGCGTTTACACATTTCTTTCCGTGTCCCGCCCAGGGACCTAAGGTTAGAAATGGCATCATGACACTTTCCACTGCAAAAAAAATAAAAAAATAATTACATAGATAAAGCTATTCGTAAAGTGTGGGCTGTACTTGTCAGAACAATTTTTTGTATCTCTTTGAGGCATGGACTTCCAGGGATCCCTTCAATCAGCCTACTGGAATCTTTTCCAACCAGTCCAAGGGCTCCAACTACAACAGGAATTGTTGATGTTCCCATGTGCCACATTTTTGAGATTTCTATTTCAAGGTCCTTGTATTTTGACAGTTTTTCGAATATCTTCAAAGACACATTGCAGTCTGCAGGGACTGCCATATCAATAAGGAGGCACTTATTTTGTTTGTGGTCTTTAATAACAATGTCTGAGCGGTTGGCTTTGATTGTTCTGTCAGTGTGTATTGTGTAGTCCCATAGAATTGTAACAGGTCCTATCTCCGTAACCGTGTCAGGGTGGTGTTCGTACCAATTTCTTCCAGTTTCCTTCCCATAGGAGTTGCAAATTTTCCAGTGCAGATATTGGCCCACTCTGTCATGCCGGGTTTTATATTCAGTGGGTGCCAATATCGTGCAACCTGATATAAGATGATCAATGGTTTCTGGATATTTGTCACAGAATCTGCATCTTGGGCTAACACAGTATTTTAGTATATGTGCTTGATAATTCCTAGTTAACAAGCATTGGTCTTGTGCAGCAATGATAAAACCCTCAGTTTCACCTTTCAACCCTGCACTACGTAGCCACTGATGGGTGCGTTTTTTGTCTACGTCAGCTTGTTTGGTACGGGCAGAGTATTGGCCAT
Source organism: Acanthosepion esculentum (assembly GCA_964036315.1). Lineage (NCBI taxonomy): Eukaryota > Metazoa > Mollusca > Cephalopoda > Sepiida > Sepiidae > Acanthosepion > Acanthosepion esculentum. Next base: position 31,730,472 of record OZ038518.1, on the reverse strand, counting down.
GGACCGGTTTATTTTGCCATTGTTTCTTTATCTGGTCGGTCGCATTTCTCTTTGCATTCTTTTTTATGTTTTTTGCAGCTTCAGCCGGTGTACAGTGATGTATTTGAATTTCTGTGCCCATTTGAAGCTCCTTTTTTAATTTTTCGGCTTCCTTTACTACAAAGTAGAGACACTTACTACTTTCATGTTCCTTGACACATACCATCATCCAGTCTTCTGTATTTTCCAAGTATCTTTGGAGGCCAATTGTTGTACTTTTGTAGGATAGTTCTAGTTGAACTAGTCCTCTGCCTCCTTCGGATCTGGGCACATACAGGCGATCAATATCAGCTTTGGGATGATGCATGCGGTAGCAAGTGAGGAGCTTTCTCGTTTTGGCGTCCATTCGCTTAATTTCAGCTATGGTCCAGTTAAGGACATTAAAGCTGTATTGCACCACAGGAACAGCTAAGGTGTTTATAGCTGATATTCGTTTTTTTGAGTTTAGCTCGGTATTTATTATTATTATTATTATTATTATTATTATTATTATTATTATTTTATTTTCTTCGATTTCTGGTGTGTACACGCATTCCTTTCCAGGTTACTATCAAATACCTAAGTCAGATATGGCATCATAGCATTTTCCACTGAGCAATTAAAAAAAACAAAAACAAAACACTTGTATACACATATTTTACATGGGCAAAGACCTTCGTAAGGTGTGGGCTGTACTCTTGAGAACGATTTATGTATTTCTTTAAGACATAGGCTACCAGAAATCCCTTCAATGAGTCTATTGGAATCTTTTCCTATCAACCCGAGGGCTCCAAATACATCTGGAATTGTTGATGTTCTCATGTGCCACATTTCTGAGATTTCGAATTATTATTATTATTATTATTATTATTATTATTATTATTATTATTATTATTATTATTTCCTTTGATATCTGGCGTTTACACATTTCTTTCTAGGTCTTGCCCAGGGACCTAAGGTTAGAAATGGCATCATGACACTTTCCACTGCAAAAAAAAAAAAAAAATAATAATTACATAGATAAAGCCCTTCGTAAAGTGTGGGCTGTACTTGTCAGAACAATTTTTTGTATCTCTTTGAGGCATGGACTTCCAGGGGTCCCTTCAATCAGCCTACTGGAATCTTTTCCAACCAGTCCAAGGGCTCCAACTACAACAGGAATTGTTGATGTTCCCATGTGCCACATTTTTGAGATTTCTATTTCAAGGTCCTTGTATTTTGACAGTTTTTCGAATATCTTCAAAGATACATTGCAGTCTGCAGGGACTGCCATATTATTATTATTATTATTATTATTATTATTATTATTATTATTATTATTATTATTATTATTATTATTATTATTATTATTCCTTTGGTTTCTGGTGTATACTTAGTTCTTTCCGGGTCTCAACCAGAGACCGAAGGTCAGAAATGGCATCATTGCATTTTACACTGAGCATTTTTGAACCCCCCCAAACCCCAAAAACCTGAGATCACACACATTTTACGCAGATAAAGCTCTTCGTAATGGGTGAGCTGTACTTGTGAATATAATATTTTTGTGTTTCTTTAAGGAATGGCCTACCAGGAATCCCTTTAATGAGTCTATAAAAACCTTTTCCAATCAATCCGAAGGCTCCAACTACAACTGGAATTATTGATGTCCTCGTGTGCCATATTTTTGAGATTTTCACCTCAAGGTCCTTGTATTTTGATAGTATTATTATTATTATTATTATTATTATTATTATTATTATTATTGTTATTATTATTATCTTTTACCAGTCGGATTCGTTAAATTTACTTACGTGCAAATACTCTTGGGAAAGGTATGAATCCATCTCTCCCCGATCCAGGGGTTTAATAGCAGGACAAGTTGGGCTGCAGAAAGAAACGGTAGCTTACTACTGGAAATCTTCTGCTAGTCAATCATGAATCAAAAGAGACATGGATGCACACGCGTGTATCCCGTATGACACTTGATTTTTAGTGCAATATCTTACCGGGTCATTACCCGTGACATAAAATAAAGCAAAGTAGCAAATATATACATTGTATTTGCACACTTTCTAATATCAATAATGATTAACGTGTGCAGTGTTTATATATTCTCTTTACATTACGGGCTTTCTCAATAAACCAGAAAAACACACATTTGAAATTCTTTAAATGCCCTTTTTAACTTAAATTTTGGTTCTATTTGAAGGATAATGGTCTAAAGTTAATCCGTCTTAAATGAAAAAATAATTTCCGTATATAAATAAACTTCTTAGGCATTTTTACAGCATTAGTACTTTTTTAGCCACTCATCAAATCGTCATTGTATACGAAAAATGTAAACAATAAATTTAAAATTATCTTTAAAATCCAATATTTGTCCTCGAGATGTTTGGAAGTCCGTTAGTAAAACAGAATGACAATAACGTTTTATTTACGCACGTTAGTCTGTAGGAGGGTAGAAAAAAATGAAATTCTATCCATGTCAAAAAAAAAAAAAAAACACAGGAAAAAATAAAAATAAAACCTGTAGAAGTACGGAAGACCAGAACTGTAATAATCAAGAATTTTTTTTTTATATGTTTAAAACTAATATTTTTTTACCTTATACAACCAATAGTTAAAGAATATAATTTTTTACTCTACACACTTTTATTAAACTTAGCATAAGGAATAATTTTACCTTTATTATGCTGACTGAACGAGAGATATGAAATTAGATTTATATCATAATAATCTTCCGATATTGCATAGTAAGTCAGTCAACGCGGGATATCAGAATTATTTCCCTTTTGTACATCCATAGTAAAAATAATCTGACATTTGCTAAGAGGATAAAATAAAATAAAATTGTTTTAAAAATGGTTCACACTCGAAAATGGCATTAAACATTTCATTTTTTTTAATTTTCAAACATTTCTTTATTTAAAAAAAACGAAACTCTTGTGGCGAACAGCAACGGGATTCATTTCAAAATTGCGCTGAAAAATTACTTAAAAAGTTATTTAAAAAAAATATTGTTTAGATTTTTTTTCTGTCTAATCTGAAAGAAAATAACGTATTTTTTTATTTTATTAAATTATAAAAGTGCCAATTTTCCAAACAAATCAGCTTATTCAAATTTCACTGATTGGTTTACGAAATTGAACGAAACGTAGAGTTTGTAAATCTCGACAAAAATGTTAGCAATAACTTCAACAATACGAAATACGGCGAGGATTTCAACGCGCGTTGGCGTGTTGTAGAAAAATTCTAGTGAAAATAAAATGACCGTACTGGTAATGAACGCATCAAAACGAATGAAACGCCACCAGCGTGAAGGCATGAAACTGAAATGTGCTTAATACAATGGGGATCTTGTTCATGTTGGAATTTTCCGTTAGTTGATTAGTTACTAAGAGGAATTAATCAACTTATTATTATTATTAGTCACTGTGAGCTTCCATTGCAGATCAAGTGACAACAGTCCTCCTTAATGCTCCAGTATTCTTCGTCTTAATATCTAGCTGTTTCAGTAATACTGCCGACTGGATTATTCCGAATTTTCTCCTGATACACTCTAGCGTTTTTATATGCCCTTTGGAATTACTCCTAGTGCTCCGGTAACAACTGGCACAACCAACACCATCAGCTCGTTTATTATCATTATTATTATTTGCATAATCACATTTTGTCACCCTTTAGTTCATAGCATGCATGTACACAGCCACAAACACATGTACAGGAACACTTACATACACAGAAGCGAACGTAAACATATGCATACGCACAAGAATACACATGATAACAGTCACGTCTAAAAGCGTACACATGTGAAAACACAGACACGCACACGTACACGCACCTATATATTAATTTGAGGGATAAATATTTTTTTTATTAATTTTATTCTTCAAAATAGTAGAATTGGTACAAAATAGTAGAATTACTTATGACTCAACCTGATATATTTAGTCTGAAAAATTTTTTAATTATCACTATTGTTTTGATATACAAAATTTATAGATCATATTCGCCTCCCATATATATATATATATATATATATATATATATATATATATATATATATATATATATATATATATATAATTTGCTGATACTCCCTGAAGAGTGTACGGACAGGTTCGCCTACGAAACATTGGATTCGGGATGCTGGAGTTAACACCAATCAGCTAAGTGACAATCATTTACTTATATTAATTCTAGTTTTATGGGACGACAGTATGATATATAAATAACATTTAAAGTGATCAACACATACACGCGCGTGCGCGCGTACACACACACACACATACACACACACCTACACACACATTTATTTATTATTTAATATATTTTTTTATGTTTATACGTTATTATACCATTTAGATACTGTTTTTTTTTGTTTAAATAAACAGTATTAAAAAATAGAACATTTACTTAAATAAATTCTATTAAAATAACGCATAAACAAAAAATATATTAAATAATTCTCAGCCTTTACCCATTTCATATGTTGTCAATGTTTACGTTAAGGTACATTTCGATAAGGCTTACATTTCACTTAAATGAGTTTAGTTCAATCTCAGAGCATTTAAAGGTACACTCATGCCAACATTCACAGTTTAAACAGATATTAGTTGAAAATAAACCAATACTCCATCAAAATAATAAGCAAAAAATTAAAATCTTAGAAGCCCTTTATGTAAGAGGATTAAAGCAAAAATAACTAAAGTCAACTATGAGTATAGCAACAAAGTTTTTAAATGTTTATAGCAGCAAAGTTATATATATATATATATATATATATATATATATATATATATATATATATATATATATATATATAATATTAAGTAAATAAATAAATACAAAAGTTACCTAGCTTGCATAGGAAAAAAACATCTTGAATTTGACCCTGGAACGCTGCAAAACGCAGTAAAAAGTACTGTGAAGAAATATTTTAAATTTACGTAACTACGTATATATATATATATATATATATATATATATATATATATATATATATATATATATATATATATATATATATATATATATATATATATATATATATATGTATGTATGCATAGATAATTTAACTGCCTGAAGCTCAGATGATCTTGAAAGTACTTTGGAAAATAAAAATTATTTGAAAGAAATTTTTTTAATCAATTTTCTACGGCCACCAAGAAATTAATTCATGGACATGAAAGGATTAAACTGAAATAAATAGACATAATACCACTAAATTATTTAACCAAAAATATGCCTTCTAATATATATATATATATATATATGTGTGTGTGTGTGTGTGTGCGTGTGTGTGTGTGTGTGTTTGTGCTATATAGATCAATACGTTA
>OZ038518.1:31717633-31722633 GCA_964036315.1 Acanthosepion esculentum | reverse complement strand
ACGCCAATCAATTTAAATTCATTATGAAATACAGCAAAGTATTTTGTTTATTGGAAATGCTAAATTTAATTTAATAGCTTTGAAATAAAACAAATAAAACGTTGAAAAAAGATTTTTCAATTTAAAAAAAATCATTTTAAACTTTAGGTACCGCTTTTCTTTGGAGGTATAGACACTAAATATAAGTTATAAAAGTTAAATTTAGTCACGGTAATAAGAAATAATACCAGAATAAATAAATCCAGTAAATCCTGTAAAATCCATCCATCCATCCATCCATCTATCTATCTATCTATCTATCTATCTATCTATCTATCTATCTATCTATCTAGATAGATAGATAGATAGATAGATAGATAGATAATATCAAATCCGTAAGTGGAAAGGATAATCCAAGTAGATCTTTTTAATATAAAATATTAAAAAGATAAATCCATGGAGAGAGCTTAATGTATTATATACAGAGCAATATGATATAAATCAAAGGAAAAAAATTAAAATTTTATGTATATGTATATATATATATATATATATATATATATAGTATTTTATATACATACATACATATATATATATATATATATATATATATATATATATATATATATATATATATATATATATATATATGTAGTATAATCAAAAATTAACTTTTCCCTATAGATATATATTTTATTGTTGTCTTAAACTTATTAATCATGGCGGAAGTCAAATAAACATGCCCTACCCTCTTTTACACTTTCTTTTTCTTATAACAAAATTATAAATCATTTTCTTCACTTCAAATCATTTGCTCTAATTTAATTCTGTTCGGTTTTAAAATTTTCTGAGCCGTTTAAAATAGGTGGCCTTCATCAATTAATCTTTAGAAATATTAATTTCTAAAATCTCAAACATGTATTTTATGACCACAAGTAAAGTCACTGACTTTCTGACCTCTTCCGGTTACTTAATAAAGCCATGTCACAAATAAAATTGATTATTGATTCTAAATACAAACGTTGAATTCTGAACAAAAAAATCCTGTTAACATCACTGAATTTGTTTTTGTCAAATTCAGAAATAAATTTTCAGAAAATGGCATCTAAATCGTGATAATAAGATCAACTCTTAATCTATTAAATAATTTAAATTTTGATATAAAATTCATTTATTTGATTATATTGCGCAAAGCCATTCGAATCTTTTCTGTTAGTTCAGCCCAAATGATATGAAATTACTTATCTCAAATATTAAACCACCCCAAGAAATGATAAATTTTAAATCAAAGTTTGTTTTTTATTAATTTTTTGGCACTCTATCATTCTTGGATTTTTGGAAAGGATAGACATCTTTGATGGACGATCGCAATTCTATTCATTTGACTGTAAATCTCAGTCTGAATTTCGTTGACCCAGAAACATCAGCTCATACGTAAATAATCGAAAGTCCTTGACAGAACGCCAAAATGAAGAATTAGTCAATGGTTGGGACTCATTGCAGCATGACAGCCTCTTCTTATTTGTGTGAATTCCTTTGGAGACTTAAGGCTAAAAAGAACAATGAATGAATTTTTGGACAAATTTTAAAGAACATTTTCTGAATTTGGGGTGCATTAAAGATTCCACCATTCCAATGCTATTGAAAATATGAGGAATATTTAACCTTAAGAATTTTTCTTTATTATTCTTATATTTTTAATGTAGAGATATTAACATTAATAAACAATAAAATCATGAAGTTGAAAATAAGAAAAAAAAGTTAATTTTTATAAAGTCTAAAACTATCAGATAAGTGTAAGATTAAGAACTATTTGGAACTGATTCCCTAATAAATACAATTATTTTTAAAGATTTTCTTTTTTTTTAAAATTTTGTACAAATATTTTAGGTTTGTCACTGAATTACAATATGCCTAAAAGTTATGTGCCATACGTGATACACGCTTGGACGACCATGTCTCTTTGACTGACAAGGCAGAAGATTTTCCGGCAGTATTTTACCATTTCTTTCTGCTAGAGACTGGTTGCCAACCAAGGCTATAAGTCTGTCCTGCTATTCAACCCACAGCTATGGGAGAACGGTTGCATTGACTCTTTTTCCCAAGGCTATTTGCACGAAAGTGAATAAAAAGAGTTCGAATGGATTCCGATTTTCGTCTGAACACATAGGAAATCTCTTTAACTATATTTTTTTATCTCCACGTATTAGACATGGTTTTGTTTAAAGAAGAAAGAACTGACTTTTTTTTCTGGGGTATGCTAAAGTAGAGGGTGTACTCAATGAAGATCACAGATGCAACACACTTGTTTGAACGCATAAAGAATGAATGTGCTAAAATTGAGTTATTGCATCGAGTTCACGCGAATCTTTCAAAAATATAATCTTGCAAAACAAAAAAAAAATAAGAAGATGAATTAGAAATAAAAAAGTAAACTACACACATACACGAAACAAATAAATCAGACCATTACTTATTGTGTTGAATTCATTCATATCACACACCTCATTCAGTAACACACTACCTTGAGTAGCTCTTGGGCCTTCTATTAAACAAAAAATCTAAAGTAGCGGTTGTATGTTGGTTGTATAGGATGTAGCACAAGATCGAGTTTAAAGTGGAACGTTCACTGATAAATCAGACGAGGGATAAAAATTGATCAGCGCTGCCGTTATTCTAAAATAAATAATTAGAACACTTTACGTTGTTCTGCTATTAGACGAAAAGCCATTTAATATTTTCAACGCTGAAAATGACCTCAGTTTGGTAGAGGTTAAAGTTCTCTATCTAGAAAAGCATTTCTTCAAGTTCGTTAAGGTTCGTCGGGTTGTAGTGCCGTTGTAACAAATGGGTGGGTAAGTCTATATGTAGGAATTTAGTTTTCATTAAGTGCTCCATATTTGCAACCTTGTACATATATACAAACTTACCTGAATTCAGTTCCTAACATGCCGAAATTGCATATAAAATCTAAACCTGCGTGAATATACTTGATGATTCTGGTTCAATATTTATAAAATTCGCGGAACGCGTTATTGACAAAGCTGAGAAATATGCAAAAAAATGAACTTCCTTATTTTAAAGCATACACAGCAAGAATAAATTTGCAGCAAAACACAACAACATGGCGTCAGTTGGTTAGTGGAAGAGACAAAGGCATAGAAAAAAATACATCAAGTTGTAAGAAATACATTCATATTTAGAAAGAAAATTGATAATATACACAGGAATATATATATATATATATATATATATAAAACAAAGCAATTATTTACAGAAAATATAACCGTTTCCCTATCCGGGAAACGGTTATATTTAGAAAGTGCTTCATGCATAATTTAAAAAAATCGTGTTAGTGTTTGTAGTATTTTAGAATCAAATATCTCCCTCTCTATATATAAATATATATATAAATAAATCTGAAATATATATATAAGGTCTAAAATTTAGATCTTATACATACATACATACATACATACATACACAAACATATATATATATATATATATATATATATATATATATATATAGAGAGAGAGAGAGAGAGAGAGAGAGAGGGAGAGAAGGCAGACAGAGAAGAGAGATTTGCATGTTTTTTTGTTTGTTTGTGTGTGTGTGTGTGTGTGTGTGTGTGTGTGTGTGTGTGTGTGTGGCCGCGTACAGGGCGACTTTTGAATGCCCTGTTTTACTAAATTCTGAATGTCGCTATTTTCGACTTTTGAGGTTGCTTTTAAAATAACCTGGACTAACTTGGGCTACTCACAAAAAACTTCAAAATTTAGTCGCATTGGGCGTTGAAATGCGGCCTAATCTATTAATTGGTAGCTCAGTTCAGCTGCCCTCAGCCGAAGTCCTAAGGGACGAAACAATTCACAAGAAAGTCTTTTCTACTTTGTCATATATCTTTCACCTACACACGCACGCGCGCACATACACACACACACACACACACACACACACACACACACACACACACACACACACACACACACACACACACACACACACACACACACACAAAAACAGAAAAAAAGCCGAGCGATTTTTTGGGTTATAATTTGAATTCATTAATATTTATGAAGGATGATTTGTTGTTTCCAATATAATATATAGAAAGAATAATGTGTGTGTGTGTGTGTGTGTCTGTGTGTGTGTGTGTGTGTATTGTGTGTGTGTGTGGTAGGAGTGGGAGAAGCTGACTAATTGGAGCAGCTGAAAGCGAAAGGAATTTGCCTCTATTTCAATTATTTATTTGAATCTACTGAGATTCGTTCGGGATCTACAGGAACAATTCTGCTGACTGATGCACCTTAAAACGTCAATAAAACGGAGAATCAATCAGTCATTCGTTTATTCGACCAAAGTGCATAGAACAAAAAGTTCTAAATTCCAAGATGAAGAATTTTGCTGATTCTATAGACCTACATTTTGAGATACATTCTTAATTTTTTTGCTGTAAATTTAAAAAAAATGAACTGTTATAACCGCTGTTTACAAAAGTAACATTTTAAAACACTTGAGTTTAGTCAATGAGCATTCATTGATAGATATATAGATTTAAAGAAATATAGATAGATATGACCCAAACGAGATAGATATGACCAAACGATATATATATATATATATATATATATATATATATATATATATATATATATATATATATATATATATATATATATATATATATATGATTAATGGGAGTAAATGTTTGTCATTTAGCTGATTGATGTTACCTTCAGCATTCCGACACCAGAGTTTCGTAGACGGACCTGCCGTCCATTCTTCGGGGCGTATCAGCAATTTACCGCTCATATTTTTTTCCTTTTATGCACATTTAACACTGGTAAAGTTTTCTTCTGTATTCTCTGTGGTAGTGTGTGCGCTTGTCCGCGTGCGTTCATGCGGTCGTTTCTGCGTTTGTGCGTTCTTTTCGCGTGCGCTTCTCTGTGCGCATGTGCGCCGTCATCATTTTGCCCTTTTCTTCGTTACTTTTCCTTTACACTTGCTTATTTAGTTTT
>OZ038518.1:31632633-31712633 GCA_964036315.1 Acanthosepion esculentum | reverse complement strand
AAATCTTCTCATAGATCTGGCGGTGTTATACAATGAAAATATATCTGTTAAAGAATATAAGAAATAAGAATCTTGAAATTGAAACTGGAAAATGTGGAACCTTACAACTACTGTTACACCTATAATAATTATAGCCCCAAGTACGATGAAAAGAAAGGCGTCATATACGCAACAACTTTAGCAGCGACTCGGAAGCTTGGGCTCAAGACAATAAATAAAGTTAACAGACACAGAGAGCCAGCTTGGAAAGCAACGTTAACAAATTCCCTGGTGGCCCCCTCTTTACAAGGGATTAAAACATTGCACTGGGGGGCGGGTAAGTGCTCAGCCACTTAAGTGAACATTATCAATGTCAAAAATATAAACACTAAATATCAGAAATTGGGCAAACAGAATGCATATATTTATTCCCTTGCCTTACCCCAAATATCGGACAATGACCCGTTACGGGACAGTGCTAAACAGACAGCAAAAGATATTAATAATAAAAATAACAACAACAACAACAACAACAATAATAATAATAATAATAATAATAATAAGGTTGGGTCTTCTTCGAGAGTCACCCTAAAGCTGGTAACTTGAACATAATTACCCTTTGGCGGTCAAGGTTAAAACGCAAATCTCTATCAATTTCAATGAATACGAATAAAATTTCATACCGGATCCGTCGTCACCCAGGCCAACAAGGGCTTCGTCACTCAGAGAGGAACCAGTCTGAAGACGAAAAATATGTCACTGGAACAAACTCTTCCACAAACAAAGAGACACTAGGTCACCAAAATCGGATTATTGCCAACCAAGTGACTCAATACCAAATCGACTAATAAAAAGAAAACGAACGAAATGGTCCCGCGAAAACCCAGCAAAGAACACCACCAATCAAACATACCAAATATGGAGAAGTATGGTGGGAAATGTTATAACCTCAATCCAAACATGCTTGCCAATGTCCGTAGGGACATTATGCGAAACAACAGACTCTCAAAGACAGAAATAGGATAAAATTAGATATAAGACAAAATACTATGACCCATCACTCAAACTGTAATGAGATGAATGTAGAAATAAGTAATGTGACAGAGGATGAGGTAAAAACTAAAACAAATGAAATACGAAATAACCTCCCAGGAAATAAAATCAAAGACTCTACCTTAAACACAACCTGCAGTTCTCCAGACAATGTCACTGAAGATGACTCCAGGTACATTAAGTTAGAATTCCTTGAAAACCACAAAGCTGAAGTCACCGAAGCGAAAAACCACGTCATCCAAGTACTCAGCAGAGTAACTTTCATACAATTGTCAGAATGAGACCAGCTACCCAAAATCCATATGACGAATTCCAACAAGCACATTGTGAGAATATACAACGCTGCTCTGAAAACACTGTTAACAGATAAACTACCGGGAAACATCACAGACGTTAACAACGTCATATACGCAACAGCTTTAGCAGCGACTCGGAAGCTTGGGGTCAAGACAATAAATAAAGTTAACAGACACAGAGAGACAGCTTGGAAAGCAAAACTGTTACGAAAAATAAAACAAATCAGATGTGAGCTTTCTATATTAGATGAGCTCACGAGAAACCCTAATATTTCCACACGCAAGTGCAAAAAGATCAAGCCGAAATATAAAATTAAATCTCTGATTGACATTCCATCAACCACGGAAATGTTGAAGCAGAAACTTCAGCTAAAGGCACAGAGAACAAGACGATACGGAAAACGTTGTAGGTTCTATCGCCAAAATAAAATATTCCAAACGGACCTTAAAAAGTTTAACAGGGAAATTGGAAATGCACCTATACATGTCGAAAGGCCAACATCGATTGATAATGTACAGACATTTTGGGAAAATATTTGGAGCAGCCCGAAGGAATATAATCCAAATGCAGAATGGATCCGACGTGAAGAAGAACGAATGCTGGATACACCTCTGCAAGAATGGGAAAATATATCCACAGATGTTAGGCAAGCTCTAACGAAATCCCAAAAATGGAAATCTCCAGGAAATGACAAGGTGCCCAATTTCTGGCTTTATCATCTCTCATCTATCCATAAAATCCTTGCAAAAACATTATCAACGCTTGTAAATAATCCCAATAAAACACAGGAATGGATTACTGAAGGTATTACATACCTCATAGCAAAAACAAATGAAACAGACGACCCGAAAAATTATAGACCGATAACATGTCTTCCCACAACGTATAAGTTGATCACGTCTGTCCTGACGAACCGTACTTACTCCTTTTTCGAAACAAACAGCATTCTTCCGCTGGAACAGAAGGGATGCAGGAGAGGTTCATATGGCTGCAAAGATCAACTACTGATAAATAAAATGATCCTGGAAAATTGCAGGAGAAGACGTAGAAATCTTAGCGCAGCGTGGATTGATTAACGTAAAGCCTTTGATAGTGTTCCACATTCTTGGATCCTTAAGATTTTGGAAATGTACAAAGTCTCCCCTTTGGTATTAAATTTCCTTAAGCACAGCATGGGAATGTGAAACACCAAACTATACCTTAGTCACACCAGAGGCACTGCCATATCCAACCGACTAAATATCCGACGTGGAATCTTTCAACTCCCCTTCTGTTTTGTTTGTCCTTAATCCCCCTTACGCATGAACTGAACAACAGTAGCTATGGTTACAAAATAAATAACAAAATATCCAATCACCTACTCTACATGGATGATGTCAAACTCTTTGCCAAAGACGACAATGAGTTGAAGGGCCTCCTCAATATTGTAAAATACTTCAGTGACGACATAGGTATGGACTTCGGATTAGATAAATGTGCAAAAGTAACATTCAAGAAAGGCAGAATTACATAAACACCCTTAATAGATTTAGATTTTGGCACAAAGATTAGGGAACTAGAGTATGATGAAGCTTATAAGTACCTAGGAATTAGAGAAGAAGATGGCATACAACACCACCAAATGAAGGAGAAGGTAAGAAAGGAGTACTACAGACGTGTACGTCTGATACTAAATACCGAGCTAAACTAAAAAAAAAAAACCAGAATATCAACCATAAACACCTTGGCTGTCCCTGTGGTGCAATACAGCTTTAATGTCCTTAACTGGACCATAGCTGAAATTAAGCGAATGGACGCCAAAACGAGAAAGCTTCTCACTTGCTACCGCATGCATCATCCCAAAGCTGATGTTGATCGTCTGTTTGTGCCCAGGTCCGAAGGAGGCAGAGGATTAGTTCAACTAGAACTGTCCTACAAAACTACAACAATTGACCTCCAAAGATACTTGGAAACTACAGAAGACTGGATGATGGTATGTGTCAAGGAACATGAAAGTAGTAAGCGTCTTTACTCCGTAATAAAGGAAGCCAACAAATTCAAAATGGAGTTTCAAATGGGCGCAGAAATACAAGTAAAGCACAGTACACCGACTGAAGCTGCAAAATACTTAAAAAAGAATGCAAAGACAAATGCAACCGACGAGATACAGAAACAATGGCAAGATAAACCGCTTCATGGCCAATACTCTGCCCGTGCCAAACAAGCTGACGTAGACAAAAACTGTACCCATTAGTGGCTACGTAGTGCAGGGTTGAAAGCTGAAACTGAAGGTTTTATCCTTGCTGCACAGGACCAATGCTTGTTAACTAGGAATTAAAAAAGCACGTATACTAAAATACTGTGTTAGCCCATTCTGTGATAAATATCCAGAAACGATTGATCATCTTGTATCAGGTTGTACGATATTGGCACCCACTGAATATAAAACCCGGCATGACAGAGTGGGCCAATATCTGCACTGGAAAATTTGCAACTGCTACCGGAAGGAAACTGAAAGAAACTGGTACGAACACCACGGTTCATGACCCGGTTACGGAGCTAGGACCTGTTACAATTCTATGGGACTACACAATACACACTGACAGAACAATCAAAGCCAACCGCCCAGACATTGTTATTAAAGACCACAAACAAAATAAGTGCCTCTTATTGATATGGCAGTCCCTGCAGACTGCAATGTGTCTTTGAAGATATTCGAAAAGCTGTCAAAATACAAGGACCTTGAAATAGAAATCTCAAAAATGTGGCACATGGGAACATCAACAATCCCTGTTGAGGTTGGAGTTCTAGGATTGGTTGGAAAAGATTCCAGTAGACTAATTGAAGGGATTCCTGGAAGTCCATGCCTCAAAGAGATACAAAAATTGTTCTCACAAGTACAGCCCACACTTTGCGAAGGGCTTTATCTATGTAATTATTTTTTTTGCAGTGGAAAGTGTCATGATACCATTTCTAACCTTAGGCCCCTGGGCGGGACCCGGAAAGAAATGTGTAAACGCTAGATATCAAAGGAAATAATAATAATAATAATAATAATAATAATAATAATAATCAATTACAAAAATGATTAGTGGAAAATGTCATGAAATTATTTCTGACCTAAGGGGAGCCAAAAGGAAATGTGTATAGTACAGAATAATAATAATAATAATAATAATAATAATAATAATAATAATAATAATAATAATAGTAACGGCACATGGGAACCTCAACAATCCCTGTTGTAGACTTATTGAAAGGATTTGTGGTAGCCCATGCTTTAAATAAATACAAAAAAAAATGTTCTCACGACTACAGTCCACACCTTACGAAGGGCTTTATCTATGTAAAATATGTGTGTCTGTGTTTGTTTTAATTTGTCAGTAGAAAATGTCATGATGCCATTTCTAACCCTAGTTTCTGGGAGGGACTCGGAAAGAAATGTGTACACACCAGAAATCAAACGGAAATAAAATAATAATAATAAACAAATTCAAAAGGGAATTTCAAGTGGGTGAAGAAGTGAAAGTGAAGCCATAATGCATCTACTGCAGAGGCAAAGAACCTAAAAAAAGAAAGCAAACGCAAATGTACCAAATGAAGATAGCAATGGCAAGATAAACCTCTTTATGATTAATACTTTGCCAGTACCAAACAAGCTGATGTAAACAAATCCCGTACTCATCAGTGGTTACGTAGTGAAGGATTAATTTTTATTCTTGCTGCACAGGACCAATGATTGCTAACTAGAAATTAGCAAGCATCTAAACTGAAAAACTGTGTGAACATGAAATGCAGATGCTGTGACAAATATCCAGAAACAATTAATCATCTTCTATCAGCTTGCACGGCATTGGCACCAGTTGAATATAGAATTTGTAGGAATATCACCCAGACCTGGTTACAGACAAAGGACTTGGAACAATTTTATGAGATTTACAATACACACAGGCAGAACAATCACAGCTAATCGCCCAAACATCGTTAACAAAGACCACAAAAACAGAATGTGCTTTCTTATTGACATCGCAGCCCCTGCAGGTTGTAATGTATCGTTTTGTAATGTAAAGTTTTTTGAGATCTTCAAAAAACTTTCAAAATACAATGAACTTAACGTGGAAATCTAAAAACATGTGGCTCGTGAGGACATCAATAATTCCAGGAAAACTTCTAGTTGAAGCCCTCGGATTGATTGCAAAGTTTCCAATAGACTCATTTAAGGGATTTCTAGTAGCCGATGCCTTAAAGAAATACAAATTTCGAAGATCTTTATCTATGCATAATGTGTGTAATCTTGGAGTTTTTTTTGTTTTTTTTTACAAGAATAATCACTGTAGAATGTCATGAAGTCATTTCTGACTTTAGGTCTCTTGTTGGGACCCAGAAATAAGTGCGTATACAACAGAAATCAATGGAAACAACAACAATAATAATAATAATAATAATAATAATAATAATAATAATGAATAGTTCTAACAGACAACGTTGTCTCTATTAACTTTTTTTGTTAATAGTCGTATTTTGTTTAATTAAGTGGAAAAACATAATACCAGATCCTTCACTTGCCCGAAGTAATTGATTATGACCCGATATGTGATTATTAAACAAATGTAGCTCAAAAGAACATTTTTAAAAAATAATAATAATATTTGGATAAGTGCATTCATTATATTAGAAAATGTCTAATTTCTCATTGTCCAAAACAATAATTTTCAAACAAATCTGTACGTAAATTAATCTTACAAAACTGTTAAATGTATTATGAAAAAAAAAAAGCATGTAAATATACCCACTTAATATATAGCGATTTACTAAGTGTAGCTTAGATGTTTTACAAGGCCGAAAGTATAGGAAAGTGACGATCGAATTCACTACTCGTTTCATAATTACACCACGTATAAGAAGAGCCCAGTACTCACTCGATGTATGAAGCTGGATTTCTGTCTTCGGGCATAAATATCAGTAACATGACTTTGGGAAGACATTTTTATCAAATTTACATGAATGCAGAAATTACGCGGGGCATTTAAAATTAAGTGAATGTCGTCTGCTTTATACAAATAATGAATAATGACGTTTTTTCCCCTGATAATAACAGATTGAAAAAAGAACGAGAAAACTAAAACCAAATTAATGGTGAAATAAAAAAAAGTCTAAAAGGAAATACTAGTTGTTTTGCACGAGTTTCAAGTGGGAGACATATTTATTTTAAAATTTATTATCGATTTCACATTCATCTGATAGAATAATTTTTTTCTCCATTTGTATATCTGAAAGCAGCAATGAACTTTCAGTTGAAAGTTCGTTCATATGATTGAAATCAGATATGTCATGATCTGATCCCTGATTGTTGGAGCTAACGAGAGTTTTGAAGAAGAAGAAGAAGAAGAAGAAGAAGAAGAAGAAGAAGAAGAAGAAGAAGAAGAAGAAGAAGAAGAAAGAGGAGGAGGAAAACAAGTAGAAAGAGGAAAAGGAGGAGAAGGAGAAGAAGAAGGAGGGGAAGAAGAGGAAGGGAAGAAGGAGGAGAAAGAGGAGGAGGAAGATAAGTAGTAGGAGTAGGATAAGAATAAGTAGGAAGAGAAAAAGAAGGGGAGGTGAAGAAGAAGAAGAAGAAGAAGGAGGAGGAGGAGGAGGAGGAGGAGGAAGAACGGACGAAGAGGAAGGGAAGAAGTAAGGGGACGAGAAGAAGAAAAAGTAGTAGTAGGAGGATAAGAATAAAGAGAAAAAGAAGTAAAAGGGGAAGAAGAAGAAGAAGAAGAAGAAGAAGAAGAAGAAGAAGAAGTAGTAGTAGTGGTAGTAGTAGTAGTAGTAGGAGGAGGAGGAGGAGGAGAAGGAGGAGGAGGAGGAGAAGAATGACGAGGAAGAGAAAAAGAAGAAGAAGACGACGACGACACCGACGACTTGGGGAAGGAAGCTTACACGACACTTGGATGTCATTTTGCCTGTCTTTGTATTTCCTCGTCAATTGAACTGAAATAAATCTATGCAGCGGTGATGAAAAAAAAACCCTAAAAAAAACCCCAAAACTAAAAATCAAATAGCATATCGACGTATTTGGTATCGTTAATGTTGCTCGTTCGGACCAAGTCAATAAATAGAGACATAGCTGTATGTATGGTCGTCTAGAGTTTACAAGCATTTAAAGAAGTTGCTTGCCCATGAACTAATTACTAACAGAGCGTTAATTAAAAGGACTAATTAGTCTCTGCATGTGAATTCATTTTCCGTCTGAACACAAATCAGCGATTTAAATGGCACACGCTCGTGCGTGCTTTCATTCACAGACACAACAATATTAGTTTGTCACCTGACACTTACTTATTAGATGGATTTTGATTTGAAATCTTCACTGTATAATGTTTTATCTATTTGATTAATATCAATCAGGCAGTATATGATGGTGATTTTCTAAGCGAAAAGAATGGGACACCCAGTAAGGATCGAACTCAGTCATAATTGACCTAGCTTGTTAACCATTACACCAGGTCGAAGTGTCCAATCAGGGCAATATACATTGAGAAAATTGTTGAAAAATACACATTTCGTGTGTAAAATAAATGGTGTTTTCTGTATTAGGTATATTGATGTAGTTGCTAGATGCATTAGTTAATATCATTTAGTGGATAGAAGGTTAGCATTCCGGCAGTGAGACCCACATTCGAATCTGACCGTGAAAACCATAGAACGGGTTGACCTAAGACTTGTTAGGGGAAACTGGATAGAATAAACTGTTCGGAAGCAGTCGATGCTTGTGGCTGAATCTATCTGGCTCTATCCTCTCAGAAACTGTAATTAACGTCCGCTCAGTATATATATATATATATATATATATATATATATATATATATATATATATATATATATATATATATATATATATATATATAATTTAAATAAAAACAGATTGCTTTAAGGTTCCATATAATAAATTATTTCACCACAGCCCTTTTAAAGGACAGTGGATCATCAGATTTATTTCCAAATCTGATGATCCACTGTCCTTTAAAAGGGCTGTGGTGAAATAATTTATTATATGGAACCTTAAAGTAATCTGTTTTTATTTAAATTATTAGCTCTGATTTACATTGAGCTCTCTGGATTCTATCCTCATTGGGTCTTCCCATACGGATTACCTAGTTTTTCGTAAACTATATATATATATATATATATATATATATATATATATATATATATATATATATATATATATATATATAGGCAGCAATACTTCATTTATACATGTTTCATTAAAGAGGACAGACAAGGTACTGCGATTATACTTTTTATTTAATTTTTATTAGACTTATACTCCCGACCTATTATTTTTTTTCATTTTTATATTTGCACCCTCATATTTCCATCCTGTGTTCTAGTTTAAGTTAATTCTTATAACTAGAGAGTTACCCCCCTTGATATATTGTTTACTTTTGAATCCAAATTTAAATTTAAATAATTTTATAATTTATTTTATTTATTTATTTTTATTTTTTAATTCTTCGCCTTTCGAAATTAACAATTTAAATGCTATAAATTATTAAAAATTAATTCTAATAATATCCACAATAATAATTAAATAAACAAGTTTTAACCCGATTTTGAATCATTATGACGAGAACGCGAAATCCATGACGATAAGAACATATTTGAAACTGGGGATTGCACGAACTGCGTGAAAAGCCGAGTCATTCTATCGACGTTGGATATCATGTATATTCACTAATATATACTTATAGCTGTTTCATAACATTGAGCACTGTATTTATAACACCTTTGGAAGAAATATATTTATATGTACATTCAAGTATATGTACGTGTATGTAGTTTTTTAAATTTTATTTTACCCATTTCCAGAGAGAGAGAGAGAGAGAGAGAGAGAGACAGAGACAGAGACAGAGACAGAGACAGAGACAGAGACAGAGACAGACAGAGAGATTTAAATGTCTGACCACTTGTATGTGATTATTCAGGTCTAATAGGGCATATTTTTGTTTAACAGCCACAGAGCTCACCTGTGGTTAATACTGCAACGATGCTGAGCGTACCATAGTTACAGTTTCTGGGAGAGAGGGCGTAATCTGGCGTGATCAACAGTCTTAACAGTACGCTCAGACCCTTGGTCACTATGACGTGTGACTTCGTGTAGCACAACCATCGAAATAGTTCCGTTTATCCAATTTCATTGACAAGGCAATGGTTTTCCGGCACTTTCCAAAGGTGCCGCATGTTGGGTCAATAAAATCCAGAAGTCACCTTCTCGACATGTTGAGATTCGAAACCTAGTCTCATGATAAGAAAGCGAACGTTCTAACCACACGACTCCTCAATATAATTGCTGTATAAACCGCAAGAAACCCAAATATACCCGAGCAGGCATACTTACATACATATCTAAGCGTACATCTATTTTTCTGGAGAATTGACCAATGGCTGAACAGAAATATATAAACGTTTTGAGTATTTGTTTTCATGAAATATTTCGTAAACCGTTTCGATTTATATGGATCTTTCTATATTAAAGCCATCTAAAATTTTATCTCAACGTAGCCAAAGGTATTGTGATGAAAATTTATACGTCATCAAATGGTGCCTCATGAAAAGCGCTGTGGCTGTTACAAAAAAAAATTTAAAAAAAAATTAAAAAAAAAAAATGGAAAGGTGGCAAAAGGATTTTTTCAGAATAACTTTATTTTTTCATTTGATAAAAAATGCCGTAAAGAAATCCTGATGCCTGATTTCATGTCTTGATTTCTAAAGAAATGTCAAACCAAACACTGGCATTTACGAGCAACTTGTGCAAACGCATTGCTTGTAAATAGACACACACGCTCCAAGAATCACCTTCGTATTCCATTGATAAGAAATTCCACTTGAACAGCTTCTTCTCAGAAACCACTACTTTGTGGAATCGACTCCCACGGGGGTGCTTTCCTAACCGCTACAGTCTTAACCTCTTTTTAACGCCCTCTACATGGTGGTAGAATGTGACACAATCTCATTTTAATCTCAGATGTCCATTGTTCAGTACCCACAACCGACGCTAGTGACGGTATCCACCAACTCTCCCTTATTAGTGCAATGAGAAAAGTGCTGCCCGGAACAGACTTCACTCTACTTCAAGAGAAAGAGAGAACTGATACTACAGTTTGATCTCAGCCCATTTTTCATGTAGGTTTTATCGTCCTTATGTCTCACAGTCTTGTAAAGATGTTCATTCACATTGGCTGGTTTGGTCAAAACATAAGCTCTGATGAAAACCTTGCCAAATGTTTTATATTCTATATTGATTCATTTATTCGTGATTGTTTTTTTTTTAAAGCTGCGAACGTCAAGAGCTTTTAACTTCTTCAAATATAAAAGTTAATAATATTTTTGTTCATAAATAGAATACGTCATCATTGTGAAAGTGTAAAAATAGGTTTTAATATCAACAATAAATTATTTGTGGAAAAACTAATACCAGCAATAGATTTTTGAAGGAAAAAAACATTACCAGTAATAAAAATCTTGTCGGCATTAAATAACCCATTGAGGTTGATATGCCGTAAAACAAACCAAACCAAACCAAATAGAATACGGCATAAAAAGCTGGCAATGTTTAACCTTCGTAAAGCAAAAAAAAAAAATGCTATATTAAAAGCTATGTTATTCCCTTGTCACCGCTACTAATATATACACTTTTGACACCCTTGACAATGTTTATTCTTTTAAAAAACCCAAACATATGGATTTATACATTTTCATTATTCTTGAGACTTCACAACAAACATATTAAACACTATTAGATTGAATAAAAAACTTGTTTTCATCGTTATTTATAAAATGGTAAATAATAAATATTGCATTGTAGTTGGTTTACATATTTTGATAATTTTGTAATGTTTTTTTATAAATTTTTGAATAAAAGATTTCTTTTCAAATTTATTTCTTTATAAAATGTTTTTATCCATCTTTTTTGCTTGTTTTAAATAAACATTATGCAACTTTTAAACAGTATGTTGATTTTCCGAGAAGCCGGACGACAAAATGAGTGCATTACATAATTTTGTTAATGTAATAACTTGAGTCATCATTCGACAAAGCAGTTTCGTCATTGGTCAACTAGTCACATGACCAAGGACTCACTACAGTTGCATTTAGTATTCGGCATAAAACGAAATTTTCAATGAAGTTTTTTCTATTTTTTTTTTTATGATGAATCATTATGTTTGTATTTTTTTCTTTTTAATATTTGCTTTCGATTACATTTTTAAGTAAGGTGTTACTGTAATATGACAGTGAGTAAAAACCGACTAATTCTCTATATGTTTCTCGTTAGTTTTATTGTCTATGGTTTTTTTTTGGGGGGCACTGGACTTCAAATGTGGGCAAATGTCATATAGGACTTAAGAGTTCATATATAGAGTTAGCGTTTACAGTCGAGTAATCCGTCAGATATTTTATTAAAAGGATTCAAAGAATCTTTGCATTTAATGGATTCGGACTTTTCCGGGTTTTTTCGTATAAAAGACATATTTGAATAGACGATTGCATTTTTAAAACCAAATGAGAAGTCAACAATTCATAAATAAATATCTCTGGGGTATTCATGATATCTTATCATGATGTTTGTTTATGATATCTTTGATACGCTGAAGTCTTATTTGATAGTAAAAAGATATGATACAAAATAGATGAGTAAGCATATCGACAGGCTTGAATACTTTTTATCTCTGCTGATATCCGTAAAAATAAAATCTGAAGAGTAAAAAAAAGTTAATTAAAGATAGGTACCTCCATGAGATCGCTAAGAAAGACCATAGCATGATGAAAAAGACACCAAACTTGACGAAAACAAAATTTTATCGTCTAAATGTTAATGTTATTATTAAAGAGTAAAGCTCAAAGTATTTTTGGGGTATTTTTGTACATTTTTAATCGTTCCTAGCACGTCCGAAATTTTCGTTAAAAATCTTGTTTTTTTTTGTCATCAAAACTGGCAGATAATCAATCATTTTCAATCATTCTATAATTTTATGTACATTTATTACATTTTACTGTGTTATTTGTATTTCCATCCATTTTATTATTAATTTTGATATTTCAGTTATGGAAAAAATACCATAACTGAGATTAATATAAAAATAAGATCATATAAATTTCATAAGATAATACTGATACTTGTAGGTACCCTTCTCAGTTGAAATTGAAAAATCAAATTAACTTCTCCACACGTGTTTCGCAAAAGTAAAGGCCTTAACAGCGGAGAACAATGCTTAACTCAAATAACGCAACTTAGTTGTATTCTGGCTGGTCTTCCGTACTTCCAGCCTGATTATAAACACCAAATTACATTTCTTAATTACTGCGGATCTTCTGATTAGTCAAAACGATACAGTTTACAACGCGCTAAAAAAGATCTATCTCATAAGGACACTTACGAAACTTGATGCGGCTTTTAACTAATTTTATAATATTTTAACAACTTAAATGTAAAAATTTATTATAATTAAAGAAATAACAAATAATTGTATTAAAAATTCATTTTTCATCGAAAAATTTTTTTGCTTTCAGAAAATATTGTTCATATTCTTAAAAACAACTAAAAGCAAATAAAAGTATTTGAAATTAAATAATATCTTTGTTTTATTGAGTTTTGTATGTTACAATTCAGAGCTGATTTTCAGGTAGGGGGATCCAATTAAAAAAAACATGATTTGCATTCCTCAAAGCCTTGTGCTTTTAACTATTGTAATCACTAAACCCGATGCGATCGAATTTCTAGAGTTTTCATAAAATTAGTTGGGGGGGGGTAATAAATATTAAAAAAATATTTCTGCCATGACTTTAATAAAAAAAAACATATTTATAATAATTTCCATCATCTATGAATAGTTTCTGAAAGTTTCATTAACTTCCGACAATTATTTTTATTTTTTCAAGATTTTCCAAATTAATGTGTGTCATACAAAAAAAAAAAAAAAAAAAAAAAAACGTGCTAAAAATTGTCTATGTTATTTTACTAGTTCCGGTGATGCAAAGGGAAACGAGTTTTTTTTTAATCAAAATTTAGAATGTTCTAAAAAGAAGTAAAAATTTAAAAAAATAATTTAAAAAAACTTTGGTCTTTCGTCTTCATAATAACATTTAGACGATAAAATTTTGTTTTCGTCAAGTTTGGCGTCTTTTTCATCATGCGATGCTCTTTTTTTTAGCGATTTCATGGAGGTACCTAATTAAAGAGAATTTCTCCCAAATAATGACACAAGCTACTTTCTAATAAGTTATTTGAAACAGCGATAAACGTGTTGATCGTCGTTACTACTTAATACGTGTTCGATATTTAGAAGGAAATGTCTGTGTTGTATATAGAATAACAGGCGAATGTTAGAGAAATAACATGGCGGCGTAAAAGAAAAAAAATCAGAGACTTGGAGACTCTAACGTTGTGATGTGACAAAATTTTAATATATGTGCTGATATGGATTTACGAATTTGTGCAAATGTAAGGATATTTATATACGAAGGCAGAGGTATATTGTATACTATTATCGGTATGTCAAAATTATCGAACCGAGTAAGATTCTTATTTATTCCTTTAGCACTAAATTCTTGAGAAATATATAAATCTATTGTTCGCTGCACCATGATCAGTCTCCAGATATCTTGAAAAAACGTTGTCACTGAGATACCACGAAAGCTATGCTGTTTAAGTGACATGGCAAAATTTATCCCAGGTGTTTACTTACCTATCCATGCAACCAGAGCGCGCGAAGCCCTGAATAAAAGAATATTTTACATTATTAGAAACAGAGTTCAAGTACTACTTTCTCGCTTTGGTATTTGTTTTCATCTATCGTTTCCTTATGAACGTACTTCTGGTCTTACCCAGTTTATAGTGCAGATCGACACGAACGAAAATGGAGACGCATTACGTTATATATGTCAGACGAAAGGCTTTGTATTGTGTTTGAGTTTATCCGTTCCTTATACAATCTCATGTGACTCTTCAGACCTGCTGCTAACCCGCATACTTTGTCACAGATTTCCTGTAAATCATTGTGGATGGCTGTCAGTGTAGTCTGCTTGTGATTGTTTATAGCCAGGAAATCTTTGATGACTAGCAAGTCCTGCTTTAGATAAGAAGACCCTACTACAGATGGTGCCTGCACGCTCAAACTGAAAGTTATCTGCCATTGAAGACATGTTCTGATTTCTAAAAACCCATTTCCAAATAGTACGATCAGCCCTCATTTTCTCGAATCCCTTATAGTAATCGTTTAAGCTTTTCCGTATACGCGTGTGCACGCACAAACACACTAGTATTTTATCTTGCGTACAGTTAGGGTTATATCTGATTATAATAGAATAATTTAATAATGTGTCGTGAAATTCTTTAAACCTAATTTTATCTGTTCGTCGACCATATACTTGGGGAAATTATTAGAGTTTAGCTTGTTTTTTTTGTTTTTGTTTTTTATAAAATAACGTTTTGAAATTATTTATACTCAGTTAATCATATTTTTTAGAATAGCTATTTTATATCTGTTCGAAAAATCGCTTTGGTAATTAAGAAGGCAAGATGTTTTGCCCGTGTTTTTTATGCAGTGAAGCAATAACATTGTGACTATTAATTTCTACTAAAACATCAAGGAATGGTACTATTAAGATCATAAATTATTTGTCGAAAACCTTAAAGAAATCTTTGAGAAAATCTGTTATGCACTTTTGAACTTGACATGAAAACAAAATCCCTTTTTTAGTGTTGTAGATAGTTATAATTGTGCATCTTTACTGTACAAAAAACAAAAACAAACGCACGCACACACACACACACACATACACACACACACATACACACACACATACACGAGAAAGCTTTTGTTATCTTATATATATATATGCTTATATGGAGGTACTGATAAGTTCTATGTTCGACCCATTCTCCAAATATCTGATCAAATGATGAGATATGGTTTGGCAGAGAAGAACTTGGATGGGCAGGAAAGTTTCAGAAGATTTTTGTATATATCTAGAAAAAACAAAACAGATTATAAAGTAAACTGAACCATCTGAGTGAGTCCTTTTGAAACAGATGAACTGACAATCCAGCAAAGAATTCTTATTGAACATTAGAGATTAAGTAAAAAATAAATTAATGAAAATGATAAAAGAAACGAAAAGAAAGTTTATATTGGATGTCATCATTAAAAAGTATTCAAAAAACAAATGATTATTTTCTAGTTAAATAAAAATAAACATAGAATAGAGGAATTTTATCAGTCACAATGGGTCTTGTTAATTGGATATACACTTTTTATAAGAAATATTTATTTAATTAAATTTGCATTGATTCTTTGTTGGATTATTTTAATTAATCTGACGTTACCAGAAGCTAAACGAGGGAATTTAAATGACAGTCTTTAGTGATTGAATTCATTTGTATTCTCAAACTTTAGTATTGTATCCACAAGTGTTTTTTTTGTCAAATAAAATTGTTAATGAGATTAAGATCCGAAATATATTTCAACTTTAAATAACCGGGAAGGGTCGACAATACGTAAAAACAAAACAAAACAAAAATAAACAAATCACTCAAATAAAATGTACAGATGACATGTGCGCACTTATTGCCTGAAGTAGTGAAAGTACTCGTTTAGGGCGAATAATAATATTATTAATAATAATAATAATAATAATAATAATAATAATAATATATACAAAAGATTCTAGTCACAAGTACAGCCCATACCGTACGAATGGCTTTACCTTTATCTATATAAAATATCTGTGATCTTAGTTGTTTGTTTATTTCTTCAAAAAATGATCAAATCATAATGCCATTTCTGCCCTTAGGTCTCTGTTTGGGACCCGGGAAGAAATGAATATACACCAGATATCAAAGGAAATAAAATAATAATAATTTTTTTCTTGTCGATTCTAGTTCAGACTTGCAGGTAGATTTTACAAAATACTACTAGTACTACTACTGCTGCTACTACTGCTGCTGCTACTACTACTACTACTGCTACTGCTACTGCTACTACTACTACTACTACTAATAATAATAATAATAGTAATAAATATTAAAAAATTCGAGGAATCCGCCATTAGCTAAGTTACAAATGATCCTGCTCGTGAGCTCCGTTCTCATAGTCAGAAAATCTCTTTGATGCTGAAAAACTTTTTACGAACAATCTTTACCTCATGTAAAAGTTTTCGTAAAGGATTGTATGAAAGATTAAATTAGAAAACCTGAAAATAATAATAAAGGCAAACGAAGAACGCAAAAATGAAAGAAAGGATTAAAATAGAAATCTTAATATTTATACATAAATTCTTTATTTCTATATGCTCTGCAAAAGTAACAAAGTCTATGTGACTGAAATTATTTAATGGCCAAAATATTTTATGAATCACGTGGATTTTCTGTTTAGTGTTTACATATTCCCGCGTTAGTAAAGGATAGTCATACGGGTCCAAATGTTTTTCTTCCTTTTTTGTCGAAGGTAGTTTTTACAAGAAATAGAATAGGTTTCAAGTGTCTAGATATAATGTCAGTAGGTACCCAGGTTATTTATACAACCAATGCCATCGAATTTATTTAAATCATAGAAACCTTTGTCAAAGTCAATGAAATTAATTTAAAAATCTATACGAATTATATAATTTACTTAACATCGATGGCTGTGATTATATAAAAGGGAGATAATTCATGCAATTACATGCTAAATAAAAAAATATATATAATCAAATTTAAATGATATTTATTTAATAATGTATAAAATCATCAAAATGATAATAATTTTATTATAATTCTGTTTATTACACCCTTACTTACGCCCGTCTAATACCTCATAAATAATGAACTGTTGCGTTTTGATTCCGTGGAATGACGGACAAAAGGCATTAGAGACATTGCTTGATTTCAGTGAAAGAAAGAAACAAAGAAACAAAGAAAGAAACAAAGAAACAAAGAAAACAAACTAAAAAAATGAAAAATGAAAGCTGTGAAATTTTCACGGTTACTACTAATAAGTATTAATATCATTAGAAAATGTTACTGATATATTTTCATTCTGGTCAATTAAAATCTCGTCACAAACACCATTTGAAATATCTCAGCGCGCAAAATTTTGTTTAAATATTTTTTATTAAATATAGATTTTCTCATTTCTTTTTTACAAAACGTTTCGATAATCTGACATCCAACTGCGAGAAATAAATATTCAGTGATTCTTCACGGCGATGAAAATTGTTTTTGGTAAAGAATGAGAGCATGATATACGAATGGAAGCTCATGCGGAATAAAAAGTATACTCTGAAAATGTTTATCGAAAAACGAATAAAA
This sequence comes from Acanthosepion esculentum, assembly GCA_964036315.1. Lineage (NCBI taxonomy): Eukaryota > Metazoa > Mollusca > Cephalopoda > Sepiida > Sepiidae > Acanthosepion > Acanthosepion esculentum. The sequence continues at coordinate 31,694,998 of OZ038518.1, read as the reverse complement.
AATAGCTTTATATTGTATTTAAATTAATATTTATGTCTACAATCAGGATAACGGTTAACTAATATAGGTTTTTTATTTTGTAAAAAAAAAAAACAAACTACGAAAAAATAGTTCAAACAAATATTTGAGGTAACATTTAATTTATATGAGTACACAACAAAGACAGACGACACGAGCTGAGTTTAAAAACAGACGATAAATTTATTGTTAACACAAAAATGAATGATTTAAATAAATTAAGTACATTTTGTACCAAATGATGGCCAATAATATGTATGTAAATTATCAATGAAATATGCTTTTTACAATAAAACTTATAATGCGACATAAGGTCCTCAGAAAAGAAAACTACATAAAATAAAGAAAGGAGAAAATACTTCTCTGAAACAATTTTCGAAGCAAAGTTCGTGGTAAGAGCGAAGAATAGAACAAGCATACCAGTCGGCTTTCTTGAAGTATCTGTGGTTGTAGATGGTAACCTCATAATTTTGAGTCGAACCCTTTATTCAAGCCACAGAGGTAGATTACATTTCGATTTTTATGCTTCGGGGTTATTTCAAATCAATTAATACAAATTTCATTCACCTTTGGCTTACGGCTACATCACGTAGAACCATCGATTCTCGTGCGATCACCGAAGTTAAGCAACGTTGAAGCCAGGTCAGTACCTAGATGGATGACTGTTTGGGAATATCAGGTGCTGTAAGCTTGGATGTGCGGGTGGTGTAATAAATAATGGCTCGAAATTGTTAATCGGAGAGTCGGAATTCCAATTCCAGTCGGGCTTTCGTTATATTCATTTAGGCGCAAATACCCTTGCGAAAGGGTATTAATCCACCTCTTCCCCCCGCTATGGGTTAATTAGTAGGAAAGTATGAGTAAATCATTATTATCTGTAAAATAATTCTTACAATTTAAAATATTTTCTGGCTTTAAATAACCTTCAAAATGTTGATAAGCCGTAAAAAACAACTAAATTTCATTCACCTTGTCCGTTTATTTCATTACTATGAGAATGGAACTGATAACTGCAAAGGAGCAGATAATCTTTTCGGCCAAGTGTATCTCACTACAACAGACGAAATGCGGTGAGGATAGCAACCAAAACGAGCGTAGGCCCGCTTCGAATAATAAAGCAATAATAATTCCTATTTTCCAAAATTCCGACATAATTTAAATTTGTACGCGTTACTGTAATACATTTATGCTTTCTAAAATATTTATCGTGATCAAAATACAAATATCTTTATGGTAAAGGCACCGATTTTTAGAGAACTTAAAACGATTACTTGGTTATTTATTTTACTTACAATTATTGCCACATGACGCAAACAATAGCATTATCTAACCAAATTAGCCGTAAATAATCGTCACTACCTTTTTATAGCCATCTACATCTTACAGTATTTCTCTTCGCATAACACGCACCCTCACATAAGAGTCTTTTCTTATTTTACAAGGATATTTTGTGGGGAGAATTTTTTTCGCATGTTTCATCATATATTTATTGAAATATATTTTAAAGTGGTTTTTGTAGGGGAAAATGCATAATTTTGTGCCCGCAAATACAATAGTACAACAGTAGACTGGAATAAAATATGGAATTCTGTATTGTAAATGTAACCTTCAAAGGAAACTAAATGAAATTTACCAAAGCAAATAAAAAATACTGTTACATTTGTATCAATGAGGGCTCTGGTACAAATAAACAAACGAAATTGATATAAAGCAACCAGTAAAGTACAATAAATGTGACTGAATTCTTGTCAATTGATGATTTGGTTTGCTTTTAATATTTTGTTATTGTAATAGAATTTGACTTATTCTGCTTTAGTGTCGAAAAACATTTATTGTGATGGATGATCACAAGCGAGAAGGGAGATGGGATGTGCTTATTTTATTATCACGATTATTAATAACACAATTTATTGTACTAATTTGGTTTGTTTGCAATATTTTGTTACAGGTAATAATTTTTATTTCTAGCGAACTCATCCGACGCCCAAGACTACCGTCACAGCACGTCTCCCATCGGTGCAGGGCAATGTTTTGGTACGTTTAAAAATAAAAACGGCAAATACGGTATATTATTACCATCTAAGACAGGTTTTACATAAGTAGCGAAGTAATCGTTTTAAGTAACGCGATTACTGGAAATAAGTACTGTAACATTTATATAAGTTCTCAAGCGAATGGTCATACTAATATTTATTTTTGTTAAAAAACAAAAAATGTGGCACAAGGCCAAAAGTGGGTTGGTCTTCATCTGTCTTAAACTTAGCTAGCCACAATTACTGACCCAAACAAACGATACAATTTTCCTTGCACCAAGACACCACATTCTTACCATTCTTACTACAAACATGATAATACCTCAAAGTCTCTATGAAGTTCTAACTAGTACATATGTACAATTTGTCTGTGGGGGATAGAATAACAATATTTAAAAATGAAATCCCAATGAATATTTACAATATGCATAATACTATCTATACAGGAAACTAAACAAAATGGTGTTAGTAAAACCGCCCCAATCCTTAATTGTGGCAGAAATATCAGTTAACTGGGCGAAATTAATGCGGGACTTTGATTGGAATGATCATAATGAATATAAAAGAAAATAACTCTTGTGTTATGGCGATGATGACCGTTTACTTCTTAGCTCTTTTGACCAGGACAAATATAGAAGGTTTTTCTTATGTAAGAACGTTTGTGATTGGTCAGCGTTCAGCTTCGTTTTGATTGTTGTTCAATTCGGGGACAAAATATCCAGATGTCCACGTATTCCACGGACACTATTGAGAGAAAATGTACATGAAAGATTTAATAAATAAACAAATGACAAGAAGCAACCAAGCAGAAAGGCAATCGAAATTCTGCGCAGATACGATTAAGTAGAAGCAACAATTATGCGAATTATTTATCACGATTATTATCATATGAAAAAAAGACGTAAAGACAGAAGCCCCTGCTATGTGAAGCGGCTTTGATATTCTGGGGCGAAAACAGATAATTCTTTTTCAAGCCGGAGGATATGACAGAATAATCTATATTATAAAATGATCCGATTTCTGTTTGTCATTTTCTTACTGCAAAAGAGTAAGAAACGGCGCATCCTCGTGAGATTTTTGTTAAAACAAAATGCCATTAAAATGCTTTCACTTGAAGAATATAGCAATCTCAAGTCCAATTAATCATAATAATGTGAGGTCTGCATCCACACTGACCTCGTTAATAAAGATCCGATGTTTGCTTGTCACAAAACCTGAAAAGAAAAATATATGACCATTGAAAGAGGAAACGAAATGAAAGGATTTTTAATTACAGCGAATATTTATGACCTGTGTAATTTGAACACCTTTTAAGATGATATGCACAGCAATTGGTGTAAATCTAATTGTAGAAAATAAACGGAAAGCTAAGAGGAGAACGGAAAATACCAAAGTCACTTTTAAAGCTAACAGTGACTGTGGTCCACATTATTATCAGAGAATCGAGTTCCATATTGAAATCGTTTACAGAGAAAAAAGAACGCGTTTTAAGACAGACGCAGAGAAAAACAACTACGGAAAGCGGGTAGGTCATGTCTGGAGATTTAATATCTTGGCTCCTGCCAGTGTCAAGCAAGAATTAGTAAGTTAAGATACGAAAAATGCCAAGCACTCAGACACAATAATAATGATGATAACGGTGTGATTAACCGTTTCCTTATAAGGAAACATTTGGTATTCATTGACCAAACAGTCAGCGTTTCTGTCGGATGAGATTCATAAAATGTTTCTCTTCAAACGGTTCTTTCAGATGAATAGATTTCTTAAGTCTATTAAATATAATCTCTCTTTTTAGTATTGACGGAATTTTCCTTCCTAATCTTTTGTTTAAGGTAGTGTGGAAAGTCAACGTCTTGATTATATCCTTAATTTCCAGTTACATGTGCTATGCATTTTAGTTGCTTCTGCTGAAAATTTTGAAATCATGTGCTTTCTGTTATGTGTTAAAGTTCTTTGTTCGTGATTCTGTAGAAGATCTGACTTTCTTCTTCAAGGCTTAGAGAATACATTGTAAAAACCGTCAACAGACTTATTAGTAAGCATTCTTTATTCAACAGAATAATTTTATAATAAGGACTAAATTCCTGATTGGCATGCACCTCAATCCCTTACAAGCCAGGTACTAAAATGCTGAAATTTATTTTAAGAAGTTTTCAGTGGCTTCCAAAATAAATAAATAAATAAATAAATAAAAAAAAATAAATAAATAAAAATAAACGTAATGTATGAGATGTAATAAGTATATTAACTGATCCCATGGAAAGGCACCAGTTACTTTTGGAGAGGAAAGCTACAAATAGTAAAAATATTAATGAAACCATCGAGACAATAGCTTAACTAAACTCATCAAGAATACTGCAGTGAGTGCTGGAGTACAGAGGATGGTTTGGTTTGTTTTATGGCATATCAACCTGAATAGGTTATTTAATGACGACAAAATATTTATGCTGGTTATTTTTATTTTCAAAAACGTATTTCTGGTAAAAAAATTTTCTTCAAAAGAACTATTTTTTTGTAATATTTTTTATTAAAAAATGTATTGCTGGTAATATCTTTTTTTTCTCTCCAAAAATGTATTGCTGGTAATCATTTTTTTTTTTTACAAAGTATTTCGGAGTACAGAGAAGGATTACTGTCACTCGATTATCCGAGGAATTCACTTATTACTTACATAAAATTACATATCTATAAAATAATAATATTACTTACATAAAATTACATATCTATAAAATAAAAAAAAACCCATATTCTGATTCAACTAAAATTCATAAAAAGTATATTTTGTGTTGCATCAATAACTAATAGTTTCAACGTGTTTGTCTTTAATATAAATTCATTCTCTTCTATTATTATTCTTATCACGGCCTTTTATTATTATTACTACAACTCTTATTATTATTATTAGTGAACATGTGCCGTTAAAAATGACGGCAATTGTTAGAAAGCTTTAGTAGTGGGATGCAATGAAACAAAAGCCTTGAAACAATGTATTGAGATTTAATAAAGCGGAAATAAAAAAATTCGCAACTAAATTCGAGGCCAATGAACCTGGCAAATTAATCTGTTCCCTTTATATTTTTGTTAGATGTTCAATGGTATCGATGATTCATTGATTACTCCTGGTATTATATAAATTGCATTTTGCTCAATATCTTTTCATTTTAAAAAAATTATGTGTTTAATATAACAGTGACTTGAAATGTAAACCTCGGAAGAAAAAGATTAGCAACAGAACAACAAAGACGGCGACGACAAAGCTTATTTCAAGACCAAGTTGAAGCAAGACGATCACTTAATAGAAAAAGGTATCTGAGTCCTTCACATGAAAGGCTTGAACAAATAAGACTGCAATCTAAGAAACGTAGGAGTAAAGGACCTGATTAATTAAATGGTTCATTTTGCTCGGAAAGTAATTTTGTCTAAATGCAGATAAATATATTATTTGTATAAATTATTAAAACAACCAATGGATGTAATCACTCATAAATTTACTAACTTAGGTTGATTTATCGCCTTTCCTACTACACCCGGAACAGGAAATGTATAAAGAAATACCCAATGATAATTATTATATGGTTTGATTGATTATCTCGGCATCACTGGGTGGAGGGCTTCCTAGACTGTAATCAACAGATGCAATCGACGGACACGTGTACGTGACCCAGGCAAATCTTCAAGTTGGAGGAGACACAACACATGCATAAATACCTCTCCGGCTTTCAAATGACATATGTGGAGAGAACTACTCAGGGGATCAGCTGCACAGCGACCCTACGACCACACCCGCTCATGGGACTCATTATTATTATTAAACAAAATGATTGACGTTATTTTTCGAATATTTTTCAGCACTTAAAGAAGAGCCCGATTTAAGAAAATAAAAGTTAAAATGTTTATCTTTGTTTTAGCAACATATCTGTCTTTCTCAGGTTAAGTTTAAAATTATAAAAAAATACAAGTCTTTGTATAGACGTAGCTTGTATTCATAAAAAAAACGGTTGTATTGGTAATCAACGTGACAAAACGAATGAAACGTAGCCATCTTGAACAGAATGCAACCGAAACGTGAGTAACATGATGGTGATCGTGCTCATTTTGAAATTTTCCGTTAGTTGATTACTTGTCAAGAGTGATTAATCAAACAGTTGAGTATAAATTATATGAAACTCTCCTGTCATTTTGTTCATTCACCCTGGGTGGGACGTTAGTAGTTTGCACATGTAACTATTCTTATGCGTTGGTAGATTCTGGATATAATGTGCACATATTTTAACATGACTCGAAGAAGGCAGATATAATATCGAAATATTATTAAACATTGTTAAACTGTCTTATTATTATTTTTTTTATTTCCTTTGATATCTGGCGTTTACACATTTCTTTCCGGGTCCTACCCAGGGACCTAAGGTTAGAAATGGCATCATGACACTTTCCACTGCCAAAAAAAAAAAAAAAATAATTACATAGATAAAGCCCTTCGTAAAGTGTGGGCTGTACTTGTCAGAACAATTTTTTGTATCTCTTTGAGGCATGGACTTCCAGGGATCCCTTCAATCAGCCTACTGGAATCTTTTCCAACCAGTCCAAGGGCTCCAACTACAACAGGAATTGTTGATGTTCCCATGTGCCACATTTTTGAGATTTCTATTTCAAGGTCCTTGTATTTTGACAGTTTTTCGAATATTATTATTATTATTATTATTATTATTATTATTATTATTATTACTACTTTGATTTTTGGTGTATACTCATTTCTTTTCGAAAACCAAAAAACTTAGGTCAGAAACGACATTTTTCACTGAGCGTTTTTTTGAGGAAAAAAACGAAGATCACACATGTTTTACATAGACAAAGTTCTTCGTAAGGTATGGGCTGTGCTTGTGAGTATTTTTTTGTATTTCTTTAAGGCTTGGGCTACCAGGAATCCCTTTAATGAGTCTATCGGCACCTTTTTCACGTGCTACATTTTTTAGATTTAATTTCAAGGTCCTTGTATTTTGATAGTTTTTTGAAGATCTTCAAGATACATTACAGTCTGCAGGGACTGCTATGTCAATAAGAAAGCACATTCTGTTTTTGTGGTCCCTGGTCACTAGCTTTGGTTCTTCTGTCTGTGTTGTATTATTATTATTATTATTATTATTATTATTATTATTATTATTATTATTATTATTATTTATTACAAGTTTATTCACTTTTAGTGCCTTTTTATAAATCTGGATGAAAAACAGAAAAAAACCTGTTGATTATCTCAGCAGCATATTTGAATAAGGTTTTATCGGTTAATAAAACTATTGCAATAATATTAACGTAAAAGGATAAATCCAGGTTCAATTCTGGAAAGGATTCTTATTTTTCATAAGAATACCAATGCACTAAACTATTTTGTTTAGTGAGGCCATTTTTTTGCAAAAGAAGTGAATTAAGCCAATTTTTAATTGAAAACATGAAGATCGATTTTTTTGTTTGTGTCTAAACACAGACGATACTTTTTTAAACTAAAATATATTTTTCACTATATTTAATTCATAAGAGTTGGAAACTTCGATGGATCAACTCTAGGTAGATTTGGTTTGTGAAGTGGGTAACTTTCTATTAGTAAATAAAATGAAAATGTTTTACTGTCTTAATAATTACGCATAGTATTAAGCGTTTGCGCAAGAAATCTTTATCAGAATTATATTGTTATTATAGCGTTAATTGCTAGTTATATTATACTGTATGGCAGTTAATGCCGGACAGCTGAAGAGGAGACTTGAGGCAACAGAGGGGTGCTTGGAATACTACATGAATAACGAGGAAGTTTTAAGGAAATGGGAAAAAAACTTTTGCTTAAAATCAGAAAGAGACAATTGAGATTTCTGAGGCACATAATAAGGAAAAGACTGCTAGTAAGTAACATTACCTACAACTATAAAGAATAGGAAACAGTGAAGATCCATGACTGTCTACGTCCACATCAGATATACATACATGAGACACATTTAAGCTGCTTGAGTGTGCATCGCCTGCCTTTCAGAGAGAAAGCAGACGCTGTGTTGGCACTTGATTCATTTTTGAATTTCGAAAATAGTTTTGGTAGATTTCCATTTGTGGAAAAACAGCTGCGTTTGTTTTTCATCCAAAGCCAATAAAAGGGTTTCTCTCCAAATTCTGAGAAGTGTATTTGGAACCTACGTGCAGGCTATTTAAGGGGTGTATGGAGGGAGGAGTTAATCTGGGGAATCGACGAACAGCTGCTGTAGCAACCTAAGTCGCCCTGGTCCAGAAAAACAAAAACAAAAACAACAAAAAACAACAACGCAGAAAAAATTTGGTAACCACCAGACGAGAACTGAAAAGAATATCAAAGTTGCTCCCACATCAAGGAAAAGTTTTCGGCTTGTGTGCTTGTTCTGTTCTTCGATGTTACACTGAACTTTGCTTCGAAAACTGTACCAATTCTTTGAAAACTATTCAGAGAAGTATTTTCTTTATTTTATACGTAGTTTTATTTTCTGAGGACCTTATGCAGCATTATAAGTTTTACTGTGAAAAAGCATATTTCATTTTCATTGATAATTTACATACATGTTATTGGCCATCATTTGACACCCAATCATTCATTTTTGTGTGTTAGCAATAAATTTATCGTCTGTTTTTAAAATCGGTTTGTGTCCACTGCTTTTTTTGTATGCTCATATAAATTAAACGTTAACACAAACATTTATTTGAACTACTTTTTCGTAGATTTTTTTACCAAATAAAAATCCTATAATATGTAACGTTGTATGAATGAATAAACATAACTTTGTAGCAGGTTGAATGGATTCTCTTCCGTAGTTTTTAATTAAATAGCTCCATTAAAAATAGGAAAGTTAAACTTTTAAAACATTCTAAGTTATTTCGCACGTCGACATCGCGAGCCTACAACATCGGAAGTTGATCTGCTAAAGTAAAAGACACTCTTGAAAAGTTAAATGAAAAAAAAAAAAAAAAAAATGATCCAGAAAAAAAAATCATTATTTTGTTAAAAATGTCAGGTTATCGCTAACAGGTCGAGCGTTTTGCATGACTGATTTGATTTAAGTTTGTGCTTTAAATAAACTGCTGAAGTGAGACAAGAATTTGATTCAACGCCTTTGGGGCGTTTGAAGGGGTTTAAGAAGCTCGGTTTGCAAACCTATGCCGAACATCAAATTGCGCTTATTGGATGAAACCAGAAAAAATACGGCTCATAATCTGGTGCGTTCGGTCAGGATTTGTCGGGATTTGGAGTTTCAGAGAAACCGCAAAAATACAAAATGCAGTTGCGCTACCTGAGAGACAGTAGATTAACGATCGTAAAAAAATATCCCCAAATACATACAAGATTTACAGATTTCTTTGAAATGATTTCCCGGATCTTAATACTATCTCATCTAAAAAAAAAAAAGGAAATAAAAATAAATAAATAACAGCATTTACACACACACACACACACACACACACAGGCACACACACACACACATGCATATGTAGGCAGGTGATTGAATAATAGAGTATGTAGAATGTAAAGATCTGAAAACGAGACATTGGCTAAGCTGGTTAACGCACGTCTTTCTACTGAAGACCATTTAGCGCACGGAGCGGGGGGGGGGAGAAATTGTAGTTCAGTAAAAATTAACCACCTTTTCTCGATTTACCACCGTGTTTTTTTTTCTTTCGCCCGTCAATGTGATTTACAAAGTCATCATCCACAATCGACCGAATGTCATTAGTAAAACTATCTTGAAAAAGACAATGTCGAAGCCAGTAAGTTTTTCAATTTCAATTTGGAATTATTTAAACGTGACATTTTTTCTTACAAAAAAAAAAAGGCATTTTACTGAATCGGCGTTCAAAAAAAAAAAAAAAAAAAAAAAAAGTAAGAAAGAAAAAAAATTCTTTCATTTTACAGCTTCACTTTAACTTTGACTTTTTCCTATAAAAAGAAAATCTGGGTTTTCTCGTTAAAGTTGATTGAAGCTCACCCGAGCAATCAGTGTCTATCCGAAGATACCCAAGCCAATTTTATGGCTTCTACGGATTGTTTTGTATCTAATCTGACATTAAACAACTATATTAGCCCGCTCCAATATTGTTCATTACATGCTGGCACAAATAAATGGAGGTTTGAAATGGCGGAATGTACTGGATTAGTGTTTCTCAACCTTTTTAAGCAACGACACATCTAGGATCAAATGAAAATATTACGGCACACTGAGCAAACTTTTTAAAATTTAAATGTTATGAAATAAAGCCATAGATTTCAAAAAAATGCACACACAAATAAGAACTTACTTTGAATGATATTACATGAATATTAAAACAAAGTATTTAAAATAACATAATCGAAGAATAATGAAAAATAATCATTTGAACAAAGAAGTTTAATACTTATTCATTTATTTAAATTCTAACGCTGTACAATTACTACTTCCACACATATAGCGATTTTCTAAGCGCGGCTTAGATGTGGCACAAGGCCGAAAGTATAGAGTACCCAGTGAGGATTGAAATCACTACTCGTAATTGATATAGCAAGATAATCTTGTTAACCATCACACCCTGCCGAGGGACCTAACACACGCACACACACATATATATATATATATATATATATATATATATATATATATATATACATATATATATATATATATATATACATATATATATATATATATATATACATATATATATATATATATATATATATATATATATATATACATATACATATACATATATATATATATATACATATACATATATATATATATATACATATATATATACATATATATATATACATATACATATACATATATATATACATACATACATACATACATACATACATACATACATACATACATACATACATACATATACTAAAGGAGGAGTAATGGATAACGGCTTGGATTGAGGAATCGGAGAGCCGAGTTCGAATTCCAGTCGATTCCATTACATTCACTTACGTTCTAATACCCTTGGGAAAGGTGTGAATCCTCTTCTTCTCCCTCCAACTATGGGTAAATAGCAGGACAGACTGGGTTCTATAGCCTTGGATGGCAACTGGTCTAGGAGAAGGACAACTCTGAATTCAAAACCTGCGGAGGGTCGTTTGGGGACCTTGTGGCATCCGTTGCACCAGGTCCCTGTATTCGTCCCTCCAAAAAGTGTGGTTGGTCCTGCACAAAGCCTTCACCACTATAATCAAATCCTGTGTGGCTGTCGGGCTTTCAGTTCGACGGGAGAGCGATAAAAAAATAAATATATATACATATATATATATATATATATATATATATATACATATATATATATACATATATATACATATATATATATACATATATATACATATATATATATACATATATATATATACATATATATATATATATATACATATATATATATACATATATATATATACATATATATATATATATACATATATATATATATATATATATACATATATATATATATATACATATATATATACATATATATATATACATATATATATATATATATATATATATATATATATATATATATCTGAGGAAGGACCGAGGTGGTCTGAAATATTAAATATATATATAAAAATATAGAAATAAATACTTTCGCAAAAAAAACACCCAATTTTTTTTTCAGTTATTTTATCCATATATATATATATATATATATATATTTAGAATTGGACATAGTCCGACAATTTTTTAATACTGTTTATTATAAAACAGAGCATTTGCTTAAATACTTGTATCTATAAAAAGAACGTTAAACATAATATAAATGTCTTTAAATATATATATATATATATATATATATATATATATATATATATACGACAATATTTCGCGCCACGCTTAACAGGATCGGCCGGCACACTAGCTGTTTCCACTCCCCGGCACAGGGATTGAACTCACAAGTTTAATCCCTGTGTCCTCCAAATTGACAAATCGATCCGCTAACCTTCAGGGAATTTCGGTTTAGTTAATCTACAGGGATAAATTGTTCTCGTTCCGCTGTTCACATTTAGCGATACTTCGTCTAGTACAACTCAGATATAGCTCGACATGTTTCCGCTGAGTCTAAATCTGTACTATCCAGTCCAGGAATTGAACTCACAACTGTTATGCCATCAAATTCACGGGCTAACACGTTAATCCACTAATTTGGGCAGGATGGGACAGATTTAGATTCAGTTGAAACAGAGCGAGTTTCTGAACAGTACTAGATGACATATCCCTCGTCATGGAACACGGAACGAGAACAATCTACCTCCGTAAATTGAAGAAAGGGTTCAGTTCGGAATTTCCTGAATGTTACTTGGATCTACAGACACATGAAAAGGCCGGAGGACAAAATGGCCGAATTGTTTTGACAATAACAAGAAAGATGAGTATATTAATCCAAATGCAAATAATGGCAACTCCTCATCCCAGAATCAATCTTACATATCAATAAGTACGCCATCCGTCCATGCTTAGAATATTGCCGCCACATATGGTCTGATGCCCTTGTTATTTGTCTTGAGCTCCTTGATAAAATCCAAAGACGGATCATCAAATTTATTGGTCTTGATTTGGCGGCGTGGCTTCTCTTACATTTCTACCGCCGTCATGTTTGCCGCTGTATGTCTTTTCTATAAATACTTTCATGGTAATTGTTCGCATGAGCACTTCGCTATGGTACCTAGACGCAGTATTAGACTTAAGCGCAGTACTAGATTTAAACGCAGTACTAAACTGGCGTCGAGATCTCATCAATTTACAATTGAGCTGGTTTGATGTTCATTGCTAACAGTTTCTTTTCTCACAATTCTCACTTGTGGAACTCCCTCCTGGTTCCATGCTTCCCAGTCAACTTTAATCTGCAAATTTTAAATCGCTATCTACTGTTCTCCTGATTACTCTTTTCTCTTCCCGCTCATTACTAATGTTTCTGTTCCTAATTCTTCCACACACTATCTTAGTGGCTTTATTGCCTTACATGGGGTGATACCGATTAAATAAAAATTCAGACAGAAATTCTACCGTAATTTTTAGTGGCTTAAATGGTAGCGCCAGTTGGCTGCGGCTTAATCCAGATAAGCTTTAAAATTTCGAATGCTGATTTTCAAGGTATTTTTCCTCTCCCATGTGGAATATTGCTGTTACACAATCTTTCTGTAATGAGTGCCTTACCCCACAATTGAATATAAATATTTATCCAATTAGTCGTTAGGAAATATCTAAGGAAAGAGAGAGAGAGAGAGAGAGAGAGAGAGAGAGAGAGAGAGAGAGAGAGAGAGAGAGAGAGAAATCTAATGTTTGTCAGTGAATCTTATAGTTATAAAATGTACGAATTCCACTCTCACTAGCACATACACACACACGTGTTTGAGTGCTTGCGTCCATCGACAGAGAAAGAGAGAGAGAGTGTGTGTGTGAGTGTGTGTGTGTGTGTGAGAGAGAGAGAGAAAACATAAAAAGAATTGATTTTAGGGACCATATTATATTTATCGATTTGCAGATAAACAAAATACGGTTTCTGAAATCGATTCTCTTTTTTTCTTTTGCCAACACGCTTCTCTTCCACATACAACATTTTGTATACATCTTATTCTTATTATATAAACATCGGTGTATTTTACTGCAAGCACACAGACACGCACTGCGGTTCGTAAACTCCTTTTAAAGAAGTCAACATCTTGACAATTAACAAGTGGCTTACAATTGCTTGGCACATGTTTTTAACGAATTCAAATATGTTAATATTAAAATGGAAGAAAAAGCGTCGAGAAAATAACTTGAAAAAAAAAACTATTTTTTATCTTGACTTGGTGAAGTGTCACTTTCAGAATGAAAATTTTAGAAGCATTTGATTAGAAGAGAAGAAAAAATATCATTCTTCTTTTATATGCCTTATCTCTTCAGAAGATGTAGGTAAGCACGGTTCTTCACCACTTCATATCAAATTACTGTATCACAATATATTGCTTATATAGGCATTTCTAAAGAAAAACAATATCGAAGTTTTAAAATAACTTTTTAAAAATGAAATATTTTTCTTGAAGCCTTTATTTTGGTTTTAATTCCAAGCTAATAAATTGGATTTAATATTTACAATATAAGTAAAATATTTTGCTGTATTTCAAAACGAATTTAAATTGATTCAAATGATTTTTAAAACGCTGATTTTAGACATATTTGCAATTCTCTCAGCACAACGTAATATAAATACATACAAATTTATAAAAATATAAAACATCAAAAATAAAATATAAATAAAATCTACTTTTCTGAAATTTTATTTGAAGAATAACTGATTTAAGGTATAATTAATCTAATTTGAAACAAATATTACTAACTTTAAGTTTAAAATATTCCAGAAAAAATTTTTTACACGGAGGTGGGTGTTTTTATGAGGTGTTGACAGCTCTATTTACAGTCTGATCTTTAGGAAATTTAACTAATTTACGAAAACATATCCTTGAAAATTACTGGACGAATATAACGTGAGCGTTTTGTAATCTATTTCATTGAATTTTAGGTACTTTAGCGTTAAATTTATTATAGCTACCGCACTTATTTTTTTTGTTAATATCGTGTATGGACCTACGTATTTTTAAAAAATGGACATGTTTATACACACACAAAAAAAATTCAAAATTCTTCTAAAAATACTGGAGGCCACTGAATTGTAGTAGCTTTTACATTTATAATTCGTAAATATAGTTTTTAATTATTAGCAATATCACATACCCACTACAAATTAATACAGAATTTTAAAAGATTTAAAATTATATATTATTCTAATTAAAATAAAAAAAATGAATAAAATTCTTGTAAAAATTTATTATTTATCGAAAAAAGATTTTTTTCTAAAGACAATAGTGTGCATAATATATTTTATTCATGAAAGCAATTAAAAGCTTTTCCAATTAAATAATATCTTAGTTTTATTGAATTTTTTTACTTTACATTTCAGAGCAGATTTTCTGTAATTGGGAGTATTTCATAAAACAAATTGATGATTTAAATTCTCGAAGGACTTGCGCTTATAATAAATATAAACATTAAACCGTACAAAAATGAATTTCTCGAAATTTCATAAAATTAAATAGCTGGTGTTACGAGGATGTATTTCTATAAAAAGAAAGTCGCAATAAGGTTAAAATTTATAGTAAGGGATTCTACTGAGTCCTACCTGTTAATACCAAAAAGTTTTCTTTCATGAAGTAGTGGTAAAATAGAGAAATTTGAAATAGAACGTTTGGAAGATTATCATTCCAGTATATTCTAGAAGAATCTAGATGATTCGAGAAACATCTAGAAATATGCAAATTAGGTGTTAGCACCTATAAAATAGTTTTTTTTTTAGGTAAAGGGTTGTCAGTTGTAAAAGGAATTGCTGCCAGTATCAACTCCGGCTTTTGATTCGAGGATTATTATAACCAGCCGAAAGAATCTCTATGAAAAGTTGCCAACCAACAAAAACCCAAAAGAGAATTTCATGGAACGAATTTGGTAAATAGACTTTTGACTATTTTCATTGACCAAACTAAAAATTTATCTTTATTTACACACATTTGTGGATTTCCAGTAATAGCAACTAGATTACTTCGCTAGCCTGAACGTAGTAAAGACACTTGATTCTCCACCCCTTCTCCCTCGTAACACTTCGCCAGTAACTCTGTGTTTTCAGTTTTGTATAGCCAATTGTATATCTTGTATGTTTTTTATTTTGTGTTTTTTTCAGTAAATTAAATATTGTTTGTGATTTCGCTCTGTGTTTTGGCAAATCATTCTTTTTCTTTTGTTACAATTATCAACACGTAACAATGGGTAGTAACAGATATATTTTTACCACGATTTTCTAAAAAAGAAGCATTTCTAAAATAATTTCATTCATTTGTGTATAAGTCCTGAAAGTTTAATTAAATTATTTGATTTATGCCAGAATTTGCAAATCAATGTATTTTTCACCGCAAAGGACGCTAAAATTCCCTTTACTAATTTACGGTGACCCGATGACGCAAGTAAAAAAAAAAAAATAACCAAAATTTTGAGGATTCTAAAACTAATGTAATAATAAAAGAAATCCATTGAGATTTCCTCTTAACATAACATAAAGATTTTGACTCGTTTTTATTACGTTTTGGGAATTTTTCCATCATGTATGCTCATTTTTTAGCGAATCTTTGGAGGTACCTTCTTCTTATATATATTTATTATTTTCAAAGCAATAAAAAAAAAACTGATGTAAGAATGAGAAATGGAAGGATCGCATTTTAATTGAACCAACAGATCGCGCTGAAAGAAATCTATGATCGTATGAAAAATGTCTACCAGGAGGACACACTCTTTGTATGTAATGGTCAACCTTTTGGCAGGTGAGTGTTTTCAGGTGGGTAGACGGACTGTTATCAGGACGGCCTGTGGAAACAAACTTTGTCATAAAATTAAAAATAAAACAAAAATATTCTTTTCTTTTATTGAGCATATTGGGATCAAAAGATTTCGAACAGAACTTCTTTATACACTGTAATCCGGATATAAGAGAGTTGTCGGGACCGGATAAGAAGTCTCTTGTATCCGGGTTTATCTTATATCCGAGTTTGGTCTATTTTGTTTAGGTAAGTATGGCTCTAATTTGGGACCAGAGAAAACCTATCTTATATCCGGGTTTCTCTTATATCCGGGTCTCTTATATCCGTTTTATACTGTATAAACAATCTAGGGTGAAGTTTATTTTCATCAATTCTAAATAAAGAAAAATATCAAATTATTATTAATGACTTGCAATATTTGCAGTTCTCAAAAAAAACCCGCAGATTTGGTACAAATCTGCAACAAATTTGTTTTCTTTTTATGAAAAATCGAAACCCTAAATATTCTTAGACCATATAAAATTTACAGCCCCACACCCACAATTCAGTTAAAGAAATGGTTACAGAGATCAAAAAGTGTATGTGAGCATAAGCGAAGGTTAGTGTATTTCGGCAATGTTGAAATGTTTGTGACAAGTTATGTCAGAGAGTAGTTGTCAAACTACGAAAGATTCATTATCGGGGAAAATACATAGTAAACAATGGCGGTGACTATGTGGAAAAAACGATGTTATGAAGCTGGGAATTTGCGCTATCCAACAACGTCATTGTGCTCCATGTAGAGCTATAGTTTCCGTGTAAACAAATAGAAGGCAGTACTTTATATATATATATATATATACATATATATATATATATATATATATATATATATATATATATATATATATATATATATATCACCACGAGAACGTGAATCCTATAACGGTCAGATCGTATTCAACACCTGTAAGTTGCAGATTTGTATGAAAATCCGAGTCGTACTATCGAGGTTGGATATTATGTATATATATATATATATATATATATATATATATATATATATATATTTTAGAATTGGACATAGCCCGACAATTTATTTTAAAGACATTTATATATTATGTTTAACGTTCTTTTTATAGATACAAGTATTTAAGCAAATGCTCTGTTTTATAATAAACAGTATTAAATAACATTTACCGGCCTGAATGTCCGAGAAATTTTCATAGAAAATTTTCGCTCTCCGACAGGAATCGAAACTGTATCCTATTCGATTCCTGTCGGAGAGCGAAAATTTTCTATGAAAATTTCTCGGACATTCAGGCCGGTAAATGTTATTTAATACTGTTTATTATAAAACAGAGCATTTGCTTAAATACTTGTATCTATAAAAAGAACGTTAAACATAATATATAAATGTCTTTAAAATAAATATATATATATATATATATATATGTACGTGTAAGTATATGTGAATATATGTAGACTTTTTATCATACCCATATATATATATATATATATATACACACAGTGTAACCCGGATATAAGAGAGATTTTCTCTGGTCCCAAATTAGAGCCTGTGTTAATGTATATATAATAGACCAAACCCGGATATAAGAGAAACCCGTATATAAGAGACTTCTTCTCGGGTCCCGACAACTCTCTTATATCCGGGTTACACTGTATATATATGTGTGTGTGTGTTTGTAAAAATTTCAGATAGAGCATATCTGTAAAAGGACAATATGAATAAAGTTTTCCTTTTGGCTTTATATATATATATATATATATATATATATATATATATATATATATATATGAATAAAGAGAAAACGAAAATTTTATTCAGGAAACTAATTAAAAATGAAAACAAATCGTGTTATAGACTCATAGAATATCACCCTAGAACACCCAACACTTAGAGTCTCCCTAAACCGCACAAACCTGGTATCCACATGCGACCCATTATCTATGAAATAGAGAGCGTCCCCTCCCGCCATAAACTGGCAAAAGCCATAACAAAAATTCTAACTCGTCTCCTTGGAACAATCAGTTCATCTCAGATAAAGAACTCAGGCAACCTAATTGAAAAATTAAGGGAAATTAACATGACCGACAAACGCATGTTCAGCCTAGATATAAAATCCCTCTACACCAACCTTCCAATTAAATCTCCTAAAAAAAGCATCTAATACAACCAAAGATAAAGCTCTCACTACCAACAGCTGAAATAATGAAACGCTGTCATCTCATCACCAATCAATGCTACTTCACATTTAATAATGATTGTTACAAACAAAAATATGGATTACCAAAGGGATCACCTCTCAGTTAAGTGATGGCATGTATCTTCTTAGAATTTTTTGCTCCTTTCTAAAATATTTAAACCAAACAATCAACATACTTCCGTAATGTTCATGATGCTCTACTTATATATCCTCGTGATACTGACTTACCTGACCTAGTAGATCAACTAAACAAAATCAAATACACTACAGAATTTACATACGAAGTGGAAGAACACAATTCCTTAGCCTTCTTACACCGCGTTAACAACAATTTAGAACTTGGTGTCTGCCTGAAATCAACCAACAAGAACGACCTAATAAATTTCTATTCTCATCATAATAACGAATAGAATCTGACATAATCATCGAATTCTATCTAAGAGCTCTAAGAATATGCATCTCGGATTATTTACACGAAGAAGAGAAATACATTGTAAACATCTATAATCTTCTTCAGTACCCTAATTATTTTATATTCAATGCGAAACAAAAGGCCCATAAAATATTCCAAAACAAAAAACGGCTCCTCCTGAGAAACCCAATGAATAAAAAAAAATATTATCCTGTCTACCAACTCTATGACATCTACAATCGAAAAGAATCTATCTAAACTCAACATACAAATTGTTACTACTACATTCCAAACAATAAAAGACTTAGTCAGTACGAAACAAAACAATAAGCTAAAACCTGAAGGAGGAGCTTACTCCATCACCTGTAATAATTGTCACACATAATACATAGGAGAAACCTCAAGGAATCTAAATAAAAGATTATATAAACACAAAAAGGACATTTTACAAAATAATGAGTAAAATACGTTGGTTGCCCGTCTTAACGAGACTGACCACAATTTTGACATAAAATTGCTACCATGATCAAAGGAGAAAATAATTCACTACGGCATAAATGTCTAGAGAGTGCCTTGATTGCAAGGTCATCTACAGTAAATTTGTACCTTGGATCTTACATTTTACCATTCCTGGCAGCTCCTCTAATATCACAGTGTGGAATACCTACTTACAAAATGGATGAAAATAAAAATTAAAAAAAAAAAAACTAAACGAATTCGGTTAGATAAAAAAATCTAAAATTTCCAGTACGCCCTATTTGTGCGCTTGCGTAGTCCTACCAACTTAACACATTTAGTCCGATGAAGTCGTGAAGGACAAAACGTGTCACAAGTAAACTTTTTCCACTTTTTCATACAATTTCCCCAATACTGTTCTTGATATATATCGACATATATCAAATATATATAACATTATCTCTCTCTCTCTCACTCTCTCTCTCTCATATATATATATATATATATATATATATATATATATATATATATATATATATATATACATATATATATATATATATATACATATATATATATATATACATATATATATATATACATATATATATATATACATATATATATATATACATATATATATATATACATATATATATATATATATATATACATATATACATATATATATATATATATATATATACATATATATATATATATACATATATACACACACATATATATATATATACATATATACACATATATATATATATATATACATATATATATATATACATATATACATATATATATATATATACATATATACACACATATATATATATATATATACATATATACACATATATATATATATACATATATATACATATATACACATATATATATATATATATACATATATACACATATATATATATATATACATATACATATATACACATATATATATATACACACACACACACACACACACACACACACACACATATATATATATATATATATATATATATATATATATATATATATAAAATTCCAAACAGAAAGCTTGCCAGGTGACCAAAAGAAAACTCAAATAGAAAAAAAAAATTACTAACGCCAAAAATCAAGAAAATCAATACAAGAACGGGAAAATCAACTAAGAAAAAAGATCAAAAGCCAAACACATAGCTAAGCAGTAATTAACAGTGCTCAAGGTCTAGATTATTAGGCCAGAACAAAAACGCTTCATAGCGTTATACCTCAAAAGAGAGAAAGTTCGCATTGCTACTAAAATTTTGCACTCCTGTGATCATCTGGCGACCAGGACGCGCGCACGCGCACGTGTGTATATATAAATAAAATTGATGATAAAATGCATTCATTTATTTATTTTACATAACTCATTTATCTTTCAACATAATCTCTTTCCTTGTCTGTACACTTAATTCTGTGTTGAATATTAATTATACAAATCGAACATTATACACTTAAAAATTCCGATCAAAATTCAGCTATTAGCGACGAATCAAGTGACAGATCCACGCTTATATATGCATATAAAGAGACATTTATTTATAATTATGTCTGTTAGTATTGATTAAAGATTGAACGCCTCGACAAGATAGCAGAGGAAATCGAGAAGAAAGTAGCATAAACTGTAAGAAGGTATGGTCGTTAGCAAAATGGAGAACTCAAGTTCTGAGCTACGAAATTAGAGACGCCAGTAAGAAGCAAATACAAAAACATAAAATATCTCGGTGGCGGCGGGAAACGTGAAACTGAAATTGCCATTCGCCAGGCGCAATGAAACAAAGAACGAAACTGTTGACTGTCGTCGATGGATGTTGATTTTGCCTCGTTGCGGAAATTAATGAATACGGACACAACAAGCATTTAATAGACAATCGGATGTGTACTCGATGAACCGAATTCACAGTTTACTGGGTTAATAATATTCTTCTTTTCTATTGATGATTGCAGAGAATTGATTTCTGATTGTATAAACTGGAATCATTGGGAACTAATTTTAACATCGAAGCAAAGATATAAACAACTGTTTCTTTTTAATTAGATTTAACATTTAACCAAAATAATATCCAACTAATATTAAATAAAAGTATCACAAATAATGCGATTTGATTTCCCTTGCCACGTTATAACAAAATGTTTTTTAAACAAAATAAGACTCTTAACAAACTGCAAATAGGGCGTAAAGTGGACGATCAGTTTAGTATTTAAGACTCTTGCAATGTCAATGTCTTGCAAATTACAATCTATTTGAATCTCTTTAAGTCTTTTCGGATTATTTTCATAATCCTGTTTATAAAAGGAAACCTAAGAACAAGCAGATTATCCATTATACCTTTCAGTAATATAGGAACGCAGCAAACATTTTCATTTTGTAAGTATTCGACAGGAACTAACAGAAAACTGCATTATGTGCACCAAATACAATTCTCTGTTGTTTATAAGAAATACGAATCAAGTCTGAAGATTTGGTATTTGAGTTGTTTGATTTGCGATCGTTCCTTTCATTCTTACTACCTTAATTATTTTGATATTTAATATCCAGAATTCATTTATCTCAATTCTAATCAAAAGGCTTTCTTATTTGACTTTGATGAGAAAGCTTTTTATTTAGCAATTCCATTTTTTCTTTTAAAGATTTGAGAGACAGCTATTTTTGCAAAACTTGATCAGAACGTTTCTGTCAGAATTTCTTTGATGAGGAATTATCATTTATATATTATTTACATGCAAACTATTGTACTCAATTTTTGTTGTTATAATCAGTCTTTCGGCCGTTGTGTCTTCTTCGGGTGTTTATCGATCCACTGACCTTCAGCGTAAACTAGAATTGAAAACTTTAGTTAATCTACGGGGATAAATTAGTTTCGTTCTGCTGTCCATGTTTAGGTTTCTTTTATTTTACGGGTGAATTCAGAACTCGAGTGGTCGGCGAGTAAATCGAATAATGGTAAATGGAACCCCATCAGTACAAAAAAAGACTGTTAAAGAAGGGATAAACTCCTCAGAATCAACGCTCTCACCAACTATGATTTCGATTGGTTGATTTTGTTCAACATCATATAAACCACTATGGGTTATTTTAATGCCGAAAACTAAATATTTTTAACACAATTTCATAGCTTCAACTATATATATTTTGAACGCAATTGTACACCTTCAACTACAGATAAAATGTATTGTTGGTCATTCTACTATAAAATGTATAGCTGGTCATTTTCCTTTAAAAATATATTGTTGGTCATTTTACTATAAATATGTATTGTTGGTAATTTATTTTACTACATAAAATATATAGCTGGTATTTTTACTATAAAAATATATTTTTTAATACTTTCAGTGTTTTATTTTTGTTTGGGGTTTCACTATTTGCCCATAGCTGGGACCCTAACAGGTGCTACCACCCCAGGTCAGGGGTGGACCTGGGAACAACAACAATTAAGAGTTGGTTCCACGTTCCTCAAAATCTCCAATTTCCCGAACACAGGACTTTTTACCGGATGCAGTTTATTGTCATACCCAGGGATACTCCAACTATGAACTTTGGCTTGAAAAAACCCCCAAAGACATTAGAGAACAAATTCTGATTTTTCATAGATATGGACTTAAAAGAGATCACATCTAAATTTTCTAAACATCTTTCTCTAGAGATGCTCCTTAGATTTTTAATTTGGGTTAAAATACTTAACAGAACTTTTTTTTAAGTTCGATTTTGTTTATGAAATGTGGAATCGTTAATGGTTAATATACTTTAATTTATTCGGACTGTTGTTCTCATTTTGATTATTATAGACACAATGTTTCAGCGAGCATCCTTTGGACAACTGAAGATAGCCATGGTGTACTTAGTCGAAAGGTATCAAAAATGACATTTATAACAATGAAAATGGGAACAACTGCTCGAATAAAGTATGCTGACAATTGCTCATCTCAGAAATGAAATACAAAATTATCAAAAGCGGTACGAACCCACCATATAAATCAAATGTCGAAATCAGCTATCATTGAATATAAAGGGTTTAAAGAAATGCTGATATCTTTCAGGGCAGTATCATAATGAATATAGAAGATGGTCAGTTAGGGATCGTGAGTTCAATCTCTGGATCAGGTAGTGAAACAATATACACTAGTTCAGCAGGAACGAACGAGAATTGGCATCAAAGGAACAAAATAGCACAATAATCAACAAAATATCCCATATCAGTCAAACAATGGACAACTGATGAGGGCTATTGATTTATATATTCAGACCAAGGTGTTACTATCTATCTATCTATATATTTATATATATATATATATATATATATATATATATATATATATATATATATATATATATATATATATATATATATATATATATATATATATATACCGTGTGTAACAGCAAAATTGTACAAATCGTGTAACACCATAATTGTCCATTCCACGAAATGTTTGCTTCGTTCAACTCCTGAGTAAAAAGCCCCAGGTTTTCAGATAAGATGTTTGGCCATCTTGACATCATTTATCGTAAGAATCACTGAAAAAACGTTTGAGTTATTCATCTAGAAAGAGAACAGGTTAAAATCGTTTTATGTCATCACACTGTCTTCCCAAATGAGCAATGGTAAGAGGAAACTGATAATTCAGGCTTTCAGAAATGGTACTAACATTAATACACTGGCTTCCAACTCCATTCAAGATCCATCAAGAGAACGGTGAATAAGTTTAAAAAAAGAGGGAACAGAAGAGAAGAAAACCGAATCAGGAGGTCAAATGAAGCAAAGGAATCATCACTTCAATTTAGAGCTAAAGAAAACAATTAGAAAAGATCCAACTCAATCCATAAGACGTTTGGCACGTGAGAGAGGAGTTTCAGCTATGACAGTTCAAAGAGCAGTGGAAAAAGACTTGAAAATTAAATCGTACGTGAAAACTGCGAGGCACCTTGTTACTCCAGGACAGAAAGTTAGAAGGTTAGAGAGGGCGAAGATCATATTGAAGAAGTTGGAAAATGATCCTGGTATAATATATATATATATATATTTGAACTTAATTGCAATCACTCATGAGCTTCCCATCCTTAACTATGATTAATTAATGTTGAATATATCATTTTCGTTTATGATCGATTTCATCACGATCCTTCTGATAAGCTTGGGGAGTAATTATACATTCTTATTGCTCAAAGTAGAGTCCAGTAGTGTTATAAAACCCTAGGAGAATTCCAGTAAGATATATTTAATCATTTCTAATATATAACGTTTCAAAACTTAATATAACACATGGACAATTTTGTTTTTACACGATTTAAACAATTTTGCTGTTACACCCGCTGCGCAAAAGTAGGTGGACCCTAAGATAGTTATAAAAAATGTCTCTTTTTTCCAGATAGTCAACAAATTTTAATTAAACTGTATATTAATAAAAAAACCCTCTATTAAATGAACTACAATCACTTTCGAAGTTTTTGTCAAGTTAGTCTAAAATATTAATTAAAAATTATATAGAGTGAAAGAGAATGTGAAGACTTTAGCGAGAAGTAAGGAGAATAGACAATAAAAGAACAGATTTCAGGAAAGGGAGGTGGCGTAACACCTTGCATCCTAGAGGCATTATCATCTTGCTTGGGGTGAAATGATAAAAAAGGAACCGGTGTATTAACGTGATATTTGATACTCCTCGATCAATAAAATTGTGAAAGTAATATTTCTTAGAAAATGAGAATTTTTATTTCATATCTGGCCGAAGCGTTGCTTTTCTTTTTCATTTATCTGACATTTGTACTTAAATATTAATTCCATAAATGTTGATTGCAATTACCACAAGGGAAATAACTCTAATAATATTATAAAATCATTGTATCGGTTTCTTTTGCCTCATGAATGGTTATCAATGTAGTAAACATATTCTGTATACTGGTACGTTCGCTTCGATTTTCTTCTGGTTACTTTAGTTGACCCGTGAAAATATGACACAGAAATGATTCGACGCCACAGAGTGTGTGAGAGCGAAACACTTCTAAAATGGTTGGGATTTAAACAGCTGAGTGTAACATAAGGCTAAAAATCTATGAGATAGGCAATGTAAGCTGGGCATATTTAATTAAAAAAGAAAGAATACACTGGCAATTGTTTTGAAATAAAAAGGAGAAAAACGAGTAAAAAGAAAGAAAGAACGAATGAAAGAAATGGAGGAAGAAGAAGAAAGAAAAAGAAGGAAAAAGGAAAGAAAAATGAAAGAAAGGAAAAAGAAAGATGGAATGAAAGAAAAAAGAAGGAAAAAGGAAAGAAGGAAAAAAGAGAAAAGAAATAAAGCAAGAACGAAAGAAAAAGAAAGAATGCAAGAAAAAGAAAGAAAATGGAAAGAAAGAATGAAAGAAAAAACAAAAACAAAGAAAGAAGAAAGAAATAAAAAGAAATAAAGAAAGAATAAAAGAAAGAATGAAAGAAAGGAAAAAAGATAGAACCAAAGAAAAAAAAGAAGGAAAGAAAGAAAGAAGGAAAGAAAGAAACGACAGATTTCCAAATTGAAGAATGAGTACAAAAAATTTCGACGGTTTATAAAACATTCAAGATTCTGAGCTCAGGATTCTTGTGAAACATATTTTGCTTCTTTTACCGAAAAAAAATAATTTGCTTTAAAAAAAAAATAAAGATTATTTTATTTCAAGCATACATCAGCGCATGAATTAAATTAATTTAACGACCTAAAATAATTTAGTCATTGGCAATTATGCTAAGAATGAATTATCTACATTGAAAATAATCTCTAAGTTATTTCAGTTAATTCGTTAGACTTTTTTTTGTTTTTGTGTAATTTTGTAGTCACCCCAACGCCAACAAAGCACAACAAGTACTAAAACACTGACTACTAAGAATTAGAGAGCATTGACTCCGAGATTTAAAAAAAAAAACTATTGATATTATTAGACACTGATTTATACGAACTGCTGTCCACATCCTAGTTTTTATAGTCTCAAAGGCTATAGTTGTAATATTTCGTGTCGTCTTTGGCAACCATCTCGGAATTTCGAACACAATCTATGACAGTAGACTGCTATTGCGAAGGGAGATAACTCATGTTAGTCAATAATTTAATTCATCCATGTGATAGCATTAGGATGCAACTGAAGACAATAGGGGAACATTTGATCAGGACACTGGAATCCATCTATCTTAGTTCGGCTGGACAGGCAGAAGTAGCATTTTAAGGACGAATAGAGAAAGAATTAAATAAGAATAATTAACTCGCATTTGCCGCTTTCAGGGCCATCGGAATGAGAATCGTCTATTCTCGTGGATTGAATAAAGGGTTCGAAATTCCCACAAGGTTACCAAATATGACATCAATGGAGAAAAATGAACTAAATCTGTGATTTTCCCATAGCATACAACTCGAAATAATAATCGTCTGTTCCCAAATATACGGATCGATTCGAAAATGGCAAACACGTGAAAAAGGCTGAAGCGAATAACGGCTGAAGCGAATAACGGCTGAAACGTGGCGATTATAAAAATAAAGTCGAGAGTATAAATAAATTAGTGTATAACAATGAGAATTCTTAATCTAAGAAATTTCGAGAGAAGTTATCTGTTAACAAACAATTTCAAACGATCAAAATTCGTAGAGGAAACATTTTATCTACCCTATTACATTATTTGCCCATGAATAACCTTTAAATTTCATATTAGAGTTTTATTTTTATTGAACTGATAAATTGATAAATTCATTTCGAACAGATTCGAGGTTTATTATTGGAAAAGCTAACACGGAAAGATTAAGGTTTAGTTTACTTTCCTTCTTTCTTCTTCGGCATCGCACACTTGCTTCTCTCGGGTTTCACTTCTCTTTCCCTTTTATAAACAGCAATAAACATCATATGAAATTATTATTAATAATTTATCTTATAATTCATTTTAATGATTAATAAGATAAATTCAGAGATAAAATGAAAGCTTTCAAATCTTTCGTAAATTCCCCGGTTGCCTGTTGCAGGAATCTGACCAGTGATGTCAATATGACCTCTAATTTCATATTTTCTCTGTAAATACATCCACCAATCGATTTGTCGGGGTCACTGCAAACCCCGCAGCGAAGTAATTTATGGTTTCACTTTTTGTGGTGTCTTCTCCAGCGGATATAAGTAAACTTTGAACATCGCTCCCTTAGCTTAACGCTGCCAAAATCAAATGGTAAGGAAATAAGTGCCTATGAAGTATCGGAAGCCTAGCACACGTGGTCAGATAACATTTCGAATAAAAGACACGTGGGGCCTTTCCATTGCAACCAACAGTAGCATATATTCAGCTGAGCTGACACACTATACATATCGAAATTTTATTAGTTAAAATTAGATGAACCACATCTTTGCGAGCGAACAGCCCAAGGTCGGCATGTACTAACGCAGAACCCCCTCCCCATACATACATCAACTGGCGGGAATCGGATTGGGGCAGTGGTTTGTGACCCTCGATATCTTATCAAAATTTTCCTTTTTTTTTCTACCTACATTTATATACGTTACAAATTAAACTAAGCACAATTGACTATTAAAGGATGAGAAATTTCTTGACGGAATAATTATTTATGAATTTGGATTGGTCAATTATTCATAAGTAATTATATTGAATATACTACAACATGCCTAACAAGAAGACTCACCTTGGATCTCCCTGACCATAGTTCAATTAGGTCTACAAATGGAGACTTACCAAACTCCTTCCGCAACATGCTCGTTGAAAATACAAATATAATAGCCTCATCCAGATTTGAAAAAGGCTAAAAATAATGGAAGCATTATTAATAAAAAAAGAAAAAGCCAACACTCAATAATATCAACTATGAATACGGTTACAATTTGCTGACCGTGTTTGGAAAATAAAATATTCCTATAACTCTTGATACATATATAAAACAATTCAGTTAAAAAGTAAAAATAAAATCATCCTTGATAATGGCTAAAAGTATAGCCGAAAACGTTCGGACATACAGAACGTTCGGACAATTTCTACAGAATTGATGTCCAGCAAAAGAAGAAAACTATAAGAACACAATAAAAATGGAATAAAAACTTAATCGCAGGACCTTGACATTCGGTTTTAACGAAGCTTATATACTGTTATAGATGCCTGTTATTTTTCAGTTTGTTTAACACCCACAGATTACCAGATAGCAAGCGAGTCCTTTGTTACGGACAGATCTATCTATCTATCTATCTATCTATCTATCTATCTATCTATATATCTATCTATCTATGTTCATATCTATCTATCTATCTATCTATTTCAGTCTATGTTCATATCTATCTATTTATCTATCTATTTCAGTCTATGTTCATATCTATCTATCTATCTATCTATCTATCTATCTATCTATCTATGTTCATATCTATCTATCTATCTATCTATTTCAGTCTATGTTCATATCTATCTATCTATCTATTTCAGTCTATGTTCATATCTATCTATCTATCTATCTATCTATCTATCTATTTCAGTCTATGTTCCTATCTATCTATCTATCTATCTATTTCAGTCTATGTTCCTAGCTATCTATCTATCTATCTATCTATCTATCTATCTATTTCAGTCTATGTTCCTAGCTATCTATCTATCTATCTATCTATCTATCTATTTCAGTCTATGTTCCTAGCTATCTATCAATCAATCTATCTATCTATCTATCTATCTATCTATTTCAGTCTATGTTCCTATCTATCTATCTATCTATCTATCTATCTATCTATCTATCTATCTATCTATCTATCTATTTCAGTCTATGTTCATATCTATCTATCTATCTATCTATCTATCTATCTATCTATCTATCTATCTATCTATCTATCTATTTCAGTCTATGTTCATATCTATCTATCTATCTATCTATTTCAGTCTATGTTCATATCTATCTATCTATCTATCTATCTATCTATCTATCTATCTATCTATCTATTTCAGTCTATGTTCATATCTATCTATCTATCTATCTATCTATCTATCTATTTCAGTCTATGTTCATATCTATCTATCTATCTATCTATCTATCTATCTATCTATCTATTTCAGTCTATGTTCATATCTATCTATCTATCTATCTATCTATCTATCTATCTATCTATCTATCTATTTCAGTCTATGTTCATATCTATCTATCTATCTATCTATCTATTTCAGTCTATGTTCATATCTATCTATCTATCTATCTATATATCTATTTCAGTCTATGTTCATATCTATCTATCTATCTATCTATCTATCTATCTATTTCAGTCTATGTTCATATCTATCTATCTATCTATCTATCTATCTATCTATCTATCTATCTATCTATCTATCTATTTCAGTCTATGTTCATATCTATCTATCTATCTATCTATCTATCTATCTATCTATCTATCTATTTCAGTCTATGTTCATATCTATCTATCTATCTATCTATCTATTTCAGTCTATGTTCATATCTATCTATCTATCTATCTATCTATTTCAGTCTATGTTCATATCTATCTATCTATCTATCTATCTATTTCAGTCTATGTTCATATCTATCTATCTATCTATCTATCTATTTCAGTCTATGTTCATATCTATCTATCTATCTATCTATCTATTTCAGTCTATGTTCATATCTATCTATCTATCTATCTATCTATCTATCTATCTAGTGAATAATAATTCATTGAACAGAGTGGAAGGGTAATAGATTAGGTTGAGGAGGTAAAACATTTGTCCGCCATTTGTTGTAGATTTCTTTACTATAACAATTCATTTAAAATCGAAGAACTGGGCGCTCATTACAAAAAAACTAACCATTTTTGTCAAAACTTTTATGTTTCTAGCATTGGTCGTTTTGCTGTGAATTGCTAAATGATCAGTTTTCTGTTGATTTTACGCCATTTAAAGAAAACTGCAAATCTGCGTCGACCAGGTAGAATGTGTTTGCATTGCAAGTTATAAATAGAGAGCGATAGGGAAGCGTTCGAAAATGGACTTGCAGATTACAATCTGCAGTATTTAAGACTTCCTTATGCAAATCAGTGCCGGTTTACTTTTTATAGCTTTCTCTTGTCGCCGTTCTAAGCGTAGACAGACTCTTTAATCCTTGTCTACCTCAGAATTATTTCGTGGGTGACATAGTAGTAGGTTTTCAGAATATCGAATACTAATTTTTACGATAGAAATAAAAAGCAAATGAGAACATAAGAATCCTCTTTCCTTCGACATTCTCAATCTTTCCAAACCTCAGAAGTCAGTGTATTCGTCTTCATTTGTCTGGATTAGACTTGACCTCTTTCGCTCACTCCCCCAACTCTTCCTCTATCTCTGTCTGTCTATCTGACTCTCTCTCTCTCTCTCTCTCTCTCTCTCTATCTATATATATATATATATATATATATATATATATATATATATATGTCAATTATGTGGTGCGTGTTCAATTTATATAACGTAAATCATTCATTATTTGTTTTTCGTATGAATGATTTACGTTATGTGTGTGTATATATATATATATATATATATATATATATATATATATATATATATATATATATATATATATATATATATAATCAATTCCACCCAAGCAAAGTTGCCATGCCACTAGCACACAAGGGGCTTATAGGGAGTAAAAGAGAGAAAGAGAAGACTGAGAATAGAGAAAATTGATCTGTTTTGGAAGCGTTAAAATTAACAATCCATTTCTTGCCCCAGTTAATCAAGAACAGTTGCCAGGTTTTCTATTTAATACAACAGTGTTATTAAGTATATATTAATAAAACCGAGGTGAGGGATATGTATAGTTATTAATATATATATATATATATATATATATATATATATATATATATATATATATATATATATATATATATATATATATACGTCCTGAGTAAAACGATAAATTACACCCGCGTCTTTGGTAAGACGATAAAATACGTCCACCAGCAAGGCCTCAGATCAGGGGGTTTTGAGGAGCTTGGAACCATCTCTTAATTACTGGTGTTCCCAGGTCCACCCTGACATGGGGTGGTACCACCTGTTAGGGTCCCAGCTATGGGCAAATAGTTAATTGGGGTAGTTTTGTCCTGGGTATGACGATTAACTACATCCACGTCCTTGGTAAGACATTAAACTACATCTACCAGCAAGGCCTCTGATCAGGAGGTTTTGAGGAGAGTGGAATCACCTCTTAATTCCTGATGTTTCTAGGTCCATGCTTATCCGGAATGGAAGCACCTGTTAGGGTCCCAGGCACGGGCAAATAGTTGACACCCAATTTGTGTTCTAAACGCTGTGGAGATGTAAAAATATGTATTAATACCAGCAGTACATTTTTATAGGAAAAATTATTACCAGAAATACATTTTCAAGAAAAAACTTTTACCAGTAACACTTTTATGAAGGAGACATTATTACCAGCAATATATTTTTTAAGAAAGAATTATTACCAGCAATACAGTTTTGAAGGAAAAAATTATTACCAGCAATATATTTTAAAAGGAAAATTATTACAAAAAAAATGTTACCAGAAATACATTTTTGGGAAAAATATTATCAGCTATATATTTCTGAAAAAGAAACAAAAAAAAAAAAAAAAAAAAAAGACAAAAAAAACCCCCAAACAAACAAACAAAAAAAAAAAACAGAATATTACCAGCTATACATTTTTGAATAGAATATTACCTGCAATAGATTCTTGAAGAAAAATTATTACCAGAAATAAATTTTTGAAGGAAAAATATTACCAGTAATACATTTTTGAAAATAAAAAAAAATTACCAGCAATAAAAATTTTGTCCGCATTAAATAAACCATTGAGGTTGATATGCCGTAAAACAAAAAACAAACAAAACAAAAACAAAATATATCTATTCGTGCTTGTGTGTGTGTGTGTGTGTGTGTGTATGTATGTGTGTTTGCGTGTACGAGTGTGTGCGTACATGTATGCTCGCGTATGTAGATTTGAAAACTGAAAGAAAATATCCGTTCTTAAAATTTTATATATATATATTTTTAAAATTATTTATTTTGTCGGATGTGTTTTTTTTTTTAACGTCGTCAAAAGTTGATATCAAATGACAATCATTTTGAAACATTTTTCACACCAAATTCTCTGATAAGCTGATTAAAATATTTTTATATTAGAAGTGTAAATATATATAACCTAAATAGAAAAGATTAAAGTGACCCCCCCCCCCGAAAATATAAAGTCATGACCCAAAATATTCTACTGAAAGTATAAGTACAATAAGTAAACAAAAGACCTGTTGCTAGAGAAAAGTCAACGTGAGTGTGTGCGTGTGCGCGCCCTTGTGTGTATTCTTCATAAAACGTTTTGACAGATATATATGCATACGCAAAATTGTGTATATCGTCTCATTGTCATGCTAGCGTACACAAGGAAATAAACGCATGCAGCACTAAACAGAATACATCCGCACTGCTAAAACATAACACTCACAGCGAGACACACACTTAACACATCCATACACACGCATACACACGCCTAGTTATTGGTGATCTTTTTCAAAATGTCAATCTAAGATTTAAGAAAGAAAATATAAAAAGTTTTCATAAAAATAATTGATCATGTTATCAACTAGAATTTTCCTTATAGATTCTTGTACATTGTGGGTGGCTAAATGTCTTTTTATGGCACTTTGATCAGATAAATAACACTTTAATCCGTTAATTTCTTTGAGCTTCGGTAGGATGCGTTGTCTCTTCTTGAGTTTGGAATGCCATAAATTAAACTAATGTTGCTTAGCAAGTCAATGCACATAAAAATCAAATAACATAAAAATAAAAATACCAGAATTTCTTTTTCCCCATATCTCATTCACTGATGAAGCCTTAATAAAAGTGAAACATGTTAGATTGATAAACGTTTTCTAGTATTATTAAATTATTGCATTTTAGTGGTAGTAAGGGTGTGTAAAATTGCCCATAGTATCTATTCTCCGAAATGCAATGGTATTTTGTTAATTTCTTTTCATAGTTGTCTTTTAAAATGTAATTGTGCGTTGCATATTGTATGATAGTAGTGTTTATTCTGAGCCGCGCGAAAGGAACATGGCTAGAATTCAAGTTGGCATTCTTCTATTAAAAACAAACAAACTTTGTTTCCCTTGTTAAATAAAGTAAGATTAATACTGGGTGCCAGATGTTTTGCATATAGTGCTCTTCTTACAGCGACATGTTTTCAGTCGGGATATTTATGGAGGATGATCATGTTATCAATTAGAATTTTCCTTATGGGTTCTTGTATACCAATAGTATACATATGTATATTATTACATTAAAAAATAATATATAATGATAATGTAGTATATATATATATATATATATATATATATATATATATATAATAGGTTATGAGATAGTTATATAGTTCAATATATATATATATATATATATATATATATATATATATATATATATATAATAGGTTATGAGATAGTTATATAGTTCAATATATATATATATATATATATATATATATATATATATATATATATATATATATATATATATATATATATATATATATGTATGTATGTATGTATATATATATATATGTATGTATGTATGTAAAGAAGTAATGATTTTTTAATTTATTAATCCTGGAGATTTTATCTCTTCAAACGTTATTTTTAGTAGATAACAACGCCCTGTTTATCTATTTATTAAACAATATATTTATTTAGTTCCGTCTACCGGACTGAATATTCGAGAAATCTTATAAAAAAAAAAGAATCCGGCATGATTCGAACCTGCGTTCAGGTCGACAGCCTAAAATAAATACATATATTGTTTAAAAAATAAATGGAGCGTTTACTGAACGTTTAAAGTGTTAACATATATATATATATATATATATATATATATATATATATATATATATATATATATATATATATATATATATATATATATATATATATATATATATATATATATATATATATATATATATGATAAGGATATTTCATAAGGTTAGTGAATGTGTTTTCTATGTGTGTTTCTTCTTTGGGTAGGTATTGGTGACGTTTACAGAAAAGCTTTCAACAACAATGTCCTGGTCAACTTTTATCCCCACCAGTAAGTTTACAGCTGATATAATTATAGGTTTCTACTTAAGAGCCTTAAGAATCTGCAGCACCCAATACACACACACACACACACACACACACACACACACACACACACACACACACACACACACACACACACATATATATTTATATATATATATATATATGTATATATATATAAATATAAAAGTGGACATGGAAGTCAGCACTTAGAGGCGACAGTCTGTTTCATGCTAGTGCA
This sequence comes from Acanthosepion esculentum, assembly GCA_964036315.1. Classification (NCBI taxonomy): domain Eukaryota; kingdom Metazoa; phylum Mollusca; class Cephalopoda; order Sepiida; family Sepiidae; genus Acanthosepion; species Acanthosepion esculentum. The sequence continues at coordinate 31,660,121 of OZ038518.1, read as the reverse complement.
ATCGTCAGGCAACTAGACTAGTTGCCTGACGATTGCACTATAATAACGTTTTAAGAGATACCATTATATATACATATATATATATATATCGCCTGACGATTGCACTAGCATGAAACAGACTGTCGCCTCTAAGTGCTGACTTCCATGTCCACTTTTATATTTACACACGCTCTATCTCTGATATTGACCACTTTATCCCATAAATATAGCACACTTTAAGACTATATTTCTTTATATATATATATATATATATATATATATCTATATATATATATATATATATATATGTATTTGCGCCATATTTTAACATTCGGTTTTCTCTTATCCGACCTACTTAAGTATAAAAATTGCAGCTCTCAATGTCAGTCAGGAAATGGAGATGCACGCCATATTGGTTGCACTACTTGACAAGCACAACGACTCAGAGATAACCAGATTCCTAAATATGGTTTCAGTGAACAGGATGAATGGCAGATGGCTCTGTTTTGATTTCACAATAATGGAAACTGAATTCACATCGTCTCCGATGGCCTCATTGGCTTGAGCATCGAAGGCCGTGTCATGGCGACTCACTTCTCATTGTATCTCAGGCTCAATTCCACCGCCTACATCATGTTACCGGATACAGTAGTCAAGCTATAGATCAAGTAAGGTGGGCGTCCATTCTCCGCTAAAACTCTGTTCCGTTCCATACCGCCTGACCCAGAAGTGGCTGGTGTCATGTATCCCACTACATGTGGCCTTTTAATTCTCCTCATTTGAATCTCCTCTGCGTCTTCGAGAGGGAGGCCAACAGCAGCTCCATAATGCTGCCATTGTAGACTTGATAATCAAGATGAAATATGATTTCGATATCCAGGCCGGGTCTGAGGCTGAAAGCGTTTTTTATTGAATAATATTTTAATAAGTAGAACATCTGAACAAATGTTTTGAAAATATTCTGCTTTTCTTTAATATACCGGATGTAACAGGAAAATTGTCCAAATCATATAACAGCATAATTGTCCATCCCCAAAAATGTTTAATATCTGAAGACAATTAAACTTAGTTTCTTTTTTCCATGTTTTCAGATAAGACGTTTAACCGTCTTCACACCATTTGTCGTAAAGATAGAGTTATTCAGCTAGAAAGAGAACAGGTTAAAATCGTTTTGTGTCAGTCTCACTGTCTTCCAAAATGGGCAATGATGAGAGGAAAAAGATCATTCAGGCTTTCACAAATGGTACCAACATTTATACACTAGCTTCCAACTTCAAAGCCCATTCAAGAACCATCAAGAGAACGGTGTTTAAAAAAGAAGGAACAATAGAGAGGAAAACTGAATCAAGAGGTCACAACAGCAAGGTGACAACATCATTTCAACTTATAGCTAAAAAGATCAATTAGAAAAGATCCAACTCAATCCATAAGACATTTGGCACGTGAGAGAGGAGTTTCAGCTATGACAGTCCAAAGAGCAGTGAAATCGTACATGAAACCTGTGAGTGTTGTTACTCCAGGACAGAAAGTTAGAAGTTAGTTGAATGAGTTGGAAAATGATTCTGGAATAATATATATATATATATATATATATATATATATATATATATATATATATATATATATATATATATATATATATATATATGAACTTAATTTCATTCCTTTATGAGTTTCCGATCCTCAGTTATACTCGTTTGGAAAAACCTTAGGTGCTTTGGCTTGTAACTGAACAAACCAATGCCCAAGGAAAAATAAGGGATAAAAAAGAAAGAACTAAGAACATGAAATTGAGGCAAAAACAATCGTCTAGAATCTAAGCTCAGAGCCAAAGAAAAAAAAAACTCCAAGGCGAGTAAAGGAAAAGTAACTATGTAAAGTGCTCAATACACTAAGTAGTTGGCTCTTTACGTCCATAGTTATATATGTGTGTGTGTGTGTGTATATATATATATATATATATATATATATATATATATATATATATATATATATATATATATATATATATATAGTCGAACCTAATGAGCCAGACACACCTACCAAGGTTTCACTTAGGCAGATATATATTGTTTCAACACTTCTTGTGTCTTTCAAGTGATGGTGTTGAACATCATCACTTGATAAGACACCAGAGGTGTTGAAACAAATTGGCTATTTTTGTAGTGATTTTATAACATATACATGTTATGATTTTCGAATAAATTATATTTGCTCTACTCTGTATGGAGCACTCTTTTAAGAATAGTATATTTTGGTTATTCGAATTTATTCCGTATACACCAATTTTATACTTATATATATATATATATATATATATATATATATATATATGTGTGTGTGTGTGTGTGTGTGTGTATAAAAGGTGTTTGAAGAGTAACCCCCTTTTTTATGTATGATGGACTCTCATGTCTAACTATATTTTTTGCAAGACGGGAGAGTCTATCATACATAATATATATGGAGTTACTTTTCAGTCACCTTATATATATATATATATATATATATATATATATATATATATATATATATATATATATATATATATATATATATATCCTCAAGAAATGTATATCATTATAGTATATATAATCGTTGTTAATTGGGTGTTTGTGTATCTCTGATTCAATTCTGTTCTTTATGCTTTCAAAGGTAATGTAGAATTTAATATATACTGGTATAACCATCACGCGCAGTTAGTTTCAACTAACGGTACCAATTTGGTTATAACTACGGGCCCGACTAGATCATGTCTATTCTATCAAAAGTAATGATAGAATAGACATGATACAGTCAAGCTCGCAGTTATTTCTCTTTGTTACCGCGTTTAAGCGCAGTACTAGATTGTCAGCTAGTTCTCATCATTTTACAGTTAAAATTGCTAAATGTAACCTTACTATCAAGGTTATTTTTTAGTGAGTACAGGTATTTGAGTTGCCGTCCTGAAATTGCTAGATGCAACCGTAAGTTCTATAGTAGCAGTTTCTTCTCTCGTATTTCTCGCTTACCTGACGCACACATCCTTCCCGATCCTTGCTTTCTACTCAACTTTGATCTTCAAAAATTTAAATGCAATGTCAATCGTTATCGTCTGTCTTCTTAATTCCTGTTCTTTTATTGTTCTCGCTCATTAATAATTCTTTTCTTTCGCTCATATTCTTTCACAGTCAATAACTCTTTGAGTCTTAGTGGCTGTATGGCATTCCTTGGGCTTGATATAATAAAAATAATGAAAAGTGACCAAAATCTAAGTTCTCCTGATATATATATATATATATATATATATATATATATATATATATATATACATTATCCTTCATTGGTATCACGACTCTAAGTTTTAAGTACAACGCAGTCTTCAGGTGCTGAGTAGAAACTGATCGTTACATAATTTAAATTTTAATAAAAATATCTCGTTAACCGGGGATTACAATTTTTTATTTTAAAAATATATTTTGCATTTAAAATAAACGGGATACATATATATATATATATATATATATATATATATATATTATATGAAACTAATATATATATATATATATATATTATATGAAACTAATATATATATATATATTATATGAAACTAATATATATATATATATATATATATTATATGAAACTAATATATATATATATATATTATATGAAACTAATATATATATATATATATATATATATTATATGAAACTAATATATATATATATATATATTATATGAAACTAATATATATATATATATATATTATATGAAACTAATATATATATATATATATTATATGAAACTAATATATATATATATATTATATGAAACTAATATATATATATATGTATATATTATATGAAACTAATACATATATATATATGTATATATTATATGAAACTAATATATATATATGTATATATTATATGAAACTAATATATATATATATGTATATATTATATGAAACTAATATATATATATATGTATATATTATATGAAACTAATATATATATATATGTATATATTATATGAAACTAATATATATATATATGTATATATTATATGAAACTAATATATATATATATGTATATATTATGTGAAACTAATATATATATATATGTATATATTATATGAAACTAATATATATATATATATGTATATATTATATGAAACTAATATATATATATATGTATATATTATATGAAACTAATATATATATATGTATATATTATATGAAACTAATATATATATATATATGTATATATTATATGAAACTAATATATATATATGTATATATTATATGAAACTAATATATATATATGTATATATTATATGAAACTAATATATATATATATTATATGAAACTAATATATATATATATATTATATGAAACTAATATATATATATATATGTATATATTATATGAAACTAATATATATATATATATATATATATGTATATATTATATGAAACTAATATATATATATATGTATATATTATATGAAACTAATATATATATATATGTATATATTATATGAAACTAATATATATATATATATATATATATATATGTATATATTATATGAAACTAATATATATATATATATATATATATATATATATATATATATATATATATATATAAAAATTTTGATTTGAAATTGTGAATATTAATTTTATATTAAAAATAATCGAAGATTACTGGCTTGTTTTTTCTCTCTAAAAAACAAACCCATTAAAATTAAGAGAATAACTGAAAGAGAAATGTCATAATTTACATTAAAAATTTATCTGGATCAAAATATTTATTCTTATGCCTACATCAAACATCAATTCATTTCTTTTGTTTAATAAGATAGTGTTATTCAAGTGTTTTAAGATAACGAATTTTACAGCAAGACATAAATTACATTTATCCCCTTTTCCATTAAAAATGTTGGCTTTTGCTACAATATCCAACATAATAAAAGGGTGAGTTACCACCATTTTTTAATTGTCACACAGGTTTGGAGAGAGCAGTGCTGTTTATGTATTTTACATTGTTTAAAGTCATTCGATGATGGTAGAAAAGAAATTTACAAGGATTTTCAGTTGAACCGAAATAAAATTTGACATCGTTACCGGAATGTATGCTAGCTTGGTATACAATATTATTAATCATACAATGGCCGTTTAGGGGACATACCGTATTTTTTCGGCAATTGCATTTATTTTTATTTTTTAAATTTGTTGACTTTGCTGGACATGTACTATGTTTAATATAATATTGTTATGTTAGGATATTGACTTATCGATGTTTTTAACGCAGCTATAGCTGATCTTAACAGTTTTGTTAAAAATCTTATTTTGGTAATGATGAGGGATAATATATATATATTAATTAATATATACTTAATAGCTCTGTTATATTACGTCGAGCACTGTTTTATTAACACTAGCATTATATATGCGGTATATATATATATATATATATATATATATATATATATATATATTATAATAATATTTTTAGTTTTTTAAAAATATGATTCCTCCGCTACATAAGAGTTCTCATGTTTCAAAAGCGAGAGCCGAGACCCCTAACATAATTTTTTAAGTTATGAAGAGTTAAGGTGTCTGGACCCGCTTCCTTGTCAAGCGAGAATTTGGGAATAAGCTATCTTTTGGTTAGCTAGTGTTTATAACTACGGTATCGTTGGAACATTTGTTGCTATGGAAACGGCTAGTTTCGGCCGTTGAAGTTAGGTGGTTTAAGGGGCTAAGAATTAAGAATTAATTTTTATCTACAGGCCAGTCCCTTTCCAAAAAAGCGTATCAAGTTACAATGGTGATTCTATGTCCAGAGTGGTTTTGGCTTATGCTAGTCAGACGGCGTCTTTTTTTATTTATGGGTTTGCCTTGAGTCGTTGAGTGACTAGAAGGTTATGAGCACTGTCCTTTTGAAAATAAAGCTAAATATTAAGGAACACCGGATTATCTACCTAACGTGTTCTTTCCTATTTCACTGCACACCTGCATATATATATATATATATATATATATATATATATATATATATATATATATATATATATATATATATATATATATATATATATATATATATATATATATATATATGTGCGTGTGTGCGTGATGCTTTATTTAAATCTTAACATAAGATCAAAATTCCCATTGTAATTATGAGTTCAATCCCTATGTCAGGCAGTGGAAATGGAACGGGCGAGCAATGCTCAAAATAAGAGTTAGACGAGGTTTCCCAAGACCTGTGCAGTGGAACGGGGATCGTCTACTTACGAAAATTAAATAAAAGGTTCAATTCAAAATTCTCTCTAAGTTAGATGAAGGCCGGAGGGCCCAACGGCTGAAACGTTTTCATAATCACAACAAAGATGAGGACAAGAGTCTGAATAGTGTATATAAGATCAATGTTATTTTAATTGATATAATGTTCATCTTTTTTAAGGACAATTTATTTTTTTAATTCTAAACAAAGAAAATGTTGATCACGTGTTGATAATGCATAACTACTTCTTCCCAGGTAAACAAGATAATAAATCCGCGCCATAACCATAAAAAAGATTTATTTTATACAACACTTACTGTTCAATATAGTCTTTGTTAATCCACTTAATTCAGATCGAATCTTATTGATCGAATATGTGTAAATTTCAGCTCAAAATTCAACAAATAATTGTATCACGCCACAGATTTATTAATTTACTTTCTTAAATTGCTTTTCATAAATAGAATATAATCTCGCCAGGATGCAATAATTAATGACAAAATTGTAACTTTTGTCTTAGAGTTGTAAATATACGTTAAAATGCTTATCAGCTGGCAGCAACTTTCTGCTATATCGTTTCTTATTTTTGTTTTTATTTTCACAATAAAACACACTTGGATCAACTGAGAAACATCGCTGAAGAATCTAAATTTAACACTGTGAAAAACTCAGAAAGACTTTTAAAAGTTAGAAGACAAGATTTATGGCTGCCAAATAAAATGTTGTAATGTACCTAATTTATATAAAAAAAGAATTGAAATTTTAATTTTTAATCAAAAGACAGTTTAAAAATTTAGCTTTGTGTATTTGTATAATGAGTTGCGTTTTGGGGAAACTGCAGTTTTAATGACTATACATTAAAAGATAATGACGTAGATTATGTTTCTGGGCCGTGATGAAGGTAATCCATCTACAATGGTTTCCAAACTATTTTTTCTCTGGCCAGCATTTTTGGAATGAAAATTTGATCGCGCCTCACCAAATTTAATGTGATAAAAAGTACATTTAAAAATAAAAAACAAAAACAAAACAGAAAGGTGTCTAAAGAGAGATAACGGCAGATTCGAAATCAGAACATTATCATTGATAACTCTCTCCTCCAATTTGCGGACATAAGTTACTATATACCTAATACTTGATATAATGCAAAAATATCACAATAATAAAATCGGTCAATAATTATTTATAATTATTTATACTGGGACTCATGCATGCAATTACAAGTAATCCATAATAATATTTAAAGTTTAAAATCATATTTATTTTCGGCCTATGAATTTTTTTGAAACTGTTTCTAAATCTTTGCTTGTCTTTCAATCATTGCACCTCACCTGCTATCCTCTTCCACTGCATTTATGAGGCGCGCTGCACCGTTTGGGAACCACAGACCTAAGAGAAGTAAAATTCAGAATTGAAACCCCTGCTGTGTTGTAGTTTTCCCTTGGCTGCAGAAAACAAAATCTAGGAGATTGCAATTATATTGTAAGACCATTTAACATAAGTTAAGTCAGATGTTTTCTTTCGGTTTGTTTCTGAATTATATCGTCTTGATTAGGAAGATTCTTTGTTCAATTTGCATAAGACTTGATTTTTGAACGGCCATTTCTAACATGCACAAATTCAATGTGTTAAAAATATAATCATACCTCGACTAACCTATCGATAGCCATCTTAGAAACAAAATGAAATAAGATAAAAGACTAACCTTAGTAAATACGACACAGAAAAAATGACTGGTGGATTGAATTTGAATAAGTTAAAATTCGGGAAGAAAATAACATTTTGAGTGAAGTTAAATTTGAATTAAAATTTAAAAGACGCCTCATTGCAAGAAGTTTATTCTTTGTTTAGAAGACATGTTTGCGCATAGACTAAAAAATGAACATTAGTCGTTGAATTATATATTTATAAAGTGGTTTATATCTAAAAGGTCAAAACGATCATATAGGCATGGTGGCGTAACGGGTTTTGACACGGATTGAGGAATCGGAGAGACGAGTTCGAATTCCAGTCGAATTCATTACATTCACTTACGTACTAATACCCTTGGGAAAGGTATGAATCCATCTCATCTCTCTCCCCACCATCTATATGTAAATGCCGCCGCTCGGTGCTGACCTTAGTATCCTGTTATGCATATGTAGTGTTTTTCCTGTGTGCGAACAAAAGAATTCTTTTTGGGACTTAGTAAATGTAGAAATTGTCCAAATAGTTGTTTGTTCAAAAAATAATAATAATAATAATAAAAAAAACAACCTTAGCAACATGAACTACGACCACGGCCACAATGTACAGATCGTGTTCAGGAATTATAAACATGTCGACGTCTCAGCAAACTACACATCAAGTGAAATAGCGCAACCAAGATCCTTGAAAATGGTTTACAGATTAACTGAATGCACTTGGAACGAAGAATCATTTGGATAATTTCGGCATACACTGAGACCACAAAAGAAGTCTTTTGTTCGCACACAAGAAAATACAGTAAAGAAACTTAACAGAAATACTCGTTCAATCATTTTAAATGAAATATGTATTAGTGAGGGAATGCTGCCTAAATACACAACTATATCTATAATCGTCGGCTACTTGTTTTCCTGAACGGCGATCTGCCAGGGTGGCTACTCAATTCCTGTTGCAGACGACTGCCCAGGCATATTTGCATTTGTCCAACATCCACCGAGCATACATATAGTTTATGCTGCAATTGTTCCGAGCTGACATTGTTACAGTTTCTGTGAAAGGGCGTGATATCTGGTGTGTTTGACATTTTTTTTTTAATAAGGCCAGTACCTTTAAACTCTCGGTTACGATGACTTGTCGCTTCGTTCTAGCACAACCAACGCGATGCCGCCAGCTGGGATCGCCTTCCCCACCGATCAATTCAAGAGGTCACTTGACAAATCGATCATGGTGAGCTGCGAACACGGGTCTCATAGTCAGAAAGCGAACATTGTAACTAACCCCTCAGCCATATATATATATATATATATATATATATATATATATATATATATACACACACTCAAACACACACATACACACACACACTAATACACACACACACATACACACACACACACACACACACATATATATATATATAGACAATATTAGTGGTGAATATACACATACATATGTAATTATATATACACATACATATATGTATAAAAATAATTCCAAGAGGATATGATCCAGGTAGAACTCGATGTCCAGGACAGAGTAAGGATATAATAAAAAGACTTAAACACTAATATTCCATGGTCATAATTTATTCCATTGGAATCGTAAGAACGATCCAATTCATCAGACCTACAGATTCAAAAGATTCCGTTTTCTTTTTGAATGTGTAGGTCTGATGAATTGGATCGTTCTTACGATTCTAATGGAATAAATTATGGCCGTGGAATATTAGTGTTTAACTCTTTTTATTATATATATATATATATATATATATATATATATATATATAATTGATACAAATATAAAATATAAAATTTGTCACCTTCAACATCCCGATGAACCCACCAGTAATCGCTCCGTCAGTGGATATATATATATGTATGTATGTGTGTATGGCTTTGTGCGTGTGTAAAATAGAATTGATATAATTAAAAGGTTTATCACTTAACTGATTGACGTTACCTTCAGCATCCCGACTCCAGAGTTTCTTTAAAGGACCCGCACGTCCACCCGTCATTTCCCTAGATCTCTTTTCTCAATAATATTTGAATTGCCTTGAGTTCTTGCGAAAACTAGTCATGTGATGTAATGTGATTTCCCGTTGCCTTTTCCACGGTTTTGAATTATGAAAAGTTCTCGGACACACCAAGAAGCTTTTCTACATTTAAATCTGACGTTTAATCAGATTTGGAAAGTGGGTCCATATCGAGAACTTTTCAGCAACCCTAATGTTCGCTGGTTTGACCCCATGTTAGAGAATCACCAGCTTAAACAAGTTTAATTGGATTACAGAAGTAGATCAATAAATCTGGAACCTAATGATGTTAAAAATAATTTATTTTACACAAAGAGGTATAGCCTCCCCCAATGAGTTGTCCTGGGTTTGACGATAAACTACATCTGGAGGCAAGAAAACTACCAGCAGTACATTTTTGAGGTTTAAATTTTCAGCAATAAATTTAAAAAATAGAACAATACCGGCTATGTATTTCTGGAAAAAAAAAAAAGAACCGGCATACATTTTTTTATGGAGGTCGGGGGGGGGGGGTATTACCAACAATACATTTTTGAAAAAAAAATTACCAGCAATACATTTAAAAAAAATATATTACCAGTAATACATTTTTGAAAAAAAATTAACTGCAATATATTTTTGTAAAAGAAATTACTTATGCTCCAGACAAAATTAAATTTCGGCATTAAATGACCCTCAAGGATTTGATATGCCGCTAACCAAATAAACGAATCCATTGTAAAAATCTTGTCAACATGAAATAACCCAATGAGGATGATATGCCGTAAAACAAAATAAACTCAAATCGATAGAAATCAAACATGACACAGGGGAAAACGGCTGATCAGACTCAAACTAATTACAGTGTCAAGCTACGGACTTATTAATTTAACCTTGTAAATATGCATTCCTTTTTCACTATATTTGGGAATTTTAAATATTTCCATATCGAGCCGCCTGATATTCCATGAATCACTTGCTTTTTAAGGAAATAAAAATAAATAAAAATTTACTGGTAGCCAATATAAAAAATGTCATAAAAATGAAGATTTATAAGGTAAGTCAAATCTGTTAAACACTATAATTTTAAATTCTACAACATATATATATATATATATATATATATATATATATATATATATATATATGTATGTATGTATGTATTCAGATGAACTGAAGCATGAAACAGACTGTCACCACTCGGTGTTGACCTCTTTAAATAAATTTTTAGTTGCGGAAAGGAATAACAGAAGTAGTGATTTACTCATCTTTTATATTGGCTCCGTTTTGTATATTTTTGATATTTTACATTGGGTCCTGTTTTCATTACGTTACTTATTACCTATATATATATATATATATATATATATATATATATATATATATATATATATAAGCAGATAGTGAAGTTAATGATATAAATGGCAAGAATCACACTCGCAAACAATTTTTAATAAAATACATTAACCTCGAACCTATATTAGTGCATAAACACACAATTTAAATTTTTAAAAAAATTCAACCTCAGCGTTGGGACCACACGCTCCAAAATTTCTCACAGTTAACATTAACACATTTCTAAAAAGAAAAACATATTTCGGAGTACATCTTAACTTTCGTTGTCCTCTGATTACCTGGATGTAAAAAAGACATATCTATTCCCATACCTGAGCTTTTTGTATGAATGATTCATGTAATGTAAATTGAACTGCACCACATACTTGATATATATATATATATATATATATATATATATATATATATATATATATATATATATATATATATGTATATCCCAGCTGGCGGCATCGCGTTGGTTGTGTTAGAACGAAGCGACAAGTCATCGTAACCGAGAGTTTAAAGGTACTGGCCATATTAAAAAAAAATGTCAAACACACCAGATATCACGCCCTTTCACAGAAACTGTAACAATGTATATATATATGTATATATATATATATATGTATATATATATATATGTATATATATATGTATGTATATATATGTGTATGTATATATATATGTATATATATATATATATGTATATATATGTATATATGTATATATATGTATATATATATATGTATATATATGTAAATATATATATATATAGTTTAGTTTTTAATTCCGAAACATGGTAATTTCTGTGTCGCGATGAATACATATTTTTAAATAATATTATCACATTCATTTTCGTCTTGGAATTTTACCCGAAATTACCTGAAATTGAGAAAAAAATAAGATCTATGCCTGAGGATGGTAAAGTTTTACCGAAATTACTTGCAAAATGGACCGAACATCAAATCCATTTTACAATTAATAAAAACAAGGATCGTGTCGTTCAGAGAGTGGTCAGTGAGTTCATGCCTTATTTAATCTGTTAGCGAAGTGAGTTCGCTATTAATTACATTAACTGTATTGATTTTAAATGACTACACTACAATATATATATATATATATATATATATGTGCGTGTGTGTGTGTGTGTGTGTGTTGCTGTGTTTGTGTTGGTGTGTGTGTAAGTGGGTGTGGGTGTATGTGTGTGCGTATAAATTATTTTCAGATAGAGTATATCTGTAAAGAAACAAAATGAATAAAAAGAGACAATAGGAAAAACTATTCTAAGCCGACGCGTTTCGTCCCCTGAGGCAAATGTAAGGAGTTTATTTATTGCACGTGTTTATATACAATAGTAAGGGGGTGATTGGTTTGTCAAGGCTTTGAAATTTGAGAAAGTTCATAAATGTTGATCACGTGGTTGAAGGCTCAGCCAAAGCATATGGAGGACACGAAGTGCCATAAATCAAAGTCTGGCAAAAAGTAAGCGAGTGATATTCATATTTTCCTATGTCTTTTTATTCATATATTGACGATTGCGCTCAGCATGAAACAGACTGTCACCTCTGGGTGTTGACTTCAATGTCTACTTATATATATATATATATATATATATATATATATATATATATATATATATATATATATATATATATATATGTATCCGGATTGATGAATGAAAACTTCATTCCTAAAAATTGTCTTTGTTTACGTTAGGACACGAAACTGAGCAGATGTTGTTGAGTAAATAAGACCTCCCCCCCCCCCCGGTAACACAAAATAAACAAAACACCTTAAAAAAAAGAACTCAAAGTCAGTCAGAAGTTTGCCGCAGTCAGTCCCAGGCTCGCCACTAGACAAAACCTCTGTCTTCGGACAGAGACACGTCTGAGAAAAACAGATAAGTACTGTACCCGAGCCCGATTTCGCGGGGGCCAGGAGGTTCTTCGTGACCGAGAGGTCAAAGCACGTCATATATATATATATATATATATATATATATATATATATATATATATATATATATATATATATATATATATATTAAATTTTAAGAAGTCACATATTTTGTTTTGGTTTCCGTATGGTGATCATTTTACAATGAATTTACATAATAAGCTTGACCTCCCTATTAACATTCGTATTTTGCAGTGCTTAATGTTTATTAATATGAAATAAATATAAAAAAAAAAGATTATTTCTAGCTATTGGGGAACGTTATGGATGTAAAGAAAAAAACGTGTTCGTAAGAATTTGAATTTCACTATCGAGTTTAATATACATCAAGGAAAGAAAATTGATTATGAATTGATTCAAAGCTCATTTAAGTAACTAAATAAAAGATTAAAAATTATTTTCGAAGTTGAAAAGTCTCCTAAGCTAGCAAAGCAGAGACATGAATACTGGGACCAGTAATAAGGAATGCGAGAAAAACAAATGAGCTCTGCTAAAAAAATGATTACTGAAGATTTAGGTTTATAAAACCCAAAAATTCATACACATTTCCCAGTGGATAAAAGCGCTGGTTAACTTGACCTAAAGAGTTGTGAGTTCAATACCTGGCAACAGCTGAGGTGAACTAAAACTTCGGTAGTTGAATTAAAGGAAATAACTGAAACGAGATGTCCGGAAGAGACATGGCACGTGGAACTAGGACAATCTACACCTGTTTGAAATTCTAATCAGCTGAAGAAGGCCGGAGCGTACAACGGCCGAAACATCGTGAATATGGCAACAAAGATGAGGGTCAACAGTCCGAACAATGTAAATAGTGTAAATAATTGATACAAATTATTCAACTTATTATGCGCACATAAAACAAATCTCTAGTAAAGGTGACTCTCTTGGAAATAGATAAGTACCATCATTTAAAAAAAAATATTTTTAATGAATGAATTAAAGACACATAGATTGATAAGTAAATGAATGCTAAAAAGTACATGTTTTCAAGAGATCTGAAGTAAGGCTTCGTGTCATAAAGACCAATCGAAACATTCCTCTTTCACTGCTTATTTTTCTGAACTGTATCCCTTTTATTGAATATCTATATTCTCAACGCGTCTGATGATTCCCTGGGGGTAAGGGAGACTCTATACTAAAATTTCCCCATTTGAATCTTTTGCATTTTTTTCTTTCACTTCAGGCGTTAATCATTAAAAACAATATTTGAGACGTAAATATCCTTCGACTCAAGCGATGTTGTTTTGAGGGTTCAAACAAATTTTGGTATCACTGATTCCTTACGAATATTAGACGAAAATTTAATTTTGTTTTGATTGGGATTGATTTTATATAAAAAAAAATATGAGAACCAACATCTGAGAATGTGTTTATTCCTCCTTAAACCGTCTACCATTAGCACCTGTGACATATTTACTAAGGTTATACAAGAAGATAGAATGCACACTTGTTAGCAAAAGTGTATCAGATTCTCCAAGCCCTCTTCCCTCATTATGTGTCCTAGAAATTTCAACTGTCTTTTCCTGATATTAAGTATAAGTTTCCATTTTGTTTCCATTTTCTATAAAACTTCGTCGTTTCTCAGATGTTCGGACCATGGTGTACTCAGCATCCTTCTGTAGGGCGATATTTAAGTTGCTTCAAGTCTCTTCTTATTCTTTGAGTAGATTGTCCAGCACTTACTGCTATAGAGTGTTACAGATATCACATAACAGTTTAGAGCTCTTTACCTTGTTTCTAGCGATTTTTTTAAATTTATTTCTAAGAATTCTGCTTAACTTTTGGAAAGAATCTTTGGCTTTCCTAATACGCCTTCGGATTTCACACTTTCCGTCCTTTGTTATAAAACACTTCCCAGATATTTAAATTTCCGCACTTGTTTGTTCGGTGTCTCCGAGTTGCAATTCGCACTTTGGGTTCATCCATTTGTTAACAACCACGCATTCTGACTTCTTGCAGTTGGTGTTTAGTCCTTTCTTCTCGCTTTCCTTCCTGTAGTTTTTTTTTTTTTTTTAGTTTTCTTTGTAGTTTTCTGTGTCTACTATCATCACTTTGTCATCTGCATATCTCATGTTGTTAAGATTGTGGCTACAAATATAAAGGGAATTTCAAACTAAACTCTTTATTTAACCCAAAGTGTGGATATTTCTCATTCCGCTGACCATGTCTAAGGATATCTCGTCTTGTTCTGATTTAGTACGGCTCAATTATTTTAGTCTTGTTTCCACTTAGAGTTTCTACTACTCATCCAAGCAACTGAATTCACAATGACTCTACCACTAAATTCACACGAACCAGACGGTTTCTATGACAACAAATTCACTAAACAAAGCGTTAACCCATATGACTATTGTGCTGAGGGTCGAATCTGCAGACTCAAATTCAGTTGAAATAACGGTGCAGTTAAGAACGAGACGATATATGCCGACACAAACGGCTGAGAGAGAACAATCTACTCCTGTAGATTAGAACAAAGGATTCAGTTCGAGATTCCAAGAAGGTTACTCGAATCGACAGACATCTGAAGAAGTCTGGCAGGGCATGATGATCGAAACGTTATGATAACAACAAAGTTGAGGACTTTAGTTCGACTGCAAATAATATACATAATGATAACTCCTGGTCCGAGAAATTCAAACAAAAAATACAAAAGGTGTTAATTAAACTCTTTTATTACATGTTTTCTGAACAATGTTATAAATAGATGAAAGTTCAACTGTTGGAGGATGAATGCCGACATAGGACAATGTTTTTCATGCGAGCGGTATTACATTTCATGTAAATTGACTTCTGTAACGTACACAACGGAAATACACACACAGATATCAACAGACACAAACACACACGTACATTTCTGAATTATAATCTTATAATGTACGTCGCAAGATTCTCGCTGCCCTATCGTCATTTCCATGGAAATTATTCAGACGAATTCCATTTCTTAGTTCTAGGAATTCTAACCTTCACGGGTAAGACCGACATGACACGCCCATTGTAACGAACCACCCTTCTTCCCTTCGTATCCCACTGGTGATGTGTATGTTCCACGAACCGCTACTTTGGGGAACCGACTCCCAAGAGATTGCTTCCCCGATCACTACAATATTAATTTCTTCAAATACAGAGTTAACCGTTATTTTCCCGATATATCCGTGTAAATTGCACCTCATACTCTGAAACTCTCTACTTCGAGCGCTCTCGAGCATTGTACAGGGGGAACATGATTGGAAATAAAAAAAAGAAAAAAGTACATGAGTTATTTCTAAGAAGTAAAGTGAATTTCGAAATCAGTAAAAAGTAAACTTGATACTTATAATATTCATTAAACTCTGAAGAAATTCAATCAAGATCAAGGGACTCAAATCAGCCAAGTGAATTCAACTACGAACGTTTTATATTTTGAGAAAACAAATACCTTTTGTCATTAAAAGATATTTGTTTATAAAATTTTAATTTTTGTGTGCAATAACAGAACAACATGCAAATTAGAAATTGGCGGTACCCAAATCAAACAAATACATCGATTTAAATATCTGTGAAACCACAAAAGGAGGAACATTGTATTTGCTGCAGCTTACATGAAAATAAATCGGAGGCATTACTTTTGAAACATCTCACATATATATATATATATATATATTTAATGCGATCAGGACACAGCTTCCTTTTCGTTATCATCTGCGAATTGCTATGACTTTGCGGAAAATCTCTTGGAGTTGTCTCCCGTTGCATTTTCCTCGATTTGGAATTCAATGTTTACCTTCCATGATTAGAGAACTCTGTCTACTCTGGAAAGTATAGTTGGATTCATGCCTTTATCACAGGTATATGTGCGAAAGTGAAGACAGTTCGTCGATTTCTCTATTCGTCCCAATACCAGTTATTTTATCCACGAATCAACCGTAGCCGTTAAACTGACCGTATATCCCTGTAATGTACGTTGTTTTTTTTTTAATCATTTCATCCCAAGAAAGGTGGTAATGCCACTAAGATGCAAAGGGTTACTGAGAGTGAAGGAGTTCGAGAAGACTTTGAGCAGGGGAAAGGACAATAAAAGAAGAGTTTTTTAGGAAGACAGAAGATTGAGATTGATGTTTCATTTAAATTTTTAAATTTAAAGATTTAAATTTTTGTTGAGGTGTTAAAGTGTTTAACACCTCAACAATCCTTCACCAAACTGGTATCAACAAACATTATTGTTTCACTCTGTCACCCTTTTGCCGTTCCTATATTTTCTTTATCCTTATACGTCCCCTCTTAAAATGTATCAACAAACATTATTGTTTCACTCTGTCACCCTTTTGCCGTTCCTATCTTTTCTTTAGCCTTATACGTCCCCTCTTAAAATGTATCAACAAACATTATTGTTTCACTCTGTCACCCTTTTGCCGTTCCTATATTTTCTTTATCCTTATACGTCCCCTCTTAAAATGTATCAACAAACATTATTGTTTCACTCTGTCACCCTTTTGCCGTTCCTATCTTTTCTTTAGCCTTATACGTCCCCTCTTAAAATGTATCAACAAACATTATTGTTTCACTCTGTCACCCTTTTGCCGTTCCTATCTTTTCTTTAGCCTTATACGTCCCCTCTTAAAATGTTTCAACAAACATTATTGTTTCACTCTGTCACCCTTTTGCCGTTCCTATCTTTTCTTTGGCCTTATACGTCCCCTCTTAAAATGTATCAACAAACATTATTGTTTCACTCTGTCACCCTTTTGCCGTTCCTATCTTTTCTTTAGCCTTATACGTCCCCTCTTAAAATGTATCAACAAACATTATTGTTTCACTCTGTCACCCTTTTGCCGTTCCTATCTTTTCTTTAGCCTTATACGTCCCCTCTTAAAATGTATCAACAAACATTATTGTTTCACTCTGTCACCCTTTTGCCGTTCCTATATTTTCTTTAGCCTTATACGTCCCCTCTTAAAATGTATCAACAAACATTATTGTTTCACTCTGTCACCCTTTTGCCGTTCCTATCTTTTCTTTATCCTTATACGTCCCCTCTTAAAATGTATCAACAAACATTATTGTTTCACTCTGTCACCCTTTTGCCGTTCCTATCTTTTCTTTATCCTTATACGTCCCATCTTAAAATGTATCAACAAACATTATTGTTTCACTCTGTCACCCTTTTGCCGTTCCTATCTTTCCTTTATCCTTATACGTCCCCTCTTAAAATGTATCAACAAACATTATTGTTTCACTCTGTCACCCTTTTGCCGTTCCTATCTTTTCTTTATCCTTATACGTCCCCTCTTAAAATGTATCAACAAACATTATTGTTTCACTCTGTCACCCTTTTGCCGTTCCTATCTTTTCTTTATCCTTATACGTCCCCTCTTAAAATGTATCAACAAACATTATTGTTTCACTCTGTCACCCTTTTGCCGTTCCTATCTTTTCTTTATCCTTATACGTCCCCTCTTAAATTTTTTCTTTTTTTAAACAAATAGAAAAAAGGAAGAGAGGTTACACCTGCGGTCTGCTTACAAACAGAATTGTTCATAATCAATTTGATTCTCACCAGTCAAGGTGCAGCTAAATGCACTGAAACGAAGTTGCATCTTTGTAGTGAGTAATATATATATATATATATATATATATATATATATATATATACAATTTTTATATATTATATATGCGCCGTACTTATTGGAAATCGCTCAATATTAGTTATAGATAGAGCTAACATATTTAGTTGGATTGATGTGAGTTAGTGACTCTGGTTTTCACGCTCTCCGCGATCGTCAGAGAGCGTATATCCCAGGGTCACAAACTCACATCAATCCAATTACACACACACACACACACACACACACACACACACACACACACACACACACACACATATATATATATATATATATATATATATATATTATCCTTCACCGGTGAGAGATAATATGTATATTTATTAATATATATTTAATAGCTCTGTTATATTACATCGAGCACTATTTTATTAACACCAGCACTCTATGTGCGATAACTTATATATATATATATATATATATATATATATATATATATATATATATATATATGTGTGTGTGTGTGTGTGTATTTGCATGTATGTGTGTGTGTGTATTTATATTCTCATATTGCTATAGTATTTTTTCTGATAATTAAACCCTTCCAAATATAATTATTAATAATTCAATCCTCACTTATTTGCATATTGTCACATTATTTATTCGGGGAAATATGATCTATCAAGTAAATAACAAGATAGTGCTTAATCCAATGATAACATTTATCTTTCAAAAGATATTAGCAACTGAACGTAGCCATAGATGGACGGCCATTTCTTTTGCGAACACTTCTCAATCAACAATATTGAAATATTGCCGTTATCGAAACGAAATTGCACATTGGCAAAGTTTCAGACTTACTTTCATTTGTTTTGTTACAACAATAGATTAAAAAGGAATTAATAATTTTGTTTATTTACTGAGATCTTTGAGAATCAAAACATTGAGATTAGCTCAGTGAAGACCTGAAAGAGTCGTCCTCATGTATTTTAATGAAACAATTATATGCACTCATATACATATATATATAGAGAGAGAGAGGGGGGAGAGGGGGAGAGAGGGGGAGAGAGAGGGGAGAGAGAGGGAGGGAGAGAGATAGGCTGCTGCCTATCTCTCTCCCTCCCTCTCTCTCCCCTCTTCATTCAGATATGTTTCATTGAATAATACAGACATATTATGTCTATTTTTATAATGATCCATTCCAGTTAAGATGAAAGTCATCAAGGATGGCGCCGTAGAATTTTCCTACCCAAGTATTTTCGATCTCGTCCACGATCATCCTCAAGGCTGAATTACAAACATAAACTTATGGTAGCTGTGATAAAATCTGAATTTTGTTGTGATGTTGATAAAAAAAACACGCGTCTATGTCTATATTATTCAATGAAACACACACAAATATATATATATATATATATATATATATATATATATATATATATATATATATATATATATGTATGTATGTATGTATGTATGTGTGTGTGTGTGGTGTGTGTGTGAATATAAGTTGGCTTTCTGTATCTGCTATCGGCTTAGAAAGTGGAATTGGCGTGTCGAATTCGAATTTCATTCGTATTAATTGCACTCACTTTCTCACTAATACACTTGCTCTTGGGAATGGTATGAATCTATCTCTTTTTTTCCCCGCTATGTGGCTCCTCATCTTTGGTTATCAACCAGCATAGTAGAAGAACAACTCTGAATTCAAAACTAATTGGACATTGTACTGGCACATCCACCCTAGAAAGAACCATAGCAACAAAACTTAGTGGTGTGAAGATGTGTGTCTTTTTTTTTTTTTTTTTTTTTTTTTAATAATCACTGAATTAAGTGCATTGACAAAGAAGGAGACTATGTTGAAAATATTTATTCTGAAAAATAAAATGTTTCTTTTCATCATGTCTCTAAACTTTGATGCACGCCTAGATGCTTGATAGAAGACAGGGAAATTCATTTTTGAAATTACATTAGAGTTTGACACTAAGGATGGCTAGGGGATTTTAGGAGGTAAGTTTTCTTTTTTTTTTGTTATTATATTGATAAGTAAATTGAGAAATTTACCAGTATTTATTCAGATGTAAACGTAATTCATATGTAATTTGTACATAAATATAAAGAAACAGAGATGACTTGATCAAATGGCTATTGTACTGAAGGCGAATAGCGACTACTTTCTATTTTCTGTTAACAATCAAACCCTCGTATGATATATGGCATAACACCATTTTTTTTCTTAGATTTCTTGCCATGAAATTTACAATTCAAACTTGCACTTTCCCTCGCTGGTTTGATTTTGTTATAAAATCCTATTCACCCTACAAGTATTTGAAAAAAAATTCTTAGAATCAAAAACAAAAACAAAAATTATTTAAACTCAGTCAAAAAAGTTCATGTGAATCCTCAATATGTCAGCATCCAACCGCTCTCACGGCTGCTTTCAATTATCAAGGGAGATAACCCGAACGGCTTAATCTCATTTTCGCACTAAGACTTTTATCTAATGTCACTGTTTCTGTGTGTTTATGTGGTCTTAATAAACTTGTACAAGATAAAAGTTGTCATAGAAAAGTCAGTAAATCTGACATTTTATGTTCAGTTCATTTTCATTGACATCCGATTATATAATCGATATTATTTTATCCTTTTTCAAATCATGATTTTAAACGTACAACATTTTTAGTGTTTTCTTAATGTTTCATAAACGAATTCTTGCGTTTCTGTGGTTATTTCACTTTTAGCAATGATCGGCTTTTGTGTAAGTGTGAGTTGTTTTTATTAGTGGTATAAAAATGTTAGGTCTGCTTAGTTACTTTTTGGGCTTTTCGGGGTCTTAATTCATCGTCTGGTTCAGTCAAATAGAAAAGAAGAGCGGACAGGTTTTCCTTGAATTGACCAAAGAATAATCCCAGAAGGCAGGATAGGATTTCATACAAAACAGAAGCTTTTTCCAATCTCGAATTCTTCCGTTAAAGCAGTGGTCACCAAACTACGGCCCGCGGGTCGCGGATCCGGCCCGCACTGTCAGCTCACCCTGACTGCCACAGCCCTGTGCCACATGTGAGTTAAAGTATAATTATCTATATGGAATTATCAATAGATTGTACTTACTCTGTAGAAAAAATTAAAATAAATGTAAATAAAAATGCCAAAATTTGGCCAATCTGATTTTTGCATCTGACAGTAATGTAAGTTTTAGAAAAATCAGTGAAATGAAAAATTCGGCGGCATTTTACGACTTTTGATATTCGAGCGCTTTTTTGTGTAAATACCGGCAATGAAGTTTCTAAGAAAAGCGATAACGAACCTTCTGTAGCGATATTGTTTTTAATTGCATTGCCGTGTTTAAACCGGTTTGAAGAGTGTCGTATATAAAAAGGACTGACTTCAGCGAATTATGTCTTATATTTTGCTTGAACTTATAAAATCTAAAGTATGTAAAGTTAGTACATGTAACGTGGTTGACTGATGAACATTAGAAAGCATCTCTCTTGGTTGGATGCAGCAATTCCAAAGCAAATATTGATGATATCTTAAAAGGTAAACGCCAGTTTCACAAATCTCACTAACCTTTTTTGCTGCTTAGTTTGTGAGATTCGGATATGTGCGCACTCCGCGTGACAACTATTTTATTGCTAATGTCACCTTTGATAACGTTTTGGTAAATAAATTTGTCCTCTTTATTTTTTTGTGTATTCAGTGTATTGTACTGAACGAAATTGTTATCCGGGCCCCGCTCGTCTTTCGCTCAGTTGTTTGGCCCTCCTGGGAAAAATTGGTGACCCCTGCGTTAAAGCAATTAATATTTACATTCAAAAGTCCAGCATCCAAAAATCAATTTTGATATTAATTTTTACTGATGCAATTTCCAAAACGGCAATCGTACCAACCGCATGAAAGTCTTATTGTGCCAGTCGATTCAAAATGACAGAAAAGGCCAACCATTTGGTATTGTACCTGGCAGCTTGCATCAAGAAGGCCGTATTTTGGCAAGGCGTCCATCTCTTTTTGGCCAATATCAAGATTGAAAAAAAATTACTTATATGTTGAATGAAATTTTCTTCAAGCAGAACTATTATTTTTGAAACGTAATAAGTTTAAAAAATGAATAAGATCAATTTAAGATTTCTTTGGAGTAATAATCGTATTTGATCTTTTTGGAGAAAGATACATTGACACCGATTAATATGTTTTAGAAACAAAAAAGTCTGAGTATTGCGATTTTTCAAGTTTAAATTAAAAGATTAGTATTAATTTATTCAATTATTTGCCATGCGTGGTACACGCTTAGACGATCATGTATCTTTCGATGAATAATTGACGAGGCAGATTTTTCCCGTAGTAGGTTGCTATTTCTTTCTGCGGTAGATCAGTTGCCATCCAAGGCTATAGAACCCGGTCTGTTCTGCTATTTACCCATAGCTGGGGAGAGAAGAGGATTCATACGTTTCCCAAGGGTATTAGCACGTAAGTGAAAGTAATGAATTCGACTGGAATTCGAACTCGGCGATCCGAGTTCGAATTCCAGATCCGAATTAATTTCTTATTAGTATAAACATTATTTTAGTGAGTAACCGTGTTCGAGTAAGCTGGTAGACATTAATTTCAATGTTTGAAAAAGACAAAAAAGAAAAGAACAGGATGTCTTTTCAAGAATGGTTCTCCCTAAAATAACGTTTATAATATTAATTTACTGTAAAGTATAGTTTCAACTCAGTCTAGAGAGGGTTGGGCTCCGTCAGGTCATCTTGCTACGGCTGCAGTACACACAGTGGCCCTATCACCCTAATGGGTTAGAGGACTTGTTATCGTGATCATGATACTTCAAAGTGATTTATATTTTATATTTACAAGCCCAAAATCTGTGAATGATAATTAAAAAAAAAAAAAGAAATGGTTTTAATAATTCTAATTATAATTCCTAAAATGCATATAAAGTAAATTTATTCCAATAATTCTGTTGGCTTCATGGAGTTTTCTGCGGAGAAATTTTAATATTTGAAAAAAACAAACCTGTTTAGGTAACAACAACAACAACACTAATAATAATAATAATAATAATAATAATAATAATAATAATAATAATAATAATAATAAAGGCAATTGGTATGAACCAATGTTCCTCGTGCCACAATTTCATTACTGCATAAAAGAGGAATTCAAATCATTCCGTTAGCCACCAAGGAAAATAATGATGCACCAAGCTCTACACTTTGGTAAAGGCAGGCACTATATAAAGAGAAAAGAAGGAGGAAGATGACTTAGCACAGAGTTGTATTAGCAACAACCGAATAAATCCGACAGAACAGAGAAGTGAGTTAATATACCTACTACTACTGCTACTATTACTACACTCACATAACTATTACTACTGCTACTACTACTACTACTACTACTACACACACATAAGTATTATCAAACTACTACTATTACTATTACTGCTACTACTACTATTACAATCATATAACTATTACCACACTACTGCTATTACTACTACAACTACCACCATCACCACACCTATATAAATGGTAGTGAAGAAACGGAAGAAAACCTCTTATTTAAAAGTTAAACCCCAAACCTGACTACTTTAGTTATATTTATCATAGAAATTAAAAGTCTTAAAACGTGTAGGCTTGTAGAAAATTTTTTAACTCTCATATTTAATATCCAAATCCATTCCTTCATCTATCTACCTTTCCATGGCATTCTGGATAAACTCTATCCAGTGGGATTATCCATAGTTGTTGGAGTCTATCCTATATTTGTTTTACCGATATACTATCTGCACCCCAATGTCTAACCTGTTCTGTACACCTTCAGGGCTTAGTTGTTGTATCTTCTGCCAGTTCGTATAGCTCAGTGTCAAACATTCAAACTTGTTCCTTCAATATTTCAGTTAATCCACTGAAATTATTTGACTTCAATCAATACATATGTTGACTTTTTCCTTAACAACAGAATCTATCTTTCAAGTAATAATAAGCAAATTTATTTATTTTTTTGTTTTTTAACCGTGTTCACCTCAAGTAAGATAGTAAAGCCACTAAGTCACAAGGGGTCACTGAGTGTGGGAAAAATTAGAAACAGAAACATTACTAAGGAGCAAGACAATAGATAGCGATTGATATTGCGTTTAAATTTTTGCAGATTAAAATTGGCTTGAACGCATGGAACCGCGATACAAGAAACTGTTAGCATAGAAATTACGGTTACATCTAGCCAGCTCAACTGTAAATTGGTGAGATCTCGACACCAGTGTTTAAATTAAAATACCTAGGTATCATAGCAAAGAGTTCATCTGAACAATTGCCATGAAAGTATTGATGAAAAAGGCACAGGGAGGTAACCTTATGGCGGTGGGAGAGTGACTGAAGCCGAACCGCCAGATAAGGACCAATAATATTGCTGATTCTTTTTATGAAGGAGCTCTAGAAAATAACAGTTTTATTTGTGATTTTTTTAGATGAGCCATAATTATCATTATAGCTTATGATATGAAACCTTCCTTGGGCCAAAAACATTCTGGATAACCCCACCCCAGTCGCATTACCCATACTTGTTGAAATCTATCGTGTTTTCGTCTTACAGTCACAGTATCTGCATTTTGCATCAAATCCATTTTATACAGCTTCAAGTGGTTAGATTTTGAATTTAGAGTTTTCTTTCTCCTATATAGGTTGCCGACCAATGTTACAAAAATAGGAAGTTGTGGAGGGCCAATATCGCCCACGTTTTGAAGGGACACAGGACATAGATGTTAAGTATGTTACTCGTCGTTTTTCTTACCTTTTACCTTTTAACATGTCACGTGTGTCAAATTCTCCAAGCCCTCTTTCCTCATTATTTTCCCAGTGATAAAATATATTCTGTTATAAGTTAAGACACAAATACTGATCATATACAAGTTGTATCAATAAGTCCGTAGACAGAAACGTTCAGCTGCATTTTCATCTGAAATCTTTACCGTATAATGTTCGAAGTATGTAATTAGCATTGAATTAAGTGCATTGACAAGGAAGGAGATTATTTTGTCGTGTAAAGTTAATGTTTTTATCATTATGTTACGGACTTATTGATACAGTTACGTATTTATTTTTCTCTCTTAACATTGCTTGGAGTTATATCTGTAAGAACTTTTGTGGAACTTCAAGAGATTCTGGGACCAGGGAAATCTCTCAATAATATCTTTTGTTACATCCAGAAGTTCAAATATATATAAAAATAATTTAGCACTAAAGCCACCAGGAAATAAATTAGAAGCTACAAAATATATAAATTGGATTGAGAAAGGCGATTACATTGTCTTCTGTTTTACAATCTACTATCTGTAAATCATCTATTTGACTTCCGGTTTAGATTATAATTCGGAGGTAGTTTATATCAAGAACAGCACACGTCTTCCGATTCGCCGTTGAGAAGGCCCTACTAAAATGAAACCTTAAGTCGACATATAAAAATGAAGTGTAATTGTTTTAGAGATTTTAGTGTTAAGATTTAGAATAAATATAAAATTTCTAGATGACAAGAAATTGGGAAACGACGCCGCCATTGTATAAGGTTCGTTGTGTTTCCGCTAACCATTAAATCGACTTTGATTCAAAGTTTGAATTTGTTAAATGAGATTCACTTAATGGACAATCACCGAAAGAGAAAAACGATATTAAATCTTTTCTTGTGAGAAAATTAAAAAAAAAATATTCAAATTTTATTTGCTTCAGCTAATAATATTCATCTTCAGTTGTAAACAAGAGTTCCAATTGTGCGCCATGCATACACGGAACGTTTATATATATATATATATATATATATATATATATATATATATATATATATGTACACTTATATAATCATATTCAGTTATATATATATATATATATATATATATATTTATATATATATATATATATATATATATATATATATTTATATATATATATGTATGTGTGTGTATGAATAAAGACTAATATCAATAAGCACAAAGGGAAACTTTTCTTAGACGGCACGTTTCGTCCTCTGACAGACTTAATAAAACAAACAGCGTTTACAGAGTTACACCGAAAAGGTTAAAGATGCAGAGACAACTTTAAATTTAAATGTTGACAAAATAAACTAAAAAGTAACCTTTAAGTTTGAACATTGCGAAATTATTGGTATTTAGAAATTCACAATATTGACATAATTATTCACACACACACACACACACACACACACACACACACACACACACACACACATATATATATATATATATATATACAAAAGCAATATAAAATTACCAGATAACAATAAGACTCTTTGTATCACAACACATCTATAAATGTAACCAGGGTGAATTTAAAATTATGCCAATATACCAAACAGACAATTATTCTTTCTTACAAATACAAGAAAAAACTTTATAAACAAAATTTAAACCAGCACTAAATAGATCATCACCCCACACGTAAAAGCACACAACATGCACACATAATGGGCAAATACAGTGGTCAAACCACTCGCATACATGCGTATACACTCACAAGCGGGTATATGTGAAGCACGAATATGTATATACATATTAGCAAAAACAATAGACTGCTCACAGGCACGCGCGCAAACCCTACACAACATAGGAAGTGTGTGTGTATGCATGTATGTATGTATGTATGTATATATGTATGTATATGTGTGCGTGTATGTTTGTGTATGTGTGTATACTAATTCCTTA
>OZ038518.1:31612633-31627633 GCA_964036315.1 Acanthosepion esculentum | reverse complement strand
ATCACTCCATGCAAAGGAGTAAAGCCACTAAGACACAAGGGGTTACAGGGTGTGAGAGAAATAGGAACAAATACATTATTAATGAATCGGAAGTGGAGTAATCAGGAGGACAGTAGATGGCGATTGACATTGCATTAAAATTTTTGCAGATTAAAGTTGGGTGGAAAGCATGGAGACAAGCAAATTCCACAAGCGAGAAGTGCGAGGAAAGAAACTGTTAGCATAGAATTTACGGTTGCATCTAATCAGCTGAATTGTAAATTGATGAGATCTCGACGCCAATCTAGCACTTCGCTTAAATTTTAAAAGTTTATGTACCATAGCGAAGAGCTCATCTGAACATTTACCACATTCTACACACTTTCCTTCCAAGCAATGCTATAACGGAATTGAACGAGAACGCTATAGTGTGTATACGCGGCAGAGCTCAAGGTCAATCTTTGTCATGCGGCTTCACTCTGCGTACATAATCTCCGTCAACATAGCAACAGTCCCGATATTTTTATTCATATCAGGCTTCGTATATTTGTTTATAATATTATGAACAACCCTTCAGTTGCATAATAAAATTTCATGTTATAGCTAATATTTCTAATAAAAACAGATATCATCATCTGATATTCACATGGTATATTTTCATATAATACCAACATCAAATGGTTAATATAAATTTTATTGTGAAAAAAATGAATTGCGTAATAAATCATGTAAATCTGTCTATATTTCTGAGATGAGTTATGGTAATTATTTACACAGTTGTACTCTTCGGCTTTCTTTGGGGAGAAAAAAAAACTAATAATAACAGCATATTGTTATATGAGCTCTAGTAAAAAATGCTAACTGCCGCATTAAGTTTATAAGTCCCCCAAATTCATACAGTGTTGGTTGAAGTAATCCAGTGACTTGACCCAAAGTTCAATACCTGGCCAAAGAACAAATCTGGGAGAGTTGAGTTAAAGGGAAATAATTGATACTGAGATATCTGGAGAAGGCATGACAATTGGACGAAATAAAGAGTTCGGTTTGAAATTCTAATCACTTTCAGGTGATGACACCCGGGCACACGACTGACGAAATGTCGTGAATATGGCAACAAAGATGAGGACAACAGTCCGAACAATGTAAATAGTGTAAATAAATGGTGTAAGTGTTGCTTTTATATTTGTCTGAGATGTGACGATGATTACTTCTTTTTAACACCATGTAAAGATGGATTCTCGAGTTTCAGGCAATTCTTATGGAATGGGGACCCAAACTGAATGATTTAGTTGAAAACAAATTATGAATTTAGCTGATACTTTGAAGATATTTTTATTTTTTTCAAATCGACTTACCACAAAAAAAAATCTTATCACAAGGCGCTGTCAGACGAGAACACATAAAAATAAGTTGTATAATGTTTATATATAAAATCAGTAAGATAAAACGTTTTATTACCTCGATCAGTCATCCTTATAAACAGGAACATCTTTTCCAATGAAGTCATACATTTTCATTCCTTTCTCCGCAGGTCTGTAACAACGGGTTTTTCTTGTTGCACTGAATATTCTAATTAATTTTAAATAAATCTAATTAAATGCCTGGAAAACATGTGTTACATCTCGACTTTGTCATTAAGAAAGGTTCATATGTTGACGTTAGGATTTGTGGCACCTGTATATTATTTGCTTCTAACGATTATACTGCAATTATTTTAATTTATTTCTTTGTCCCAAATAATTTCTTCTTTTTGTTCAAGTTCAAGAAACAGTATTTTCAAATCTCCAGCACCTTCCTCAGTATCTTCATAGACCCTAGCACCGTGGCTTCTGGACAGTCACAATTCTTCTTCCAATTTCTATTTTATGTAATCTCTATTCTAGTATTGTGGCCCAGCTATTATAGACACAACAAAAACCTTCGTGATTATATACTTTTCTCGGATGTTGGGTAAGGTCCTGATATTTTATCTGCTTTCACTTTCTTTCGTTTTCATCTGTACCTTTGGACAACCAAGTCTATGATATGAGAAGCCTTCATTTTTTTGATTACGACTGTCGGGTCCGAATTTCATGTCTTGACTGGGTAGTCGGTCGATTGTTTCTTGTTTATGCTGATAGCATGTGTTCATATGACCCAACCCAGGCTATTTGCACAGTTCCTAGAATATGATTGTTCCTACCCCGTCAGGCATCCTCCTTCTATTATGATGCAACTTAAGGTTTCGTCTTTTTCTCCTCGAGATGGATGAGAGTTAATGTTTTTCTGGGTTTTATCTGTTTTCGATTTGATGTACTTAGTTCTGATGTATTTATTCAGGAATGATATTATTTCTGATTTGCTTTTTGATACAACCTTTTACCAAGTCTTTTACCTGAGGTAAAGGAAGGCTTTCCTTAGAAAGTTATTGAACAGTTTTTTTGCGTCTCGCATAATGATATTTGTTTTTAATCATTTTTCCCCAAGCAAAGTCGATAATGTTACGCAAGGGGTCTACTGGAAGTGAAAGGGAATGAGAAGACTTTATAAGGAACCAGAAACCCAATCCTAAACAGGAAACAAGGAATAATCCTCTACTCCTGTTAAAAAAATCGGGGATGGTATGGGATGTTCTTAATATATGTATTTGTATTCTTTTATTCAATCATTCCTGGTGTTCCTATAATTATCGGAATAGTAATTGTGTTTAAATGCCATATTTGCAATTGCTATTTCCAAGACCTTATAGTTTTAAAATTATTTTGCTGAAATGTTTTTATCTGTCAAAAATAAGGATGAATCTTTTTTTAGGGTCAACGGCCTTTGCGTGCAATGGCGTAGATTAAGTTCTATATCTACGTATGTAGACAATGCGATGATGACCTGACATCGTTGCGCTAGGCGAGGGCGGAGGGGTTCTCTCGATAGAATCACCAGTCACATGTTCATGACCAAGGTAAGCTTTCAAATTAGAAGTTAGTTTTGACTTGGAAGGTGATGGGCACCGCTAGGTTTATTTAACCAAGACACGTTGCGCAAACAATACTTCTCAGGCTTTCAACTCAGATATGTGACGAAAATTAGTCAAGTTGTTTAGCTTCGCAACAGCTTCCACAGCCAGTTTACCGCATTGTGCTAGATGACCTTTGACCTTGTAAGAAGAGTCGTATTTAGTTTCAGCTTAATGATTCATTTAAATAAACATTGTTATATTATTTTTATAGAGATTAGAAGACATTTAAATTTAATAACTTTGGAAAATAAGGACATTTTATTTAGCTTGCTACGGCATTTACATATAGAAAAGAATGAAAGAAATCATAATAGTCTTTTTTTAAATACTTAAAATAGACACCAATAAGAAATAGTAAAAATAAAGTTGATGTGCAAAAACAGATAAGGCAGAATGAACATAAGTAAAATCAGAAAAAAGTAAATTATATAGGGATTAAACCCCACACACCACCACCACCACCAACAACAACAACAACAACAATACCTCACTCTCTTTTCTTCTTTCTCTTTTTATGGGAATAAATAAAAAAAGGCATGAAAATAAAAACCAACAAATAAAAGTCATGGTTAAAATTATATACCTACGGAAATGCATATTCGTATAAAATGGCTGCGCCTCGAAATCGAAGTTGATTAAACCTTAAATATCCGTATATATATATATATATATATATATATATATATATATATATATATATATATATATATATATATATATATATATACGTAAGATCAACACCCACACACCCATATGACGAGTTTCTAAGCTTAGCTTAGATGTGGCACAAGGTCAGTGAGGATCGAAGTCACTATTCAATCGTAGCTGATCTAGCAAGACTAATCATTACACCACGTCGAAGCACCCCCATATATATATATATATATATATATATATATATATATATATTATCGTAACTTAGGTGTGGCACAAGGCCGAAAGTATGGAGCACCCATTAAGGATCGAATTCATTATTTAGTCGTAGTTAATCTAGCGAGACAAGCTTGTTAACCACGAATCAATGATGACCTTTAAATCGATAGTGCTATTATTGAATAAACCTTTTTCTGTATTTATCAATTTTAATATGTATAAAACATTTTATGAATATATACTGTTTACTACTATTTGATATCTTTGTTTTATAATTTGTTTTCAATTTCCAGATGCACACATCGTCGCACACCGACAACCAACCACACACACACAGGTGGTGCGTAGACATCTATTTGAGTATGTGTGTGTCTGTGTGTGTGTGAACAATTCCGTAGCCTGAGAAATTTATTAGCTGAATTTTCACTGTATAATATAATAGATTAAGTGCCTTGTCAAATAAGGATTTATGTTAAAATAAATATTTTATGCAACGTAAATTATGTTCATCATTAGCTTATGAACCTAATGATGTACCTGACATGCGTATATATATATATATATATATATATATATATATATATATATATATATATATATATATATATATATATATATATATGTGTGTGTGTGTGTGTTTGTGTGTAAAAAAGTAATGACATTTTATTTATTAATCCGGCATATTTTTATTATTTATACTGTTCAGCCTGTTGTCCTCATCTTTGTTATCATATTCACGACGTTTCGCCCGTTGTACGCTTCGGCCTTCGTCAGGTGATTTCAGATCGAAATCTTTATTTAGTCCACTGGTGTCCCCCAGGACACATGGCCCAATGGATAAAACCGTTGGTTGAAGTAATTCGGTGACTGGACACAAACAGTTGTGTGTTCCATACTTGGCCACGAAACTTGGAGAATTCCAATTGCCCGAAGAAGGTTGGAGCACACAACTACCGAAAGATGAGGACAACAATATAAATAGTTTAAATAGTCAGAAATATAGACAGGTATTTTTATTACTTTAACGTTATTTTTACTGGATACCCGTGTTTAAGTAGAAGCTCCGTTTATTTTTTTAAAACTGTATTTTATTTCGTCTGCCGGCTTGAACATTCGAGAAATCTTATTAGCGCATTTTTCTCTAATATGATTTCTCGAATGTTCAGACCGGCAGACGAAATAAAATACTGTTTAAAAAAATAAACAGAGCGTCTACTCAAATAAGGTTATCCACTAAAAATAACGTTTGAATTATAAATATATATATGTCCGTGTATTTCATTGAATGTGACGGTAACGGAAAATTTAATAAAAGGTTTTCCTTCAGTTTTCCTAATGTTCTGACAGGTTTTATTTTAGGGAAATTAAGAGAGAGAGAGAGAGAGAGAGAGAGAGAGAGAGAGAGAGAGAGAGAGAGAGAGAGAGAGAGAGTAGAAACTGTAGTAGTGGTTATTGCTTGAAGCGCTTTCGACCAATTCATTAGACATTTTTTCAAAGGCTTCGTTAGTATTTTTCTGTGTTTATTTTGGAAGCTGTATTGTGTAGAAGCATATGTATACTTGTATATAATATATATATATATATATATATATATATATATATATATATATATATATATATATATATATATTATTATATATATTGTATATACAAAATTATATATATTCATACGCTATATTCATACGCTACAGTTCATAAGTTTGAAGCCACTCCCAGAATTAGCATGGGAGAAGAGTGAAAAAAAAATGAAAAAAGAGCTCTTAGGGTCATTGAAAAAAGAATGGAATGGAATCAATTATGAAACTTATACTTTGAGATACTTTTGCAACGAATGCCAAAGGTTGCGCTGCAGTAAAGGAGGATATTTTGACGAGAGCAAAATTTAATCTTAAAATGCTTTTTTTTTTCTTTTTGTCATAATAAAATTTATAATGAAAATCATGTCACACTTTTTTAACCATGTATAATAATTTCCTTTTATTTCAAGTACAAAACAACTGCTTTTTGGGCCAATTTAAAAAAAAACCCAGGAGTAACCTCAAACTTTGAACTCTAGTGTATATATAGAGGGTCCGCCAAAAGAAATGTCTATACACTTCGTAGTTTTATCAAATTTTGATAACACTGCAATACATGAACTTTATGGAAATGGTGAATTTTATTTCAACAAAACGCCGCATCGCCTCACTACCAAAACGTGTGAGTTTATCTGAATGAGAATTTGAAAGGACACTGGCTAGGGACTAAGAGGTGCGCCATCTAGTGTCATGCTCTCTTAATTTAATACTGCAAAACTTTACCTATGGGACCTTAAAGGATGTTGTCTATCGCAGAAAGCTGAATGCATTGGCGACCCTTGGAAATTGAAAATGTATGTGCAGCTATCCCACTGGACACTGGCAAACGTTGCCTAATATTCACCGTACTAATAAATGTCTGGAAGCTAAAGACCGCCATTTTTGTGATTTTAGAGTTCAAAAGTAACTTGTATTAATTTCGTGACGTCTGAATAAATTTAGAATTACAATATCTATCCAAGTTTTTCCTTTCCTGAAACGTGTAAACATTTTTTGGGAGGATTTATATACATACATGCATACATATATATATATATATATATATATATATATATATATATATATATATATATATATATATATATATATAAAAGTGAACATTGAAGTCAACACTTAGAGGCGACAGTCTGTTTCATGCTAGATGCAATCGTCAGGCCTGACGATCGCATCTATCTCTGATATTGAGCACTTTATCCCATAAATATAGCACACTTTAAGACTATATATATATATATATATATATATATATATATATATATATATATGAAGTAGTAAGGGATTTTCATTTATTCATCCGACAGATTGTTATCACTGTAAACGTTATTTTTAGTGGATACCCATATTTCAGTAGAAGATCCGTTTATTTTTAAACACTATATTTATTTTCGTCTACATGCCCGAATATTCGAGAATTTTTTATTAAAGGGAGGGCGCCGGCTCGAATCCTGCCGGAGAGTGCATTTTTCGTTAATAAGATTTCTCGAATTGGTAGATGAAAATAAATGTACTATTTTAAAAAAAATACAGTGCGTCTACTCAAATAAGGGTATCCAGTAATACTTTTAAAATAACGTTTAAAGTGTTATATATATATATATATATATATATAGCATAATGAGAAGCCACGTATACTTTCTTAATATGTATATAATATAGAAAAAACAACTGCAAATTAAAAAAATTGGATGTTTTTTTTGTGAAAGTATTTATTTATATATTTATATATATATAAATTTGATATTTCAGATCTGCCCCGATGATTCATCAGAAATGATTG
Source organism: Acanthosepion esculentum (assembly GCA_964036315.1). Taxonomy (NCBI): domain Eukaryota; kingdom Metazoa; phylum Mollusca; class Cephalopoda; order Sepiida; family Sepiidae; genus Acanthosepion; species Acanthosepion esculentum. Next base: position 31,620,435 of record OZ038518.1, on the reverse strand, counting down.
TTTTCAGAAGTTTACATTTCTGATGAAAGATCGGGGCCGATCTGAAATATAAAATATATATATATATATGAAATATAAATAAATACTTTCACAAAAAAACATTCAATTTTTTAATTTGTAACTTTTCAGTTGTTTTCTCTCTCTCTCTCTCTCTCTCTCTCTCTCTCTCTCTCTCTCTATATATATATATATATATATATATATATATATATATATACCAGGTGCTGTGAACTTAGATATGCAAGTGATGTAATAGCTCGGAATTATTAATCGGAGGGCCGAGTTCTAATTCTATTTGGGTTCGCTATATTCGCGTACGAATTATTCACATGGGAAAGGTATGAATCGACATCTTTTAGTAATTCTTCTATCACTAAATCATTATAATCTAAAAAAATAAATAATAATTCTTACAATCTAAAAATATTTTCTGGCTTTTAATAACCTGAAAAGCGTTGATAAACGGTAAAAAAACGAATTAATCAATCAATATCTTATTTTGCGTACATATATAGAGATATATATTTGTAGATTAATATATTTCTTATTAGGTAAGTGTGTACATATAAATCTATATAAATATTCATATTAATGGTACTTATGCATATATACACACATACATATACTGATCTGTTTATAAACATCTGCACCAAATTCATATGATTGTTTATATTAATTAATATATAATTAATTATTTATATTGATTAATATTTTATTTTGTATTAATGCATATATTAATTTATATTAATTAACATTAATTAATGCATCTATAATATAAATGAATACATATGGTGATATCAAAATCGATAAATTATCTTATACCATAACATATATATATATATATAAAGATGCTGAAAATATCTCGGCATGAGCAAGAAGTGATTATTCTCTGATTGGTCAATCTAAAATAATTCTGATAAAATGCGCCTAAATAACGAAACACCCAATTATCAGAATTTTTTGCTACCTTTTGTTGGTAAGGCCGAGAACTTTTCAGCAACGTCTCATATATCTATGTATCTATGTATGTATCTCTCTCTCTCTCTCTCTCTGCCTATATATATATATATATATAGAGAGAGAGAGAGAGAGAGAGAGAGAGAATATATATATATATATATATGTGTGTGTGTGTGTGTGCTTAATCTTTCAATATATACTGTAATCATTTAGGTAATACATATTTGGATATATAATCAAACAGAACAGGCACAGTAATTACTATCTATCTATCTATCTATCTATCTATCGATAAACCCTTGTATATTTTATCGAATGTAAATATGTAAATGCGTTTATGCAATAGGGTCCTTTTTTTACTCTTTGTTTCCTCGTGTCTGATGTCTGTATCGAATACCGATACGACGGAAGCGTTACTTGACTCAAGTGTTTATTTCGATGAACAAAGAACTTTCATGACAATTTTTTGTTATGCTATTTCTTTTGTCTTGTGTTTTTTTGTCCAATTATTTATATTGTCTTGTTACAATGGTTTCATAACAACATACCTCTTAAATATGACAGCGTGTATCGTATTTTTAAGTCGTTCAAATCATTGTTTTCTTATTCAACGATATTAGCATCTTCAGTCAAATATATATTCTTGAAGTTCATGTAATTATAAATTATTTTTTAATTTGTTTAAATTTTTTTATTGAAAGGGACAATGTATATTTTGGGTGGAATTTTAAAAAAGAATCTTTTTTTATGCATTTTATTGTCTTTAATTTCCAGCAGTTTCTCTTTTTCATGTCGATGACTAAATATTTCAGGTGTTATACAATTCTTAAAATTAAAATCGTTTTATTGCTTTAACTGAGTGATTCGTCTCTTGTAAAATATAAATGACCACTGAGACATCCATAATTAAAATCTTTTATTTAAAGTAATTTCTGAGTTGTTTTTCAAATTGCAATAAATCTCTATTATTATTATTATTATTATTATTATTATTATTATTATTATTATTATTATTATTTCCTTTGATTTCTTTTGTATACACATTTCCTTCCAGGTCCCAACCAAAGACCTAAGGTCATAAATGGCTTCAATGACCATTTTTGTAAAAAAAAAAAAAAATCCTAAGCTCACACACATTTTAAATAGATATAGCTCTTCGTAATGTGTGAGCTGGATTTGTGGTGTACATTGTTTCGCATTTCTTTAAGGCATGGACTTCCAGGAATCCCTTCAATGAGTCTTTCTTAACCTTTTCCAATCTAATCAAGGGTTACAACTACAACTGGAATTATTGACGTCCTCATGTCATTATTATTATTGTTATTGTTATTGTTATTGTTTTTGTTTGTGATGATGATGATGATGATGATGATGATGATGATGATGATGATGACGACGACGACGTGATAGAATTTGACAAAATAAGTAAATATAAATATCTTGAAACTGGAATTGAAAAAAATGTGGCAGCTACTGCTATACAGTTAATTATTGGAAGCCTACGATCAAATGGAGTTCCAGTAACGATCACGTAAGGTAAACACAAGAACTAATGATGCCTGGTAGCGCCCCAGTGCTTAAAAGAGATTCGGTATATGCCCTCATCTCCTCAGCAGAGTATTATCAATATAAAGAAAATCCAAACATTGTACATGTTAAGTATCACTTAATATGAAAATTCAAGCAAAGAGAATGTATATTTTATTTTATTCCATTGCCTTACCCTCAGGTCACCTGGCAAGTGTTTTTATTTCTCACTTTCCTAGCAATCGTATGTAATCATACAGTTTGCATTGTTTTTGTCTTTTTAGTTGTTTCAAACACCGACTGAGGGAAACATACGATTGTTTCTAGTGATGCAATGATTTCCCCACTGATATTTAATCACTTCTGAAGCTCCCAAACGAGGTCCTGGTATTTTAGGATTTTCTGCTATTAAATCTGTTCATTCATTCTTTTGGCGATAATACAGCATTTATTTTTATTTTTTTAACGGTTGTTATTGATTGTCTCTTTTTTTCTCGCTTGGAGGGTTTGTTGTCATCACGAAATCCGGCAAAACATTTGCCAAACCAGAATTCCGCAATGAGTCCTGTTGAATGACAAATGACCCGTCACCTTCAAATAAGAATCCACCGCATTCTTCTCACAAGTAATAGTCTATAATATTTGGATTTAAAAATAATACTCTCCTTTATTTAGTCTTTGCACGACTGTTACTCGTTTCTGTACTCATATAATTATAGGGATGACTTTTATAACCCAAAGTTATTCTGTTTAGTATTGTTCTTATTGTACAACCGACGAATAGACGGTTTTGTACACCAATGACATTTAAAAAAAATGCCATTTCCCTTCAGTATGTAAGCAATTATGACGCTCCACATCTTCTGTTTTCTTTAATATCTATGACTTGCTATGAATACTTAAAGTCGTTTCCCGTTGCCTTCTTTCAGACTGGATGTCAACTAAGGCTAGTGGACACAGTCTACCATACTATTTAACCCAGAGCTGGGGTTGCAGAGAAAAAATATAGTCATGCCTTTTTGAAAAGGCAATAATACGAAATTGAATCCAACAGGGCAGAAATTGAACTTGTTGTCGTCGATTCTTTTTTCCACGCTACTTGTATATCCACCAATGACATAAATTTAATTTTACACATTAGAACTTTCTATTTTGGTTTATTATTGTCACTAATTTTTTTAAAATTTCATTAATATTGAAGTATAATAATTTCATTTTCAATTGTTTCAACAGAGATACGTTAGGTGTGTCATGAAAATGAACAGAAGCATAATCCGAATGCAGGATTCGAACCGAGGAGAAAATGTTCAGACTCTCAAGAAGTGTCGATGTCTTTTGTATCAAATATAAGAGCCATTTTTAATAATCAATTGAATTGTTCAACTTATAAAATAGGCGGTGAATTTTTGATTCCGTGAACCAAATAATCGTACCACGGAGAAAATTATTTGAAAAATAAATAAGCATGCTCTACCAAATAAGCGCCGTACCAGGGGAAGGACAATTGAAAAAAATTATTTAAACTTGCCGGTATACAATCGTAACGGTTCGGGTTTTCACCTTCAAATAAATATTTCAATATGGAGATGTTGAGAGAATAGGTTTAAGCTTTTTCGCATGTTTATTCAAGTATTGATATATTAAATCCAGGTTGATTATAAAATCATCTCATTTCTTTAAATGTTTCATTATGATTTAGAAAGAAATATTTTAAATACAGCAAAGTGTCATAATTCCAATTTAAGTGAAAATGAGAAATGCTACTCTTGTACATTTTCACAAATTTAAAATTGGAAAATTTTAAGAAGCAATTCCTTATTGTTGAATTGATTAGCAGAAGGAAAATCAATCGGCCTAAACTAAAAGAATAACTAAAAGACGATCACTTGGAAATTGAGCAATTTTGAGTTTGTTAAATCTTTCGGAATAAAACTGAAGTCATGTCTTGATCTGTAAAAAGATAACCAAACGAAAATGGCGCATAAAACGAAAATGGAAATGGACAGAAATCGAAACATAGTCGTAAGAATAAAATCACTGCAAGATTAAAAAAAAAAGATTATTATTTTATTTCAATAAAAGCGATCATGCAAAACATTTTTCGATTACATTATTTATTTGAGTCGCATTCAGCTGTATCCTTATATAAAGAAAATATCTATATATAATTAATATAAATAAATATATTTATTGTTAAAGAAAGTGTGGTAATTTAATTATCACTATAAATAATTCTCTGATTTATAATGTTTTTAATTATTTTATTATTACAGAATTAGGACAGGTGAATTCGAATACATAATAAAAGAACCCAAAGTTTAAGTAGTTTAAGGTTTTTGAGAAAAGCCAGATTTCATAGTTCTTTGCCTTAAAAAAATCATGAAATCTATGCTAAGTGTGATTTTTATTTCAAAAAGAAATGTCATACTAATTGAAACTGTATATCTCTGATGATAGTAAATAGGAGTACGAATTGATGGCAAATAAACTCAGCGTTTAGTTTCCTCTTTCAATCTGTTGTGACCAGCCCACATTCCCCCGGGCTCAGTATTTACTGCAAAATATGAGGTGAGAGGCCTCAGTGGGAAATACATACAACAGGGAAAACATTATTGTCAGATCTATCTATCTATCTATCTATCTATCTATCTATTTCAGTCTATGTTCATATCTATCTATCTATCTATCTATCTATCTATCTATCTATCTATCTATCTATCTATCTATTTCAGTCTATGTTCATATCTATCTATCTATCTATCTTTTCACCGGAAAGTTAAATATATTAAGATTTAACAATCTATCTATCTATCTATCTATCTATCTATCTATCTATCTATCTATCTATCTATCTATCTATTTCAGTCTATGTTCATATCTATCTATCTATTTCAGTCTATGTTCATATCTATCTATCTATTTCAGTCTATGTTCATATCTATCTATCTATCTATTTCAGTCTATGTTCATATCTATCTATCTATCTATCTATCTATCTATCTATCTATTTCAGTCTATGTTCATATCTATCTATCTATCTATCTATTTCAGTCTATGTTCATATCTATCTATCTATCTATCTATCTATCTATCTATTTCAGTCTCTGTTCATATCTATCTATCTATCTATCTATCTATCTATCTATCTATTTCAGTCTATGTTCATATCTATCTATCTATCTATTTCAGTCTATGTTCATATCTATCTATCTATCTATCTATCTATCTATCTATCTATCTATCTATTTCAGTCTATGTTCATATCTATCTATCTATCTATTTCAGTCTATGTTCATATCTATCTATCTATCTATTTCAGTCTATGTTCATATCTATCTATCTATCTATTTCAGTCTATGTTCATATCTATCTATCTATCTATCTATCTATTTCAGTCTATGTTCATATCTATCTATCTATCTATTTCAGTCTATGTTCATATCTATCTATCTATCTATCTATCTATTTCAGTCTATGTTCATTATCTCTCTCTCTCTCTCTCTCTATATATATATATATATATATATATATATATACATATGTGTGTGGGGGGGATGTGTGTGTAGTAATAATAATATTGACTGTTTCCTCCTGAGGCCATATCTCAAATACATCAAGTAAATGATACATGATAGCAAATCAGTGCTATTTCAAGTAAAGTACGAAACTGATTTTAAAAAAGGAAACGAAATGAAGGAATCTGTTTGAATAGAAAACATATTTAATGGAGTAAATACTTATATCTCTCGCTCTCCTTTTTCACATGGATGTCTATCTATCTATCCATCTATCTATCTATCTATCTATCTATCTATCTATCTATCTATCTATCTATCTATCTATCTATCTATCTATCTATCTATTTCTGTTCATATCTATCTATCTATCTATCTATCTATCTATTTCTGTTCATATCTATCTATCTATCTATCTATCTATCTATCTATCTATTTCTGTTCATATCTATCTATCTATCTATTTCTGTTCATATCTATCTATCTATCTATCTATCTATCTATCTATCTATCTATCTATCTATCTATCTATCTATCTATCTATTTCTGTTCATATCTATCTATCTATCTATCTATCTATCTAGCTATCTAATTCTGTTCATATCTATCTATCTTTCTATCTAGTATGAATATTTTCAAGTTTTTTTGTAATTTTATTTCAAAATTCATACGGATAAAAACAGATCCAATCAAGAATGTATCGTTTTCCTGTTATTGAAAATCATTTTTTCAAAATGTCAACTAAAAAGTAAACAAAATTTGTAGAAACATTTCGCTGACCTACTCAATAAGTATACATTCTTGTCATTTTTTAAATATTTTATCATTTTTAAATATACTTTATTTTGTTGCCAAACTAAAATAAATTTTGTTGCCAAGGTTTAAGAAATAAATTCTAAAATAACATTACTAACTTTTTAAACCTGTTTTAAAAACGAGAAATGAATTTTTTCATTAAAAGTATTATGATCGCGTTAAAAAATGTTTTCAAATTTTTTAATTTTCTAAAGTTTTGCTTTGAGTTAACTTGCATAAAACTGTAATCGTGTATATATTTTGTTGTGAGCTTCGTGTGAGCTTCTGATTATCACTAGGTTAATAAACTTTCGTTGAAGTGTCTGTTGTAGAACGATAGCTAAGAAAATCGTCTCTTAGACGAAATATGATCCTCACAGGGTGGCATGCTAATCGAATTGTTTAAATATTTACAATATTCTTTTGACTGAATTGCAGAAATAAATTGACACTAAAAGAAGCAGCGAAAATGTCATGACTGACCGAAAAAGTTATTTCTATTCTGTACTTGGAAACCCACTGGAATTGGAACTCGGTTCTCCGGTTTAACAATTCCGAGCCATTATCCATTACACCACACACACATCTAAACTTATAGCAACTGGGGTATTGTTTAACTTCAGCGATCGTATGGCAAGCGGTGTTTCAATGTCACGTGGCCGTAAACCCATATATAAAACAGTATTTACATTATAATATGCATATATCTTTCTTTCTCGCATATAAGACATCTAGGCCTTCTGTTTACACCCATTCTGATACAGTGTTTATATTTTCTTTGTATGAATATTACTCTCCTGAGTAGATGAGAAATTCCATGCAATGTTTCGAATCTCTAGCACTCTGTAGGTGACTATTTTCGCCAAACAAATTGCTAGTCCTGCCAATGCAAGTTGGATTGGAATTTCTTGGTTTTATAGCCATATCCTTCTATGGTAACACTTAAAACAATCTTGAGTGAAATTAAGAGCCAGGCTATTGCAATTTCAAATATATAGAACTAAT
>OZ038518.1:31602633-31607633 GCA_964036315.1 Acanthosepion esculentum | reverse complement strand
CTAAGTCCCATAGCAAAGAGATCATTTGAATAACTGACATGAAAGTATTTATAGAAATGGTACAGGAATGCAAACTTACGGCGGTGTGAAAGTGACTGAAACCGAGACGCCAGATCAGGACCAATAATATTGCTGATTCTTCTTTGGATTTTATCAGGCATTTCTAAATATATAGCAGGAGCACCGGATTTCTCTGTGTATGTGTGTGTGTTATATATTTAAAAACTTGTGTGTGTGTCTGCGCGCGCACGCGCTTGTGTTTATATCTATGTATGTGTGTACGTTTTTATATCTTTTTTTCATAATGGTACCATAATTCCTATTGCATGATATATATATATATATATAAATTCTCACATATATATATATATATTTTAAAAAATCTTATATATATGTGTTTATATATATGTTTAAACTCTTATATATATATATATATATATATATATATATATATAAAACTCTCAAATGTATGTGTGTGTGTGTGTGTGTATATATATATATATATATATATATATATATATATATATCTTGCAAAAAAAATACACATTTCTGAAACGTTATTTGCGGAAAATTAGCAAATTTAAAGTTAAATTAATCTATTCTGAAACAAATATTACTTACTTATAGCCTAAAATGTTGTATACAAGCCTTTCTTAACCAAGGGATTTGAAATCCATCGATATATTGACGGCCTAAGGTGTTGACAGGTTAAGTACGGTGGACCAGTATTGACATAAATTTACGAATTCTAAGTAAAAGCGGTTTGTTTTTAATTACCAGGTAATTTTTAAAAATTAAGAAAATATTTTAAGCAATTATCTAATATTTTATAGAATTTTCTTAGGTACTTAACCTTACGCTCGAAGATGCTTACTGAAAATACAATAAAATTTACAATATAATACTATAAAAATTTATAATATAATACTATAAAAATTTCTTAAATTAATAACATTTCATGAATTGAGTTACCACTATAATGGTATTTTATTAATTTTCTCGGATATTAAATTAAAAATTTAATAACTGAGATAATATGACAATTTAATTTATTAACTGAGATAATATAAAAAATAAATTAATTAATTATTATATTATCACAGTATTCATATTTTTAATTTAATAACTGAGATTATAATAATCATAATTAAACTAATTATAATATATTATCTCAGTTATTAAATTTTAATTCAATAAGTGAGATAATATAATAATAAAATGCAATGTAGAGGTAACTCAATAATTTGAAATTTTAGGGTATTTCTTAATAATTTATATTTTTTAAGATCTTATTTTTTCATTTTATTCTTTATTACTAATGTTTATATCCTGATAATGGTTATGAATGTTAAAGTTATTTTATTTATTACATTTTTAAAGTATTTAAATTTTATTATTACTTAGGTAATTATTTATGCTTATTTTATTTAATCATAATCCAATGCCCGAAACAATATTATATGAAAAAATAATTGCTACCATGCATAAAAGTTATAAGACTTTTCGGGATATTTTGTCACACTGAACTGTCCTAAGACGTTAAATGAAACAATTGCCCACAGCCGAAAATGTTTATCCGTAAGGGGAACAATCCTTGAAAAACGTGACCTTTTAACGATAATGTCAAGTATGAAACACCATACTTAAAAAAATAAAAGAATAAAAAAAAGCGAAAAAGATATTTGGATACACAAAAATTTTTAAATTATTTAAAATTTTTAAATGATATGATATTTATTAAGCTTTTCAATTTCACTTAGTAAATATAGTCTCCACTAATAACTTCATAATCTTTGTCGATATTTGGAAGAATTTTTAAAACATTTTTAAAACTTTATAAATTAAAAAGAAAAATGTAAACAATTCTTGTAAAAATTCATTATTCATCGAAATTTTTTTTACATCAGACGATAATATCGTTAATATATATTATTTATAAAACCAATTAAAAGCTTATCTAATTAAATAATTAGAGGGTTTTATTGCAGTTTTTATTTTACAATTTGGAGCATATTTTAGGGATTTTGGTAAGAGTTTAAAAAAAAATTACATTCTGTAAGGAGTTGGGCCTTTGACTAATAAAAATATTTCGTTGGCGATTCTAAATTCTAGAAAATTTCATAAAATTAAGTAAATGGGGGATAACAGATGTAAAAAAAAAAAATTAGCAAGATTTTTAAAAAATAATAATTTCGAAAATAAATTCATTCATTTGATTATAAGCCCCGAAAGTTTCATTAAATCCGAGAATTATTTGATTTTTTACAAGACTGCAAATGAATGTGTTTTTTATTTACCGGAAAACAGGCGTGAAAATGTCCATTGCCAGCCCTGTTACATCGCTGATACATAAAAAAAGATTCTTAACCCAAATTTCGAACTTGTTAGAAAGGAGTAAAAAATAAAAAAAATAATTAATAAATACCTTGGTCTTTCCTCTTAATAATAACATAAAAATTTTGATGATAAAATTTTGTTTATATTAAGTTTGGGGCTATTTTCATCATACTATGCTTTTCCAGCGAAAAGTGGAGGTTCCTATATATAAACTTTTGAACACATACCTTTCCCAATTCTCGAAATATCTGCTCTGTTTCGTTTAAATAAATAAATAAAAAGTATGTTGGATTTAATCCATTTCCTAAAAAAATGTCTTTCTTTACGTTACGATACGAAACAGAGCAGATATGTATATTTCGAGAATCGGGAAAGACGTTTGATCAGGAGTGTCACGTGTTCCAGAGTTCAAGATAAATATATATATATATATATATATATATATATGTGGATATGTCTGTGGATGACAAAAATAGTAGCTCCTGAAATTAATTTCGGTTGAGCCCTCTGGTTTGGGGTGTGAATTTGTAAACAGACTATTTATGCTAATACGGCACGACTCTTCGACAGAATTGAGTCACTCTCAGTCACTGTGTGTTTATCCGAATCTAAAAAAATAAACACGCTAAAAATTCACCTCCATCCCGTACCGTACGCTGATGGCTTAACGGGTAGAGATTCCGACTGACTAAAATCAGTCGGGTTTCGATCGTAGCTAGAGGCAACCGGAAGCCACACTGATGAGCTGTGAAACAGCGAAACAGTCTGTCTGTGGATGACAAAATATATATATATATATATATATATATATATATATATATATATATATATATATATATATATATATATATATATATATATATATATATATGTATATATATATAATATATATATAATGTATACATATATCTATATATATATATATATATATGTATATATATATATATACTTGACGATTACGCGATGCATGAAACTCCGAGTCATGCCGTCGGCGTGGGGTATTATGTATATTTATTAATACACAAAAACACACATGCATGCGCACACACACACACACACACACATACTGATATATATAGCTTGTGTGTGTGTGTGTGGGGGGGTGTTAGGATATTTTATCCGAACAAAATATTTGATAAATCAAAGTGGAAAACTGTTTTATTGACAACGCGTTTCGCCTTCGTTACATCTGCGTCTCTTCGGGTCAGAAAGAAAGAAGTATCTGTGTGTGTGCGTGTGTGTGAGTGAGAGAGAGAGAGAGAGAGATTGAAAATTCTAATCGATAATCATATAATAGGGTTATTAATGATAATCAAAGCTTTTATAATTCTAAAAACTAATTAAGAAGTAACCTAAATGCGGCTATCAATTTCACGCTTAAGCAATTTTCAGCACACACACACACACACACACACACTTACACACTTCAGGATCCAATCACGATCCAATTCATTAGACCGTTGTAGGTCTGATGAATTGGATCGTGATTACGATTCCAATGTAATAACTATAACCATGGAATATTAGTGTTTGAGCCTTATATATATATATATATATATATATATATATATATATATATATATATATATGACGAAAATGGGTCGTTTTTTTCCGAAATGAAAGCAAGAAATCGCTACTTCGTCTTTTAAAATTTGACAAAAATCAGAGAACTATCCAACTCAAACGTATTTTCCACTATTTATTCATTTATAAATAAATTCTATACTGAATAGAAAACTTATAGGTTATATTGTTTGGGGGCTTAGTTTCACCCCCGACCTTTTCTCGTGTGTACTTTCTTTTTATTAATTTGGGCGTGTTAGTGAAATTCTTTTATAGTTATATAAAGAAAAATCCTTGAAGAAAAAAAAATTTAGGCATACAGAAAAATATGAACCTATTATTTCAGTAACAAATTTATGCAATATCAAGTGGGAACATACTGAAAATTTCTCCCAAACTTTAACAAAATTAATTTAGTATAATTAAATAACCAACTGTAAAAAAAATTTTTTTTTACAGTTGGTTATTTAATTATTGAAATAAATTAATAAAACACTTTATTTTCATTCAGATTGAACGGGATAAACATCGACATTGAATATTATAATTTTTCTGTGCAAATTTTCAAATACATCCCGTTGCCTTTCATAAAAAGGGTTATTTTTTAAAATTAAATAATGACCTTTTTGAAGATTTAAAAAATGTCATTTCGAGTGGTAACTTTTTTTTAAAAGAAATTAATGTTTTCAAAAATTTTTATAACTTCAAAAAGGAAATAATTCTGAATTGACTACTCTTCCCGTTCGGAAGACTAATATGATATATGATAATTCAGTAACTTTTAAATTCAGAATAATTTTAAAAAAGAGGTTATTGAGTGCAATTAAATATTTTATGACGTCAAACAGGTCAGAAATTAATTTTAAAAAAAGCGCAATGAATTAAAACTCAAATATATAATTTAACTAGTTTTAAATTAATTAATTTTTTATACTTGTAATGGATAAGAAATAAAATTATCCATTCTAGTAAGTTTCATGAAATAAAAAATTCATTCTTAAAGTATATTATACATGATTAAACATGGTTAGCAAGCTTGTCTTGCTAGAACGATTATAACGGAGTAGTGAGTTCGATCCTCACTGGGTACCCCATACTTT
>OZ038518.1:31595133-31597633 GCA_964036315.1 Acanthosepion esculentum | reverse complement strand
TATATATATATATATATATATATATATATATATATATATATATATATATATATATATATATATATATATATGCATATATAAATATTCTGCACGCTACAGCGGAATAAGTATATACATAAATACCGAGGGAATTAGTTCGAAATAAACAAAATGCATTTTTCTTTCTTTGATATATCAGTTTTCAAAATGTGACAAATTTACTTTGTTAATAAAAATATTCTTTACCCAGTCTAGAAACATCCAAATATTATCAAAACGTTTCATATAACTAAAAGAAATTTCTTAAGTCCTAACAGAATGATTTAAAGTCACGTGATAATTTCTTCTTCCCACGTCTCACTTTGCAGGGCACTTTATTGAGAGTATGACTGCATATTTTAAAGAACATCGTACATTATATTATATGCCTTCTATGTACAGCTTGAAAGTATTCTCTCCCTTATTGAATAATAGGGACTGTCCTCATTATCTAGTTTTTAATAAGGGTAAAGCAATGTATGCCTGTTACTCAAAATAGCCAGTTTATTATGACGACTTTTGAAATGAAGATGACAGTCATTACTTTCTTCATGTTGTTATTTTTTATGGTTATTAGTATCAAATAGTGTACCAAAATATGAAGCTGTGTACAAATATGTTAGCAATAGGAAAAACGATAAAATTATTTTGTAAATAAAATATTATTTAGTAAAGTAAATATTTTAATTCGCATTAATAATAATAATAATAATAATATCAACTTCGAACACGTGCAGACCGTGTTCGGAAATTAATTAAAAATAATTTTCATCCTCATATATATATATATATATATATATATATATATATATACGTATTCATAAAAAAATGCTTGATAATGGCTAATAGAATAACCGAAAGCGCTCGGATCTATCGAAGATTTGAACAATTCTTACACACTCTATGCCCAGAAAAGAAAATACTTGTACGAATGCTAGGAAAATTGAATAAAATACATTATCGTATCGTAGTGGCTTGCTTGTTGTTTTAACAGAAACTTGTATAAAAGAGGAATTGCTATCCAAGTAAACAATTATTATTAGTAGTATTATATTATTACAAGTATATATATATATATATATATATATATATATATATATATATATATATATATATATATATATATATACATACATATATATATATATATATATATATATATATATATATATATATATATATATGTATATATATTCATTAAAATCGACTCCGGTTAAATTTTTTATTTGACTTTTCTTGTGTTCTGATAATTTTCTTTTATGGACATAAATTATGTAGAAATTGTCCGACCGCTTTCGGCTGTGCTTTAAGCAATTATCGAGGATGATTTTATTTTATTTTTATTTTTAACTAAATTTTAAAAAAAAATCATCCTTCTTTGATAATGGCTAAAAATATACCCGAAAGCGCTCGGACATATGAAACATTTCGACAATTTCATCTCCAGAAAAGAGGAAAATTATATTTCTATGTTAGAACTCCCAGAATATGTAACCCAGAATACCGAGGTGTAGAAGAAAAATACAGAGTGAGGCCAAAGTCGCGCACCATAGGGATGATTTATTAAAAGTATAATTACATGAAAATGTTATTTACCAGTTATTTGTTATATGAGCTGCTCAAAATGTCTTCCTCCTTCTTATTCAAGACCCATGATCCATTAAAACGTCGGAGAGTTTCCTCTGTCAGTTAACTGCATTCATATTTAATTCTTTCTTTAATTTTCCTCAATATTTCTGGGGTGCGTCTGATAAACAACTGATTTCAAATGGCTCCACAGGAAAAAAAAATCCAAGGTTGTGAGATCTGGTGATCTCGGTGGCTAGTCAGCAGGACCTTTTCGACCTATCCATTAACCCCTATGTAGTGTTACTTTTGACTCACCCTGTATATTGAATATTTTTTTTAAACGCCTTCACTACACCTATCATTTCATTTTCAACACGATAAAAAGAGCTTACAAAATACATAAGCTTAAAAGAGTAAGTACTAGAAACACCTAAAATGGCAAATTTTGAATTCTAACTCTTTATCAACTAAACTCGAAAAACACTTAACTATCCCAGATACTAAAATTATAACCACTACCTCTCAAAGATTTCATCACTAAAATTCATCGAACCAACACCTCATCGGAAGCTGTTTTTTTTTTTTATAATTTTGACCGCCTCTAATTCCATAAGAACTATATAGGTTTAATATCTAGAAATTTGAAGATACGAATTTATGTGCACAAATTCCATTGTAACAGAGGGAAATAAAACAGGCTATAAGATTTATAAACTATATAAACATAAACACACGCGCGTACGTATAGAAACACAATAATGGCGTTTGGCTGTGATAAGTAAGTTATTTTCTTAGAACGTTGTACGAAGTTTCAATTCTCACGAGGTCACCTGGCCTCGCAATAGACTTAGCTAAGTTTTATAAATATCGGCATTTATCATTCTAAAATGAAAGATCGATAAGAATCATGAAC
>OZ038518.1:31591877-31594933 GCA_964036315.1 Acanthosepion esculentum | reverse complement strand
TATGGCGTATAATAAATATACTGGGGGGGGGGGTCGTCAGTGCAAGACAGATGACCATAATAAAACAAAATGTTACAGACCAAATAATGCAAATATACGTAGAGTTTTACTTCCTGATAAATCTCAATCACTTTTCTCAATATTCTTATCGATTCTATTACTTTCGCGGTCTGGACAGTTTCAGACCCATTTCCCCATCAAATTTCCAATTCCTCAAGAATTTTAGATGTTCTCAAGCGCTCCATTTATTATGAAGATATACTTAACCCTGACATACGTCTTTTGTTTTTCAGGCTAGGTCTTAGTATTCTTTTTTAATCTTTTGATGAGAGAGTACTTTTACCTCGGTATTGGCAGACATTCTCCCCCAGTTAGCAACGATCATACCAGGTTATCTTTCTTGGGTCGTATTGCTTGCCTCCGGACATTTTCTGGGGCAGCTCTTGGTTTGTTGGCAGCCTTTGTTTACACTATTGAAGCCATGTTGCTTTTACAACTCCTAGCGCATCCCAATAAATTGTTTCTATTCCCGATAGTGTTTGCACTTTTCAATGTGTCGAAGCTTATTCAGTGGATGATGACTTACAAACATTCAATTTCCATCAATAACCAACAAATACACGAATATTGATAATAATTCGTCGGAAGACATGTCGATATTATTGTGCTCCACATACTAAACTATAGTATGAACAGCACCCAGTCATAAAAGGCAGTCACTTTTCTTTGGGGCATTATCACAGTGGCGGCGAGTCGGTGGGGATAGCCGGCATAAATGTGCTGGGCCTCGAAACCCGACAGGCCTCAAGAAAATACCGTTAGTGGGTTTTTTTTTGGGGGGGTGGTATTTTATTGAAAAAAAATACGAAGACTAAAACCAGTTTCAAAGCAGCTTAAAAGTGCATTTTTCGTACTTTCATTGAAGCAAAATGCACGATGAGTTCCTCAAAGTCTAATTCTCGTGCCAAATCACACTCGATCGCAAGGGTTTCCAAGTTGATAAAGTGGTCTTGAAGTATTGTTGTACGTTGATAATTCTTTATTAGTTTCAAGTGATTAAAAGACCACTCTGCAGATGCAACTGTGGCAGGAATGACGCAGATGATTCGGAGAGAAACGAAAATATTAAGGAAAATTCCCAACAAACCCTTTTCCGACCAGGGTGTCTCAAAATAATCTGAGTGCCGGACCTCATCTATAGCAGTGGTTTTCAGCCTTTTTTTTTTAACCTATAGAACCCTTTGATTCTTACTTTAATCTGGTGGACCCCCATAAACGATCGATTTTTAAAAAATCCTATTGTATTTTTATATCTAAATATTATTAGGAACTGTGTAACTTATTGTTAAATTATTTTGCGTATAGTAGAAGTTTAACTAATTTATGGCACATAAGTTTAAGAACGAGCTAAATTCTTTTGGTAAATGAATGTTCACTGCTTAAATAAGTCATAAATATACAAGAACCTACGTCATAAATATACAAAAACATATTTAAAAAAAGATGTTACTTTAGTGCTACTTTATTCAATGCGAGCCTTGTGGTTGCTGCTTTTTTTGCTAGTTTTGCCATATTTGGTTCCAACAATGTCAATGATAATCGAAGATCACCTCTTTGTAAAATGTTGAATTGGTCACGAGCTTTTGATAGTAAGTAAGAGACATTTAGGTGGAACGATAGAGTAATGTGATTGTGGCTCGGATTGAGGAATCGGAGAGCCGAGTTCGAATTCAAGTTGAGTTAATTACATTCACTTGGGTAAGATATGAATTCATCCCTTCTCTCCCCAGCTATGGGTAAATAACAGGACAGCCTGGATACTATAGCCAGCTGGTCTAGGAGAAGGAAATCCCTGAATTCAAAACTGTATGTAGCCCTGGCGAAGCACTTACTATGCAGCTAAAGAAAAGGAACGTTCGCATTAACTCGATGATCTCGACTATGGTCGACTCCTTAACAGAATAAGTTCTATAGCCTTGGAGAGGAGAATGAAAACTTTGAATTCAAAACTGTATATATCCCTGGCGAAGCACATACCATGCAGCTAAGGAAAGGATCATTTGCACTGATTCGATGATCCCGACTACGGTCGACAATAAATAGAGACATGACTAAAAACAGATTCAAAAAGGTAAGATGACAAAAAAATCAGTAAAACATACGACTGCACTTTTACCCAGAATAGTGGGTATTTATTAAGAGCGTTATTACTTTTCCAAACAGAATGCTTCTCATCTTTGAATCTTGCTTGAAATATTTCATCAATCTACAATTCAATGAGATTCTCCTGCAAACAGATATCTACATCGGCAACATTAACTTCAAAAGGAAGTGTCACCTGAACGGGTATATTTAGCTTGAGTTGGTCGCTAAGCTGCGCTTGTATATCATCAGACAAGTTTTTCAAATGTTCAGCATACAATATCATCATAAGGAATACAAGAAATATTAGATTAGATTATTTCACTTGATTTTAAATGTTCACTACATTATATTGAACTTAATTATTGCGTGTACATCTCGAGGACCCCCACTGAACTATTCCGCATGCGTAGACCTCCAAAAAAGCTTATATGAAGCCCCCAGGGACCATATGGATGCCAACTGAGAACAACTAATCTATATTGATATACATAGACCAGATAGTAGTGATTAAAAAGTACAAACAAAATTGCCATCACATAATACATCTCTAAAACATATGAAAATTAAGCAAATATAGATATCTTGAAAGTAAAATTGAAAAACTGTAGCATGTTAAAACTATTGTTATACCGATGATAATTAGATGATTGAAAACAATCAAGAAAGTTACAGAACAAAATTATTAACAGGTTTCGTGTTAACCCCTGTTTACAAGAGATTAAAAAATAGACTGTGGAATTGCTTATCTACTCAAGAGAGGAATATTAATATAAAGAAAGTATAAACGCTGTACATATAAAGTATCACTTAACCTCATAATTTGTAAATGCATATATTTATTACCTTGCCCTGCTCTTGATCAGTGGTTCTTTTTTTTTACCCATGAAACAATTTACTTTTAATTTTTTAGT
>OZ038518.1:31581877-31584377 GCA_964036315.1 Acanthosepion esculentum | reverse complement strand
CATTGAGCACTATTGTGTAAAAATAAAAATATCTATAAGAACACCGGATTTTATATCTTACTGTTCTTTCTTTATATATATATATATATATATATATATATATATATATATATATATATATATAGACGAGTTTGAGAGAAAGGGTGAGAGAGAGAGTGTGTGTATATGTGTGTCTATGTGTGATATATATATATATATATATATATATATATAGATATATATATATAGATATATATATATAGATATATATATATATATAGAGAGAGAGAGAGAGATTGACAGACAGACAGACGATAGTGTCCTTGAAAATCTAGGGAATTTTAAGAATACATGCAAATTGAAATTACAGAATTACCCTGCCAGCAGACGTTTTTCACACCTTCACCTTCGAAGTAGTAATTTAAAAGTAGTGAAAACTCTTTAGTATTTCTTATTTCCAAGTTACTCGAACCTTGGAGTAAAAAATAGTGTATATACATACATACATATATATATATATATATATATATATATATATATATATATATATATATATATATATATATATATATATATATATATATATATATATATATATATATAGTAAATGTTAAATTAAATGACTTTAGTTTCGTAGAGGTAAATCCATACATTAGGCTAGGGTAAATCTATTGAATTTATTAACAGATATATCTAGTTTAAAATACGATTCTTAAAATTATATTAAATTTTGCTATATTAATGTTGGAAGAGTGGTCAGTATCTTGAATATATATATATATATATATATATATATATATACATTTATATATAAATGTAGACAATGATTTAGAATCATAGTGTTTCACAGATTTTACTCGCCTTAGAAATTTTAAGACTTTTCTGATATCGGTTATCAATAAATTAAAAAAAAATAATCAATATTAATGGTTTTTCTTTATTTCTTTATTAGGTTTCACTGCATTGTTTTTCTTTAGAAAGCAAATTATTCATTGGCAAATTCAAGTAACTCTTACAATATGAGAAATCTCGATGTGGAATATTTAAAAATTGATAAAACAATGAAAAAAATGCATATTGGCATTATTACTTACAGGTTTAAATCAATAAATTCGTAACTTGATACAGCTAAATTTAATCATGATTTTTTCCCTGTATAATGTGAGGTTTAGGTGATCTGTAACGATAAACAAATATTTGTGTAAAATAAATGATTTTTTTAACATCATTAGGCTACCGATTTATTGATACACTTCCATTTGATCCATTTAAATATAAACTTATTTAAAATCGTGATGCTCAGCAGTGTAATGTTTGATCAAACCGGCGATTATTAGGGGAAAAAATGGTATTTATTTTACCAAAAGCAACTTGTCGCTTGAAATAATTTGGGGAGATTTTCTAAGCAATTATAAAGATTAGAGAATGTTGTTTGCTAATTCACCCCAAATAATGTAAAGTTACTTATCGCAAATATTAATTCACTCCAAATAAATATAAATTTTAAATCAAAGCTTGTTTGTTTTTTTTATTAATTTTTTTACACTCTTTTGAAATTATAAATTTTAAATCAAAACCCTCAGAATGAAATATTATTAAAAATCAGAAAGTTATTCACATTTTGAAGGCACGGATGATATTCGAGGTAATTTCAAGGATAATTTACAATTTTAAAAGCAAAATAAAAAATATCTGCTTTTGGGCTTGTTTATCAGGATGAGGGCGAATGCAGACCCCACTTAGAAATAGTGCACCCGAGTCGACCACATTTTGGACGATTGCAAAGGTCAACCCAACCGGACTGCAATGGAAGGGCCTCACTGAGAGAATTTGGTATGAATTTTAGTAAATATTATTTACCCACTGCCCTTTTGTATTTTGATCCAGATTAGAAAACACGTAACATTATCATAAGAAAAGCAAAGCTTGAATTTTGGTAATTTTAGTCCCGTCTTAAAACGGTTTAAATTCAAAGATATGTTACCAACAATTTATCAGTAGGTAATGCAGAATAAAATACTGAGAACCATTTTTAATTATTTAACACAAATGACAGTCGAAAAACGAGTTATTAGTTTTAAAAATAATGTTTCAAGGAATATGAGATATGGGATGTTATTAATATTTGTGCATTATTAGGTCTCTGTAATTAAGAAAAACGAAGAATTATGATAAAGGAATTTATGGCTCTTATCTATGAAAGTATTAACCTGATGTTTTTTAATGGTACAGATTCAATCGATATTGACTAGTTTTCTTCAGTTTATCTGTAAAAGTTGAAAGGTGATGATATCAATGAATGTGGGTGATTGTAATTTAGGTGAATGTTGCAGTAGAACGTTCATATAATGATACAGATTTTAAAAGTACGAGAAAAACAAAGATCACTTCTTTTGTTAACTCGCCATTTAACTAACATATAGGCAATAATGTCGACCGCGAATGAGTTTAAATAATTTCATCTTTTAAACAATGCCACATTCGAGAAAGCGAAATTAAAACGTAACAAAAGGGGAAAGGG
>OZ038518.1:31566877-31571877 GCA_964036315.1 Acanthosepion esculentum | reverse complement strand
CTGAGATTTGGAATATTATTGTTGTATAAACTTAAGGAAGAATAGGTAAAACAAAAGTAGCAATCTGTTATAAAAAATAATTTTCATTTTTCTTCAAGTTATCTTCATAGAAACATATAAACAGTGGGCGCATGACAGTTGACATTACATTTCACGATTCTATGGGATATTCAAACTAAGCGCTGATTTCTATGTCAATACTGTTTGCATCCATCCATAAACGCGCTTTCGATACCGAACACGGGCAAATATAACACATTTTAATATATATATATGTGTGTGTGTGTGTGTGTGTTAAGTTTCCAGCGAAAAACTATTTCCCAAAATTGCATTCAGTCTATAGTTTCGACAATGAACGTTGGGAATATTTGTACAAAATATACCACCCGCCCTATATATATATATATATATATATATATATATATATATATATATATATATATATATATATATACACTGTGTATTTTGTTTAAGAGAAGTCCTATTAAAAACAAATAACATTTTCTGTCGATTAATTTTAATGATAGACTGTCCTAATTAACGAATAATTCTTTGATAAGGAGGAATTTTCATCAGAAATTGTCCGCAATTCACTTACAGGAAGTTCTGGTTACAGGGATTATAGTCCAAACTTTTGTCTTCATTAGGGTAGAGAGAGACAATTGGCCAGTTTAGTAATATTTGTACAAAATATACCACCTGTCCTATATATATATATATATATATATATATATATATAATATTTAATAATAATTATAACACAAACATGTTATAAACCGCTACATAAATGCAATAATGTTTCTGCAGTGTATGTGCTTCTTCAGGCGGTGGTGGTCAACAGGACCCCTTGACCACCAACGCTTGAAGAACCACAATAAGTGTATATATATATATATATATATATATATATATATATATATATATATATATATATATATATATATATATATACAAAGGATGTTCATAAAGACTCTTTACAATTTCAAAATATATTATAAAGGCAACTGATGAGATATCTTAATCAGGTATGTTCTATGTACTTTGTAGTTATCAAGGTTTTTTTTTAATCACATTACATTTTTGTATTTCAGGTATCCTGTTGATGAAAGGAGTACAGTTAAATGAACTCCTAACATTTACAGACCGGTGGATTGGAAGGCCACATCCTTCACCAGATATCATTCCCCTGGACTTCTTTCTGTGGGGTTATGTTAAAGATATAGTGTATCGTAGAGAAACTTATTATTTGACAATTTTAATAAATCAAAAAACACATATACGAAACCACAAATGTCATATTTGATAATGGCTTATGTAAGCCGAAAGCTTAGATTGGATTCAAACATGTGTCAATATGGTATTTTCCTTTCGTTTTTCAACGATAATGTAATTAAGCTTATCAGACAATACGAAAGGAACAAAACTTGTCTATATTATTTAATGAAACATGCATTAATGAAAAATATATATACTGTATATATATACGATATATATATATACGATATATATATATATATATAAATATATATATATATATATATATATATATATATATATATATATATATATATATATATATATATATATATATACATTAATAGCATTGACATGGAAGAAAGTCATGTTGTAGGAATGGATATTTATTGTGTAGAGCACTGCTTTTTTGCTAACTTGGCTACAGACTTATTGATGTAGCTTATGACTGATACGTCTTACGTGTCAATGTGTATGAGAAGAGCAGTTAAACTGCACCCTGCGACTCTTTCTCTCGTGCGATGGAGTTCCGTATTTTTTACCTGTTTATTATTTGGATTCGATTTGGGAGCTGGGCCACCATCCACCGCATCGCTACCGGAGCATACACTTACGCCCGCACGCGCACACACACACACACACACACACACACACACATGCGTGCACACACACACACATTCGTGCACACACACACATGCGTTCACATACACACACACGCGCGCATACACACACACGCACACACACACACACACACACACACACACACGGTATATGATAGATTTAGCCACCTATTTCTGACAAATATATTTATCTATTTCTTGTTCATATAAAATCAACCTCATACGCGCTCATTCTCACACACACTCAGCTTCACACACACTCAGCCTCACACCCACACTCAAACTCAATCAACTTGACACGCAGTCAATCACAGGCACTCAGTTTCACATACATTCAACCGCACATAGATCCTGACACACATTCAGTCTCATGCATACACTCAATCTTACGCTAACACAGCTTGACACACGTGAACTCAGTCTCACGCGCACTCAGTCTCACACATACTCAGCCTCATACTCACCGAACCTCACACACATTCTGCCTCACACACTGAACTTCCTGTATATTGAATATCACACACATTCAGCCTGACACATACTCAGTGTATAGTATCAACATCCCGTGTTTCATGCCCTGTAACCTGTCCTTTTTATAGACACCTTTAAATATTGATGACTCGTATTTATAAATATGAAATACTACCAAAAAACTGTCGTTGGGTCCAAGGTGTCCTTCCCATCCAAAATCTAATGTCTGCTCAGATTTTATGAAATGGGTCGGGACGAAAACTGTTAGCACCTCCTTGCATTATTTCTAGAAATCCATGTTTATATATATATATATATATATATATATATATATATATATATATGTACGTATGTATATATGTATGTATCGTGTAAATAGCATGATATAATTCTACCTATATATGAATATATGCGTGATTATATACAAATCGACAACTGCAAGAAGATAAAACATTGACATTAAATAAACATTTGAAGGAAAATCAACAACTGAAGAATAAATAAAAGTAATTTATCAAACCTCTTTCGAGATGAAATGCCCAAGGCGACAGGGCTTGCCTTGAAAATAAACAGAGAAGAACAGCTATGCACTGTGGAAAAATGCAAACATTAATGCAAACAAAAATCGTGAATAAAAACAGAAAAAGAGCATATTTAAAAAAATAGAAATGTCTCCCGGGCAGACCTTGTTCGAGATTCATTCAAGTGCTGTTAAAAAAACAAAAAAAGTTATTTGAGTTTCGTTTCTAACGTTCAATGAGATTCTCTTTAACAGCATTGAATTTTATTTATTTTATAATTTGAAAAATATCTCTCTATATATCTATATCTATATATATATATATATCTGTCTATATTTCTCAGATGAGATATTGTAACTATTTGCATTGTTCGGATTGCTGTCCTCATCTTTGTTGTCATATTCACCACGTTTCGGCTGTTGTACGCTCCGGTCTTCTTCAGGGTATATACGTTGTAATTCCGAACCGAACACTTTATCTAGTCCACGTGGGTAAATTGTTCTACCCGGTGGACGAAAAAAAAAAGGGATCGGTTTGAAATTCGCCGCGAATAAGACAATAAAAAGACGATAACAGTCCGAACAATTAAAATAATTTGAAAAATGTTTGGTAAAATTTTAATCTTTTTAAAATTCGTAATTATAATATGCAAATACGCAGTATTTATAGGATGCGTCATTTATTTTGAATACAATTTTTATAATTAGAAATTTTATTATTTATGCGATGGTTTCACTGTGCCTGGTGTTTGATATAATAACAATGTCTATCTGATGTTTGGATTCATTCATCTCATGCAAATTTTCGGCGTATGTTCTGTGATACTTCTTCTAGATTGGAATTCGGAAAAATCATAATTTACTTTCTGGACAATGGAACAGAAAGATTAAAATGTCAGATATGAAAATAGATGTGATAATTTTGCTACAGATAGAAACTTTCGTCTTCCTGATCTGAAAATGAAAACGTTGAATTTAACAAATTTTAATTTTAATTTAAAACGTTGAAACTTTATTAAACGTGCATATCCAGCAGACTCGTAGAAATTCATATTTTATGAAACTTCAAATAAATTATAGACATTACATATATATATATATATATATATATATATATATATATATATATATATATATATATATATGAAATCTGATAGTTCCGGATGCATGAAAACACACACACAGACACACACACACACACACACACACACACATATATATATATATATATATATATATATATATATATATATAGAGAGAGAGAGAGAGAGAGAGAGAGAGAGGGGGGGGAGATGGAGAGAGGGAGAGAGAGATTTCGTTCTATCTATTTGTCGAAATGTTTCAGCCATTTTTTAAAATGTGGCATTAACTATGTAATTTCATATATACTGGCTGCGATGGATAAATTGTCGTTTAAATTACGAAAAAAAAAAAAGAAAATAATACTGACATCTCATTTTCACAGATATATTTACCAAACTTACACAAAAATATCTTGAAATACTAAAGAATAAATTTATTCAATTAAATTACCATTGGTTTCAACCACGGCCTCCAGACAACTTCGGAATCTCCTGCAAATCTTCTGGGCAGACTCCTTATTTAAGTTGGTGAATGCTGCCATAATCATTGCCTTCATCTTTGGTCTTACAAGGAGTTTTGTGGGTCTCTCGCTCAACTGCGCCCCACACATAATAATCGAGGGGGTTGCAGTCTGGGGAGATAGGTGGCCAAATGTGAGGGGGGATGTGATCACAGAAATTGTTCTCTTGCTTGTGCGGTATGGTGCAGTCCTGTTGACACACATAGGGTTTTCCAGCAGGCACTCTTTTGATCGATGGCAGAACCTCTCCCCAAAGCAGAAAATGTAGGCCTACGTATTTTTTTGAGGGAAGACATAAGCTCATCATCACTAGTGATCCCTCCAAGCACTTTCGTAATCACCATTAGACTCATTCAACTCTTTTCAAATACTCCGCACTGTCCACAGATTGACATCAAAACACTCTAAAATGATCGTATTGGAACTTTCGGCGCGAATGCCAAGCAGTACACCGTGCTGTTCCCAAATTTCTGGTGGAGTGAATTGCGTCATAGTACTCGGTTTCTCACAGGCAGTACCAAACTGAACCCAC
>OZ038518.1:31529377-31554377 GCA_964036315.1 Acanthosepion esculentum | reverse complement strand
CACTCATACAGGTACACACGTACCGATATACACGGGTAATTTCATGTATTAATACCTACATATATCTTTTTAAATGTTTACGCATACTTACACATATATATATATGTGTGTGTACTTAGAATTTCCCTAAAAAAAAAAAAATTTTGCAATTAATATTAGGTGATGACTTTAGTATTCAAATATCAAAAAAATCTTTCCAATTCTTTTCATTTTTTGTTTCAAACTTTGGAAGTAAAGTCTGATGATTCGCAGTTCTTTAAAAGGGCTGTGATGAAATAATTTATTACATGGAACCTTAAAGTGGTCTGTTTTTATTTAAAATATATATATATATATATATATATATATATATATATATATATATATATATATATATATATATATATATATATATTTTTATATATATATAAGATAGATAGATAGATACACATGTGTGTATGTATGTCATTTTGTAATCCTAAATAAATTAATTATAAAAATACTTATGAAATTACATTATGCTTCTTCAATAAATATTTTGTTATTCAAAACTGAATATCAGTCAAAAAACCGTCAACGCTGTGTTTAGGAAATAGGAAGAAACGTATCAAAATTGAAATCGGGATGAACTGAATTCTTAAGATGGTAAGGTTTTACGATTATGTATTTGTAATTGTTGAGATATTAGCAAAATTGAAATTAATCAGGAAATGGAACATCGCCCGGCAGCAATAAATAGTAATAATAATAAAATTAATAATAATATTAATAATAATAATAATAATAATATTAATAATAATAATAATAACTTTGCAGATGACACGTGTCGTTTCTGTCCACACGTTGGGGAAACTATTGATAACCTACTATTTGAGTGATCTGCCCTAGCATCAAATGAATTTAAAAATAAGTATAATTGGGTAGGGCAATATCTTCCTTAGAATATATGCCAATATTATAATCTACTTCCCATAGAAAAGTTTTATGAGCAAAAATCACCAATCATTCTAGAAAATAATGGTTAATATTCTCTGGGCGTTCACTGAACGCGCACTATAAAACCTAACCGAACGTCATAAAAATTATGAAATAATATTGATGCTATTTTATCAATATAATCATACTATGTGACAACATTTCAGCAAATGAATATAAGTTTCCTAAACACAAGTTATCTGTTCATAGAAATTGCAAGAGAATGATATTTAAACATTATTTCAGTTGACGTGGGAGCGCTAAGAATCTTTAGAAGAATAATGACAGACATTTAGAAAATCTATGGAATTACATTTTTATCTGAAATATAAACGATCCCGTTAATGAAAACAACTTACATATTTAGAAGAAAAAATACTTTTTCAGTCAAAAATGTTGAATAACTTTCTAAGAAAACTCTTCATTTACTTTTTAGATGTGAGATTTGAAAACAACAGCATCTCACAAACGAACAATGATAAAAATAATTGCTCTTTTATTCTTTGCATATTAATATTGCCCTTAAGTTAGTTTGCTTGATTTTTGTTATGGGTTATTTAATGCTAAAATTTAACTATTTTGAACACAGTTTTATGTCTTCCAACAACAGAAGATGTATTGGTCATTTTGTAATAAAATTTATTGCTGGTCATTTTTTATATATATATATATATATAAATGTATTGCTGGTATTTTTACTATTAAAAAGTATTTTTATACTTTCATAGCGTTTTGTTTGTTTGGGGCTCATAAGGTAGAGAATTGTCTTAAAAGTTTTTTCGGGTGCGACCATTTCAAATGCACACGATGTAGAAAAAGTTTGAAGAATGAGCGAATGAATCAATGAGTAAATAATAATAATAATAATAATAATAATAATAATAATTGTTATTGTTGTAATAACAGCAGCCGAGATTAAAGTATTTTTTTACTTTTAGTAAAATCTGAAAATACGGACTTTTTGTTGTTGTGTGTTAGTATGTAAATACTGAACCAGACAAACGTTTTTTTTTTTTTCGTTTTTGATGACATCATTATATTCGACAACAATTAAAAAACAACAAAATATTACTAAATACCGCCTGGTATCAAACAGAAAATGCATATTCTCTCCAAAGACAGACTTATTTTACTCGAAGATGTTTGTCACAAAATCACCCAAATTAGATTAACGATGGAGCTGTGTTAAATTTACGGAAGATCATTCAGGACAATTATCAACCAACAAATGAAAAAGAAAACGGAAAAAATATCGTATAATTCAATCGCATCCAATATTATTATGAGAAAGAAGAAACCAATCGATAACAAAAGGGGTCAATGAGAAGGTTAGACGCTTGACAGCGGCAATGAAAAATAAGAAATCGAATTATGATGACGAATGAAGATAAATATGAAAAAAGAAGGATACAATAAGCCAATGACAGCGAAGAGTAAAATGTGTTGAATGGAGCGGAATTACCTTTTGTGAGTGAAGAAGAGATCATGTTTTGCGTCCTTTAAGGTCTCATGTCGAGCTAGTGAGTGGACAAGCTGACCAAAATGAAAGAGAGAGAGAGAGAGAGAGAGAGTGTGTGTGTGTGTGAGAGAGAGACTAAGAGAGAAGGAGTGTGTGTGTGTGTGTGAGAGAGAGAATGATAATGGTCAGCGGATGCAGCAAATCACATTTCCGAGAGCATCCTGTTTGATGTCAATGAAGAACCGAACAGCTGTCCATCTTTTCTCCGAATCCCCAATCGAATTGACACCAATGCAATAAACGCGTGTAACAATTAAAACTGGCATAGGTAAGACAGCATGTCAAAGGAAACGTAGACTTAGATACTCACGCCAATAAGCACACATAGAACCCAACGTGCCACGTACATCCATCATAAAGATATATATATATATATATATATATATATATATATGTGTGTGTGTGTGTGTGTGTGTGTGTGTTTGATCTCTCAATGTATGTTGTAATGTTTGGATGAATGCGCATGTGTGCAGAGTGAAAGAGAGAGAGAGAGAGAGAGATAGAGAGGGAGAGAGGGAGAGAGGGAGAGATACCAAAATAAAAGAGTGCATGATAGGTGTCAAAATAATATGTCGACTTACCCAAATACTTTGCACTGTTAAATCCATTAGTTAGACCTGTATCAGTCCCCCTCGGAGAAGGATTGTCCCCAAGGGTTTGTCCTTCGTGGGAGGCCAGGAGGCCGTTGATGCTGTAGGAACCCTGCATACTGTGTAGATGTGGCGATTCTGCTAGAGTTCCCGTGCAGGGTGGAGGTCGTTTAGAACTGGAACATGCGATGCTGCCTCTCGCGTCCTCTGAAATGCTTACGTTACCACTAATAGAACAGTCTTGTTTTTCCATCTTCCCGATCTGTTCGTTCAGTCTCTCTTTTCTTCTTTTGCTGACAACCAACACCTTCCCTCCTTCCCTCCTTTCATGCCTTCCTTCCTTCCTTCCGTCCTTCCTCCTTGTTTATACTTCTCTAGGCCTGCCTCACTCCTCTTTCTCCTCCACGTTGTAAAACTTTAAAACCCCCTCCCCACTCTATCACATACGTGCACACACACACATACACAAGCGTGTGAGACCACTCTCATCCTCAATCTCCTCCTCCCGCTCCCTCTTACCCTCCCTCTTAGTCCATGCTCCCTCTTTCTTTTTATGCATCTATACTACCGACCATCCCCACTCATCCCTCCTCAGCAATTTCATTTCGGTTTACCAGAGATCTCTATCACCTTTCCTGTGTCTTAGTGTTTACTTTCACTTTCACTTTCAAAACCCAATTTACTTTTTCTCGAAGCATGCGGTTCTCTTTACAGATTTCTTTTCTTTTACTTAGCGTTTTTCAGCCGCTTTTTTCCTTTTCTATTTTTTTAAATATCATCTTTCATCTCTCACCGTTCACCCTTTCAAATCTTTCTACCTGTTTTCATCGATCTTTTGTTTCTGTTATCATTACTCTCATCCAAATATTACCTTCTCTTTATTCTACTCACCTTTTTAAAGTGTATAAATTTCTTGGTGATATCTTCTCATTCCGTTTTCCTTTTGTTGCATGCTTCTCTTTCGCTCTTCACGTAAATACATTTTCTTTTCTCCTTAATAGATCCGCATTTCATTAGTTATCTTATTTTTTTTTCTTTTAAATGTTTAACTCTATATTTTTAATTTCTTTACTGTCATTTATAACTCCAAATCTACTTTCTGTGTTTCTTGCTAAATCCTAGAGATAGTCGAATTTTTTTTCCAGTTGCCTTCGCTCTTTTATTTTTTCTCCTTTTTAAGTTTTGAATTTCTTACTTTTCTTGAGAAAATTGTATTCTTTCTTTGAAAACATTAAAATACAATTTGTTATTAACAATTTACGTCGTGATTAAAATTGAATTGCTAAAAGTTATTTTACCAATTCAATTTTAATCACGACTTCTTTATCACCTTGTCCCTTTTTCTTTTTTCTTTTGACCAAGTAATAATATTGATATATATATATATATATATATATATATATATATATATATATATATATATATATATAAAATATTCTTT
The DNA here is from genome assembly GCA_964036315.1 of Acanthosepion esculentum. Taxonomy (NCBI): domain Eukaryota; kingdom Metazoa; phylum Mollusca; class Cephalopoda; order Sepiida; family Sepiidae; genus Acanthosepion; species Acanthosepion esculentum. The sequence goes on along the minus strand of OZ038518.1, from coordinate 31,549,873 downwards.
ATCACCTTATTCCTTTTTCTTTTTTCTTTTGAAATTGCAAACAGTCTATCTCATTTCTTTCATTTTTATTACTTAACCAATCATATCTTAACAATATTTATACCTGATCATTATTATCTTATCAATATTATTACTTGGTCATTCATATTGTCAGTATAATTTCTTGGTCATTTATATGTTATTGTCAATATTATTACTTAGTCATTCATATCTTATCAATATTATTACTTGGTCATTTATATTTTATTGGCGGTATTATTACTTTTTCGTTTATATGTTATTTTCAGCAGACTCAAACTTTTGCTCTATTCTCCGTTGGATTTTCGGCATTTTTTTCTTTCCAACACACGAGTCTCTTTATTTCTTATTTATGTTCCATTTCTCCTATGCAGTTTCTATTTTTCTCAATTTTCAAATCTCTCCATGTTTTAACACACTTTTATCACATTGCAAAGATCTTTCCTTCCCATAGGGCAACATTTTTCTCTTCTTTTCTTCTGATGAACTTCTTGAGATCTATTCTATTTCAAACTTTTCATTCATTTAAACTATTTTTTTCAACACTTATCTTTTCCTTTCTCTAAATTTGATTGACACACTTTCCTTCTTTTTCTTTTTTTAACTTTTAAATTAACTAAACCATGCGAAATTTCTTTCCCCAACCGCATTTTTTCTTCTCTGTTGGTTTTATATTGTCATTTCAATCACTTATCAAGCCCCTCTCCAAATGCCATTGTTCTTTTCTTTTCTTTTTAAATGATTATTCACGTTTTTCTTGACGTTTCAAAACTCTCGATCTTTCTCCTTTCCCCGTTTACTGACCGCTCGTGTCATTTGGCGCCGAGGCTTCCGTAAACAGTTTTAGCCTAAATTTCCTTTGGCCACATCTTTAGTTATCTTGTTTTTGTCTCGTTACTGGCACATAGAAAGGAATATTGTGCATTCATGTCTCATTGGAGCTTTCATTTCTTACTATTTTTTTTAGTAAAATTGGATTTAGTACATCCCTTAAGCTAGGTTTATCGGTTGCCTTAAGAAATATTGTTAGGTTTCCAATATTTGATATTGGTTTGGTAACATTTAGGGTCTTATGCCAAACTTAACCTGTTTCGCATAGTGCAACACCTCAAAGAGGATTAACTGCTTGCAGGAAACAAGTACTGTGTCTTTTAAATTTAATTTTCTTACTTTTTGCTTTTTCTATATTTTTTCATCATCGTCTTATACTTTCTTTCTCTCATCAACGAATTCTTTTTATTTCCCGTTTCAAAATCTTTACTTCATTATCATTTTATTTATTCCGAATTCCTCTTTTTTAACACCTTAAAATCTCTTCCACTCCCTGGTCCTTGTTTATTCCTATCACTTGTAAAAAGGCTGAAACCCTTTTTTCCTTTGAAGAGTAATTGCCTATAAAACGAAAGAAAAAGGAAGCTTTCTTATTGACTTTTATCGTAGTTAATACTTTTGGATTTTTTCAATTTTTTAAAATTGTATATTTTTCCCTCTTGTGCTTTCATCTTTCTTTCTTTTCTTCTTTCTTTCTTTTCTTCTTTCTTTCTTTCTTTCTTTTCTTCTTTCTTTCTTTCTTTCTTTTCTTCTTTCTTTCTTTCTTTTCTTCTTTCTTTCTTTCTTTTCTTCTTTCTTTCTTTCTTTCTTTCTTTCTTCATCCACCTTTTTTGTTAATTTGTTTTTCGTTATCTTCTTTCTTTTTTGTAAGATTTTTCTTCTATTATACTAATAGCTTTCCTTGCTTCCTTTCTTCTTTCCTTCTTTCTTTTGATAATTTCTTTCTCTCTTTTATTCTACTGATTGTTTCCTTTTCTCTTTTATAAAAATGATATTTTAAAACACTTACAACTTTGTCGTGTAGTCATTTTCCTTCTTATATTTCTGTTCTTTTAACTCTTCTTCTTTTCTTACGCCTTACAGAAATGGGCTCCTCTCTTTTTGTCTTGAAGCTTTGACTTGCTCTCCTTTATTTGATTCTCACATTTTAATATTTCTCTAAACATCATCCCAAGCCTCATTTCTTCGCATCTTTCTCTTTTCTTTTTCACGACGTTTTTCTCAATGATTTCCTCGCCATTTCACTTTCCTTTCCAACAATTTCCCATAAACTCCTCTTCCTCCTCCTCCACTCCTCCTCCTCCCCCCACTCCTCCTCCTCCTCCTCCTCCTCCCCCTATTATTCTCAAAGATCTCTTTCTTCCGTTCGTGCAAGCACTTTCCGCACTTGCTTCTTATTTTTATTATCTCTTTTGAAATTTCTTTCATTTTCCTTTTTTTTCATTCAGTTTTAATTTTCTGTTATTCAACAGCCCCACTTTTCTCTTTCCTTTTGTTTTGAATATCTTATATATCGTCGCCTATCCCGGGCTTTACTTAATTCATATTAGTTTGAAACAAGGTCATACTTTAATCTATTATTCTTCAACGAATGTATTAGGTGTTCTTTCTTTCTTTCTTTCTTTCTTTCTTTCTTTCTTTCTTTCTCTCTTTCTCTCTTTCTTTCTTTGTCGTTTTCTTTCTTTCTTTCTTTACTGCTATTTTTCTTAGTTAGTCTTTATCTTTTTCTTTCTTTCTCTCTTTCTTCCTTCCTTACTTTCTTGTCTAATCTTTTTCTTATTCTTTTTCTTTGTTTACAATTTAAATTAATCTTTCCTTCAACTTTCTCTTCATCCGTTTCACTCTCTTTATCTTTCACTTTATTTCCATCTTGTCCCGTTTTTCTTAAATTCTAAACCCTAGATTTTATTTTAAACAGTTCTTTTCTTTTTTCTTTCGCTCTCTCTCTCTCTCTCTTCGTTTATTTCTCCTTTTCTTTCTCAAATTCTTTTATTCTCCTTCTTTCTTCATTAACCAAAAATGTTTCATTTTCTTTTTTGTCCCTCCCACTTTTTTTTTATCTGTTAAATTAATTGTTTCTTTTTCTCCGTCATAAACTATTTGTTTCTTTTTCTCCGTCATAAACTAATCGTTTCTTTTTCTCCGTCATAAACAACCCCTTTTTATTTTCTCTGTCTTCATTTGTCTTGTACTTTTCTTTCCAATTATCTTTCTTCTCCGTCAAAACCCTTTCTTCTTTAACCGTGGCTAAATTTCTATGACGCAATTGATTCCCCTTCTTTTTCATCAGTTCTCCTCTCGTTACTATCCACTTTTCTTCAAAAGACCCTCCCCAACTGTTCAACCTCCTTCTCTTCTCCCCCCCCTCCGCCAGTCTTTAAAAAATCAATAAAAAAGAAAAACAAAAGAAAAAAAGCACGAAACAAACAACAAACAGAGAAATAGGACTTATTAGTTCTTCATTTCAGTGTCGGTGTCTGTGTTGGGTGGCACAACCCGTTTTGCCTCCCTCCTCACACCCGCTTCTCGCAACGGACTTAATAGTCACCCATTAGCGACTTTCCAAAGGCTTCACCTGGTCGACACTGCGATGATGACGGCGACGACAACAGCAATGCTACAAACGACGATGGCGTCTCACCGACCAGTTCGCCAATCACGACCAGAAACACGTTTGCATAACGCTCGCCCACTGTCGCTTGCAAACCATCTTTCCATTTATTTGCTATCCATCTTTTTCAAAATTTCTGCTTTCCTTTTTCTTTTTGCTTTCTTTTCTTTCAATCTTGCTTTTTCAACGTCTTCCCACGACCGGTCGCTGTCAACCCCTCACACCTTTCTTTATTACCTATACTACCATCGCTTCACTATTGCCACCACCACCCATGTAACTGTCAAACCACCACCACCACCACCACCACCACCACCACCACCACGAGTTTTTGTTTCTTTTCATCTTTCTTTATTTTTCATCATAATCATTACATTATTATTAATAATAATAATAGTAACGATGATGATGATGATGATGAGTGCTATCGTCATCGGTAATGTTTAATTTGAGTCTCCTTTAATCTTTCCATCATCACCATCAAAATCATCAAGATTGGTGATTGTGATGATGATGTCGGTTTGAAATTTTCTTTTCAATCATCATCATCATCATCATCATCATCATCATCATCATCATCATCATCATCATTCTTTTCTTCCGCTCGTCTCCTCATTTCGTTCAATTTACATCCGATAGTCTTCACTAGCTTAAAAAATTTACCCTATTTTATCGGCGCCGCCACGACCGTCATCCTCTGACCTGCCACTTGTACCAGTTTTCTCTCCGGCCTGAACTCTTCTTCCTCCTCTTGCTATTCTCTCTTCTTCTTTTACTTATGTTTTATCCGACGTTTGCCATCATGATTATAATTACCGCAAGTTTCTTTTTCTTTTTATCACTTTCTTGGCTATGCCCTTAGCACAGTGGTTAGCGCAAAGATTTTCATCGGTTTGCACAGAAAGTGAACTACTTTTGCCAGATTTGTTGTGAAAGCAACGAATAAAACTATTACATTTTGTCTACCTATATTTTCCCCATTATTATTATTATTATTATTATTATTATTATTATTATTATTATTATTGTCTTCGTCATTTTTCAAACGGTCCTTCGTCAATCAACTTCCTGTTATAAGACACTGCCATCACCACCACCACCACAATCATCACCACTGACAACAGTAGCGACAGCAATTATATTTCTCCCCACTGTCTTTTTTGCACGCCTTTTCTTTCGTTGCTTGTCGTCGTCGTCGTCATCATCATCACCATCATCATCATCATCATCTACTCTTTTAACGTATTTTCTCTTTTTGCTTTGTTCATCTCTCTTTCTCCATCATTCTTCATCCGCCATTTTCTTTTCATCTCCTTTACCACCCCCGATGCTTTAATTTTCCTTGTCTTCTTTTTCTACACCATCACCAGCATAGACCCCACCATTGTCACAACCATTAAAAAACATTATTTTTCCTTCTGTCATTTCAAAGTCACGTTCTCTTTTTCTTTGACTCAACCTACATTTTTATCTCTCTCCTTTTTTCTCTCTGAACACCCGCTTTCATTCACTATTCTCTTTTCCCCACTTTCCTCAGTCTATACCCCCATCTACGTTTTTCTTTTTCACTCGCTCTTTTATCTCCTCCTTTCCATTTCATCAAACCTATCATCATAATCATCATCACAATCGCCATGACTTCATCTCACCTTCTTTTCCCTTTCCCCCCGTTTCTCCTCCCACTTTCTTCAATATCTTTCTTCAATATACTTATCCTTTCCTCTACATCCTTACCCCCTCTCTCTTCAAAAACTACAAGGGCTTCTCCCATATACTTCCTTAGCTGTCGAAGCCAAACAGGTGCAAGCCAGCAACTCCTTGTCCAAAGTTATGCCATAGACGAAGTCTTTAGCGTCACAGCAACGAAAGAGAGCGATTTGCCGCTCTCAGCTTCGCGCGGCTGTGTGCGCGGCTGTCAATGGTGGCTGTGCGTGTGTGCGTGCAAGGATGTTGTACAAGTGCGTATTTGCTCTTCTATGCACTCAGTACGGAAGCATACGTGTGGATTTTGATTGACTGGGACCAAGTTAGTTCTGACACAAGGCAACATTTACAGAGTATTCACTTCGAAAGAGTTTTACTATTTATGACTCGCGATAAAAACACGCTGACAACGTGAGTGGTATCGAAATGCCATTTACGTAGGTATTAATTTGGGGGATTGCTTACACGTGTGTTTCTACTTATGTAAATATTTAGGTAGCCGCCATGAGGCTACAATATTGAACACTCCACTTCAGCACTACTGAATGGACTGATTACTAAGTTTAATAAGCACCACTTTGGGTACATCGAGCAGGTCTAATGGTTAGCAAGCTTGTCTCGCTAGAACATTTACGACTGAATAGTGAGTTCGATCATCACTGGGTGCCCCATACTTTCGGCCTTGTGCCGCATCTAAGCTATGCTTGGAAAATTACTAATAAGCACTACATTTAGTTTAGCTTGTTTATACACACACGCGCGCGCGCACACACACACACACAGATATATATATTAAGAAATATACATAATAATTTACATTATGTATATTTATATATATATACGTGTGTGTGTATAACAGTCACAGTATACATATATGTAGTCTGTAAGAGTGCAATATATAAATAATACGTAACAACGCGGACGAAATAGTCGATATATATATATATATATATATATATATATATATATATACATATATATATATATTATATTTATATATACATATATATGTGTGTGCATATATATGCAGTATGTAAGATTGTAATTTATACGTAATGCATACTTGCGCAGATGAAATAGTCGATATATATATATATATATATATATATATATATATATATATATATATATATATATTGGTTTCAAACCTACGACATATCGCACCGTTTAACATGTGATTTATCTGCTAATAACCCAATTAACTCACTTATTACCAACGAACCCACCCGAAAAATACAACATGAAATTTGAAAAATTCTCATCAATAACACAATGGTGATGATTGTTGCCGGCACTGCCTGTTTCCATATCTGTTCTGTTGTTGTGGCGTGAATAGAAGTTTATGAGATCATTTTTATCAGTAGATTTACGATAGACATTTAGTTTTCGATCATTATCTATACGATTCGATATGATAATGTTCATAGGTAATATATTGTTTGTTTTTGTCTCATAAATAAATTCTGTTGTGTGTTCAGTGTTGTTTAGTTTATTTGCAAAATCAGGAAATATTTTTTCGCGGTGATAGTTTAATAAAGCATCATCAATATATTGGAAATAGGTTGACTGTTTAGGTCAAATTCTTTGGAATGGAACAATCTCTAGAAATTCTAAGAAAAGACAAGCTAAAACACCGCTAAGAAACAATCCGAGTTTCTGCTTATAAAATCATTGTCAAAAGTTAAATAATATTGGTTTGTGATGAGTCGACAATTATATAATTTATAACTGTATCTATTGGCAGGGAGAGGCTCATTTTTTATTTTATTAGATTTTTTAAAAGATTCAAGCATTTGTTGAAAGGAACGTTGGTATAAAGAGATGTAATATTTAAACTTATTATGAGTTTATTGGTCATATTTCTCTTAGTCTTTCAACAAGGTTGCTGAAATTATAATATGTGAAAGGCTAATTGTTCTGTTAAAGTTTTGACGATGGTCTTCGATAGTCTTTCAATTTCAGATATGATGGATCATATTACAATGCATGCTTTATGTGTATTGTGTGGACCATTAATTTTTCGTTTCATATATATATATATATATATATATATATATATATTATAAATTAAAATACGGTTTTTCGCTACACAGTGATAACCATGTTTCAGAAATGGAAGCTAAAGCCCCTGAATTTAATTTTGTTATTAAACCAAATATATATATATATATATATATATATATATATATATATATATATATATATATATATATATATATATATATGCAATATTAAGTGAGAACATACGGAAAATTCGTCTCGGAATTTATAAAAAATAATTCAATAAAACTCAAAAAATAATTTTTGGGGAGAATTGGTGCTTGCATAATTTAATAAAACACGTTATTTATTTCAGATTGGGTAGAAAAAGATCTACACTTATTAAAAAAATACTTGTAATTTTTCAGTGCAATTTTGAAATTCACCACTAGAGTTTCTTTATTAAATAAAGACATGTTTGAAGATTAGAAAAATGTAAAATTTAATGCCATTTTCGAATGTGGCTCTCTTTTAAAATAAATTTATTTTATTTTTTCCTTTTAGCAACTGTTATATTATTTTTAGCATGAATTTACAAAAAGGACATAATTCTGATATCTAAACTGATTACTATTCAATATCGGAAGAGTATTATGAATTAATCTAATTTTTTGTCTCCCGTTCATTCAAGTTTTGTGTCATGAAAGCTTTTTCGATCCATTTGTACAGGTATTTTTTTCGTGTATCTCTGCTTTCCTGTATTTATTTACAGTTTGCTTTATACAAGAATAACAAATACTTCAGTAATTAAATGTAAGTTGTTATTTTAAGTTGTTATTATTTTAAAACGAAATCTTTGTCCTATTTGTTCTTGCATAATTTGTTCCACCCTTCCGCCAAGGAAATTTTCAGAATTACAACGAAACTATTTCATTCGCATAAAAGAATATTTTGCACTGTAATTTTTCTAAAATTTACTCTTAGAATAAATATGTTTCTTTTCACATTAATCAAACACAAATTACATTTCAGCTATAGTTTTGTTTTGGTAGCAACTTAATGACTACAAGTTTATTCCTGATACTAAGTTTACTAAAAGCGTATGGAATAAAAATTATATTCTTAAACTATTGTTTGTTTAAGGTTAAAGAAAATTTATTTTCAAATATGAATAAAAAAATTTCTTGGTTATTGCACTACTGATCTTCCGTATCTCTTTAGAATTTCCTTTTTTTTCTTTTTTGCGCGTTTTTTCGGACAGGGGTAGAGTTATAGTGTGTCTATGTTGTCTTTTGTTCTTACAGGTTACCGTGCATAAATAAAACAATATTTTCGTGCTATTTAATTAAGAGATAAGCATTATTTTACAAAATCCAGTTAATTAATCCTTAAATTTATTAATAGACTCCGAAACATATCTCTTGGACAAATATTGGGTTTTAAAGAGAATTTTAATATTTGTTATATTTTTCGTATACAATGGCGGTTCGATGAGTCGATGAGAGACTTAAAAACATGCAAATGTTTTTAAAATGCCTTAAATGTATATCTATATACGGAAATTAATTTTTCTTTTAATTTGGATTAGCTTTAGGGTATTATCTTACAAATAAAAATGAAGTTTAAGTTAAAAAAATGTATTTAAATTTTTTTAAATGCGCTTTTCGTTTATATAGAAGGTCCGTGGCATGACTAACTTGTTTTTAATAGCATCAGATTTTACTATGAAAATAAAATGTAAAATAATTTTTTTTATAAATAAATCAAAAAACTACAACCGCCAAAAAGATATTTCATTAACTCACTACCCCATATACCCAAATAGATGATTATTATAATATTTGACATGTTTATATGAGCGCTTTGGCGTTGTATAACGCTTACCAGCCGTCCAATCATTGACATTGTTACATCGGTACGTATTAGATGACAGGAAATGCGGTATATTTTCTATCTTATCTCATTGCTAATGCTGCTCTACGTACATGTCATATAGGACATAGATAAATGGAACCGTCCGTTTATGTAAATAAGCAGAGTTTTCCAGCTTGGGTAGGTGAGGTTTATTTGCAAATATTTAAATATTTGTGGTTATTTTCTTCTATATAAGTTTTAAGTGAGTAAAAGTTTCCGTCGTCTGTTTCCAGCTCTTTTGCCATTCTTTCCCAGCCTCCTCTTTACCATTAATAGCGGAAGACGCGAATACGTTTTAAGAGATGGTTTTCATATTTGTTTCATTCAGCACATAGCCAGCGCAACTAGCCATAGAAATATTTAGTCTTTAAGCATAATAATAAAAAAAAAATCCGCCCTGAAGGAAAAAATAAAATGAAACGAACATAGTTCCACATAACTAAAAAAGAACATGTTATACAAATATTTAACTCTGTAAATTAATGAAGAATTCAAGTCTCTTCCACGCATGGAAAAAATAGAAATTCTATCGAAAAAGTTACCTTTCAAATTAAAAAAAGTCAACACTGTAGTTTATTCTCAACTTGGCTTTGTTCGCTTAGGACGAGTAAAAAGGAAAAATTTAATGTTTGTTATTTTCCGTTGATGCCCGAACTTTGAAGCTACCCACCAGTTGAAGAATCGACAATGGTGCTATTGCTACAACTGAGATTATTATAATGTTACGCTGTTTATGTTCTAACGAAAAGTTCACAATTTGATTGCTGAACTAAGCGTAAATTCTTTGGAGCAAGAAAAACAAGTGTTTCCACATTATCATGCATGCCGATGTTTGCAAATATTGCTTTGCGTTTTTATAAATGCATTTCAATTCATGTCTTTCAGTTAGAAAGAGATTTTAAACTATTAAAACTATTAAAAGAATCTATAAAAGTAGGTATCTATGATTAGATGCTTAGCAAAATTGTATACGGTTTGGTATTGTGAGTTTTACAATCATGGACACGCTCACCGACTATTACAAATTAAGGCTAGTAAATAATTGTATACATTGACGTGCCAATTTATCTGTCTCTACCTTAAAAGATTTATTTATCTACCTGCCTATCGAAAGATTTGGCGCTGTAAAAGTAGCTGGACTAAGAAAGCATTTAAGAAAATTCCCGTACTTGGTTAGTTGGTTCCTCTTACGACGTATCAACACTAGTTAGTGTCGCGGTAGCTACTGTTGAATGTTTAAACGGAGGATTCGGTGAGTATCGAACTCACTACTCGTAGTTGTCAACCAGACTAGCCTCGCTAATCATTACTTCACGCCGAGGCGCTTGACAAGGGCCTGAGATACTGGTTGGGTTGAGTATTTTCCTCTTCTTGCTCTCTCTCTCAGCTTCTTAACATCATTTAGTTCTTTCTTTCTATTCTTTAATGTTCTTGTTTAGTTTCAGTTTGCAATGTTTCCCTTTTTACGCTCCTTCTACTTCGTCTTGTCCCTCTCTTTCCACCTCTTTCCATCTTTTCCCGCCTATTACTTTCATCTTAGTCACCTCGGAAGAGTTTCGTCGGACAAATAAAAGATGATCTTGTTCGCTAATGATAGAAGTTGTTGCTTTCATTCATCTTGATACATGTAAGAAACAATTAACCTTTTTTTTGCTTCAGCAATTGTTTTCTTTTCCTTTCTTCTTTGCCAACCAATAGTGTACTGTTTTTTTTTTAGTTTTTTTTTTCCCTACTTCTTTGTTCATACCTTAATTTTTAATTTAATTACATTCACTTTAGCGTTTCTTTCACTCGGAAAGCTGTTTATCGTTGTTCTACATTTTCACTTCTTTTACTCTTTTAGTTTTGTCACCTCTCTCCGCTTGGAACTCTCTCTCTCTCTTTGTTCACATTATACTTCTTTCCTTTTCTCTTTCTGTTTTCGCTTTTTTTTTTCTTCACTTTCTTTTTCTGGCCACTTTCCGCTTCAATCTCTTTCTTTGTTTACGCCACCATGATTTGATTTTTTTTTTTTTTTAATTTTCTCTTGCTTTTTTCCGCACTGCTACCTGGATCTCCTTCTTTGTTTACGCCATTTTCTCTCTCTCTCTCTCTCTCTCTCTCTCTCTCTCTCTCTCTCTCTCTATATATATATATATATATATATATATATATATATATTTTCTTTTCTTTTCGTCACTTACTTTCTTGGCTACTTTCCGCTTTAATTTCTTTCTTTGTTTACGCCATGTTTTTTTGTTTGTTTTTGTTTTACTTTCCTCTCTCTTTGTTTTTCTACTTTTCGTCGGATCTCTTTCTTTGTTTACATCACTCTCTCTCCTTGGTTTTCGATTTTCTCTTCTTTTCCCCTTCTTTGTTTTGCCACTTTCCGCTTCATTTTCTTTCTTTGTTCACGTCTCTCTCTCTCTCTCTCTCTCTCTCTCTCTCTCTCTCTCTCCCTTTTCTGTTTTTTCCTTTTTCTTTATTTATTCAACCCCTCTGTCCCCTTTCACCTTCTTTTATTACCATAACTCCATCTTTTCTTTATTGGCTTTCATTTTCTTTGTATTTATTCCGCTCCCTTCATTATTTTTGCCGCTTTCTCTCCCACTCTCGCTTTTCCTGCGTTCATTTTCCCTTCTGTTCACAACTGCGGCCCATTCAATCTCCTCCTTCGCAAGACTCACTGTTTCCGCTACAAACTCCAACGACGGATGCCTGCACAACTGGTTCCATTACTTGTGGTTTCCTCTCCGGAATTATCCCTCAGTCTACTGGCAATTCAGGAAACGGAAATGACGACATTAGGAAGTCGTTTAACGAGTTTCCTGCCCGAACTGACTTCATCTTCACCTACTCCGTCGTCTTTCCCCATGTCTTTCAGATTTCTCGCCAGTCATTATTCTCCTCTTCTTCCCTCGCCTTGTCTTCTCTTGAAAACCACTTAACGCCTCTCCACAATAACTTCTTCCTATACAGTCATTTGATTAACGCTTTTATTTCACTTTCACTTCTTTCTTTCTTTCTTTCTTTCTTTATTTTGTTTGCCGTTCGTCTTTCTTTTATTTATTCTTTCCTTTTATTTTTTTTTCTTCCTTTTCGTTTTCGTTCTTTACTTTCTTTCATAATCATTTGATTAACGTTTTTATTTCAATTTCGTTTTTTCTCTATTTCTTTCTTTCGTTCTATCGTTTTTCTTTCTTTTGTTTGTTGTTGTTCTTTCTTTCTTTCTTTCTTCTGTTTTTCGTTCTTTCTTTGTTTTATATTATTTTACTTTCTCTTCGTTTTTCTCTTGATTTCCTTTTCCTCTTCTTTCAACCAATCAGTTCCATTAAACGTTCATTTGTAATTGGGATTTTCTTTCTTTAATCATTTTATCTTTCACTCTTTTTTTCTCTTTGTGTCTCTTTATTTCCTCTTCCTTCTTTTATCATTCTCTTATTCATCGTCCATATTTTCTTTTTTCTTCAATTATTATAATGTTACTCTATTCATGTTCTCATGAAAAATTCCAAATTTTCCCCTTTTCGTTCTTTTTCTTTTTCTTTTTCCATTTGTATTTCACATTATTCTTTTGCTTCCTTTAACACCTTTTCTTTTTTTTCTTTTTTTTTTTGTCCTTCACTTTCACATTTATCTTTCCCTTCAGATCATTAATAAACATGTTCACTGATCGCATAAACAATACACTCATCATAACGTGGAAATTTACAACGTTTAAATCAACTGTTTATTTAAGAATTTACACACACACACACACACACACACATATATATATATATATATATATATATGTATATATATATGTATATATATATGTATATATATATGTATATATATATGTATATATATATGTATATATATATATATATATATATATATATATATATATATATATATATATATATATATAATCTTCATTTAATATAAAATATTACACGAGGTTACGTTATTGTCAGCTTTTCAGAAGGTTTTTGGTGCTTTGGTATCAGTTGCAAATGTCAATGAATACCTTAGGAATAAACTTCAAGTAGAGTGGGTAGGTACAGTCCAGCAATGTGATCCACAGTGCCAAAGGTGTAAAAAAATCAGTTCATACTTTTCATTGTTATTCTTCATGTATTCAGTCATTAAAATATTGTGTGTCGGGCTGAACCTATGTTCCTTATTTTTTTTAATCATTTCACTCCAAGCAAGGCTACAAAGCCACTAAGACGCAAGGATTTATTGAGTATGAAAGAATGTAAGAAAAAGATAAACATTAAGGGCTAATAACAAGAATTAAGAAGACAGAAGATAACAATTGACATTGCATTTAAATTTTTGAAGATCAAACTTGACTGAAAAGCAAGAAATCGGAAGAGAATTCTACAAACTAAAAATGGTAAAAAGGAAACCGTTAGCATAGAACTTACGATTCCATCGAGCTATTCCAACAAATGATGAAATCTTGGCGGCAATGTTAAATTTATAAAGTCTTGGTATCATAGAGGAAAGTTTATTGGAACAATTACCATGAAAGTATTTATAGAAAAGATACAGGGAAGCTTCGTTACGGCGGTGGGAAAAGTGACTGAAACCGAGGTGCCAGATCATGACCAATGACATTGCACATCCAAAGAAGAATCTTATTAAGGATATCTAAATATGTAGCAGGAGTACCCGACAATATGCGGCAGCAATATTCTAAGCATGGACAAATGGTAGACTGATAAATATGTAAGGCATATTCAGAACCAAAGATGACAAAGTCATACAATATGGCTACATTATTTTGTTGATATAAAATAAATATATTTTGCTTTCTGCTTTTTTCATTGAACAAAAAGTAAAAGTTGGAATATTTGCCAGACATGGTTGGAAAATTCTTGGAATTGTTTTTGAAGCTTTTTGCTTTTTCTTCTCGGATACAAATTTAGAGCATTTTAGATGTTATCACTTCAAATTAGTTATCGTGAGTGGCAAGAAAAAAGTGGAGAAAAATGGTGATGAAACAGAAAAGAGAAAGAAATATTTTGTCATTTTGGTTTAGACTAGGAATCAAAACCAAATTCTAAAAATTGATGATTAAAAGAAAATCGTTTATCATTTGGAAATATTATTTCAATTCTCACTTTATTTCGATATTAATGCATATTCAGAAAATCTTCTAAGATGGATAAACGTTCTTCATTTCATAATTTTGGTTCAAGAAGAATCGACAGTTGAAATTGAAAGAGAGAAATATTTGAAAGAGAAGAAAAGAAACTAAATTCACAAACAGAAATGAAGGTTTTATCTGCATTAAAATAAGTTGAACTCGAGAAAGGTAATAGTTGTTTTGACTAACCTCTGACAAAATATCGGTGTTTATTATTAATATATTCATATTCTTTAAGCAAATCCCCACAAGCAAGGCGGGAGTGTCATTAACACGCAAGGGGTTACAGAGAGTGAGAGCAAGAATAAAAAGGAGTCTTTGGGAAAAGGATAAAGAGAAGAACAGGACTCAAGGTCAAGGCATCAGAAGATGTCGATTGACATTACATTTGAATATTTGAAGATTATAGCAAGTGAAAGGAAGGGATTTCCACTGTTGGAGTAGGAGGGATGGCTACATTTAGCCGTTTCCACGGTGAAAGGGTGGGACCGAGATGCCAACCTAGTAGCATGTTTAAATTCATGCAGTTTGGGGACCAGTGAAAGTAGCTCGTCGGAGCAGTTGCCATGAAAATACTTGTAGAAAAGACAGAGTGAAGTCACAGAACGTCTGTGCGAAAGTGACTGTAGACGGGATGCCAGATCAGGACCAGTCACATTGCATATCCGTCTTTGGATTTTGTCGAGGACCTCGAGATGAACAGCGGGAGCAGCAGATCACATATGACAGCAGTATTCCGTGCAAGGACGAATGGTTGATTTGTAGATTTCAAGGATGAACTCGGGTGAGAAAAACCTTCTGGCGCTACACAGAGAACCAACTTTCCTTGCGGTAGATGAAGCTATAGATTCAATGTCTTTTGGGGCCAAAAGTAGTCTTACAGTTGTTTCAAGTTTCCACAGCTCAGAACTAACTTCGCCAAACTGTTCTTTCAGCAAGATGGAGAAGCTCCCCATGATGCTTCGGCAGTAAGGGATTACCTTAACAAAACTTGTCCACAGCGTTGGTTCGGAAAAAGGGTCAGTATCGAATGGCCACCATGTTCACTTGACCTAACACCAATGGATTTCTTTTTTGGTGGGCGGGGGTGTGGTAAAGAAGAAGATGTATGCGAGAATTCCCCACACGGTGGACGAATTAAAAGTGCACATCTCAGAAGTGTCTATTGAAATCGATGCAGATCAGGATTTGTGTCGTGTTGTTTGTCATAGTGTTCTGCAGAGGTTCAATGAATATTGCAATGTTGAAGGAGGACATTTTGAGCGCCTCGGAGATTAAACTCTGCTAACAAATATAAGCAAAGTGCTAAACAAATGTACACAAACAGTTTTGAACAAATGTGATTTAACAAATAAGTATAAATGTAATTAAATATTTAAAACAAAATGCAAAGTGTATACTAAGTGTAAGCCTACTTTTGGCCCATACAGGATTCTATGTAAAATTTCAGGGAATTTTAAACAGTTTCATCAATTACTTCATTTGTCAAATTACCCAAATTTTCCTGTCCTGAGGAAGTCATTTCGTGTCAAGTTCTCCGGTCTGTACTTTGTATTAAAATAGACCTATTAATAATTCATTAATATTTTAATAGAATGATTATTGCTTTAATATAACCATTAATATTTTAATAGAATGATTATTGCTTTAATATAACCATTAATATTTTATTAGATATATAATAGGTGGAAATGATTGATAAATTACAGGAAATGATCATTTTTGCATAAATTTCTTTATAAATTTGCATTTTCTCTTTTTTTATTTTTTATTTACTCTTTATTCTTTTTGAAAATTTCTTTTTCTTTTTAAGTTATTGAAAAAAGTTTTAACATTTGATTGATTGATTTCAGTTCGATTATTTTCAGCAAATTATTCTCCATTTTGCTATTTAAAAATGAATCTGCAGTTATGTAGGGATGTAGTAGCCGAAATGAATACATCAGAAATGTTTAAATTTAAGCAAATTTGTATTGCCTCAGTCACCAGGTGATTTTTCGAGGGACACGGCAATAAATCTAAATCATAGATTTACATTATTTACTCATGGACTATTGTCCTCATCCTTGTTGTTCTTATGACAAAGTTTCGACCGTTGTGCCCTCCGGTCTTCGTCAAGCCTGGGTAACCTTCGGCGAATTTCGAACGCTTTTTCTTTTAATCTAGTCTGGAGGGTAGAGTGTTCGCCTCCTGCTGATCGGGATATCTTGCTTACTTCTTAGAAGAGATCAGTTATAGCTCGCCCCTTTCAACTGAGTTCAAGCCTGCACTGCCCGACACAGGGATTGAACTCACAATTACTATGCTCCCAAAGTAACGAACCAATCTACTAAGCGATTTTCTCAGGTGTAAAACTTGGTACCTTGAACATAAACGGGGTGATCAATAGCTAATGAGTTGATGAGAAAGAGAGAGAGAGAGAGAGAGAGAGAGAGAGAGAGAGAAAGAGAGAGAGAAAGAGAGAGAGAGAGAGAGAGAGTTAGAAATCAAAAATGCTTTGTTGTCATTGAATTCTGGCATGGCAATTAAGTTGAAGTTCGCGTGATGATGGTCACCATGAAACGAGAACAACACAACCATAATAATGATAATATTGTTTATTATTGATAAAATAGTACTAGTAATAGTAGTACTATTTGTAAGAATAACAACTAATACTGCTATACTAGTACTACTATAACAACCCAGGACTAGGCACGTTGTATGTATGTATGTATGTATGTATGTATGTATGTTGGGTAGACGGAACCCTTGGGGGCCGTCGATAACTGTGCTTGCACGAAGTTAAAAGTCATCGTGGCTGAGGGCTTGAGAGTGCTGGCCTTGTTCAAATTGTTGATCACGCTAGATAACACGCTCTTCCCCAGAAACTGTAACTAAGGTCTGCTCAACATAGTTTCAGTATAAGCCACAGGTGGGTTCTGTGGGTGTTGAATAAACACCACAAATATGCCTGAGCAAGCGTCTGCAATAGGGATTGGCTAGCCGCCCTATTAGACGGGTATCCCCAAATACAACTATACTTTCTATGTATGTATGTAAATGCATGTCCGAGTGTTTAGAACGCTCGCTTTCCGTCCATGAAATCCGAGTTCGAATCACACGTCAGTTTGTCAGCGTATTTCATATGAAATTGGGTTGATGGAATAATTAAGGAGTTAGCAATGGTTAGGCTAACCCTCAGTTACGATGACTTGTGCTAACCCTCAGTTACGATGACTTGTGCTAACCCTCAGTTACGATGACTTGTGCTAACCCTCAGTTACGATGACTTGTGCTAACCCTCAGTTACGATGACTTGTGCTAACCCTCTGTCACAAATGCGAGAAAGGGAAACTATGTGGGAGAGTTCCGTCTACAGTTCAATAACCACAAACAAAACATCAGGGACAACAACAATTTACCGGTCTCTGTACACTTCAACCAACCTGGTTATAACATCTACCACGTCGGGTGCGTGTGTTTAACGTTTTGGTTCGGTAGCCGGGAGGACATACGGAGATCGGAGTTGAAGTATATCCTAAAAGTAAATTCCCACATTGAGGGACTAAACAGGGATTTGGGTTTACTCAGAGAGTACAATAATCACTACTCGTCGGATGAGTAAGTCTCATACTCACCTTTTTTCCCCTAAATTTTAACAGCCATCAGCCCACCTACCACCTATGATTTCCCTCATGACGCACTAGTCAGCAACAGAAAGATTGCCCTGTACACTGGGGGTTACTTTCCAGTCACCCACTTTATACCATCATTGAATCTATCACTATGTCTCCTTTACATATAAGCTTATGTAAGGAGAGGAGAAGGTTAGTAAAGACACATTCACTTTATATCTATATATTATATTTATATCTATACGTGTATGCCGATTCATATAAACATATGACTCTCCATACACGTATAGATATAAAGAACGTGCGGTATATTTACTATTATGTGCACATATGTACGCATGTGCATATATATATGTACACACTTTTCTCTCTTAGTTCTTCCTTTATTTTATTAAACACTTTTTCCAATTTTTATCAATATTTTTG
Source organism: Acanthosepion esculentum (assembly GCA_964036315.1). Lineage (NCBI taxonomy): Eukaryota > Metazoa > Mollusca > Cephalopoda > Sepiida > Sepiidae > Acanthosepion > Acanthosepion esculentum. Next base: position 31,531,653 of record OZ038518.1, on the reverse strand, counting down.
TTCCTTCGCTTTTTCTTTTCATTTTCTTTTATTTAATAATAGTTTATTATTATATTCCCTTTTTCGTTCTTTTCTTTCTTTCTTTCCTTTTTTCTTTCTCCATTCATCACTTCATATTCTAACCTCTTTCCACGCTCGAGCACGTCGTCTGCCAATTTTGGCTACAACCCTGCTACACGCGAAACGTCTCTCCTCCTCCCCCAACCTATAATTCTCTTCATTAATGTTGCCAATTTCACTCCCCCCACGACACACTAGTAGCAATAGACATACCTAACACCGATCAAAATTTTAAATTTAAGTTTATTTTCATAAAAATTTTCGCACATCGAGGAATCAGACAGAGATCTGTTTTTTTGCTAACAATACGATTTCCAGTGGAAAATAACCCATGTACAAAAATATCTGTCGGTGAGTAATTCCTATTTCTCTGTTTGTTCCTCGGACCTTTGATGAAGGATACAGGCGTGTCCGAAGGTTCCGAACATAAAACCTCTCTCTCCGTGCTTCATTTCTGTCATATGATTAATAATTAATATTTAACAAAATGTTTATCGTACTGATTACATTAGTACCCTTTCGTTTGTCCTTGTTTTATTAACCAACCTCTCTATTATATATATATATATATATATATATATATATATATATATATATATATATATATATATATATATATATATATATATATAGACAATATTAGTGGTGAAGATACACATACATATGCAATTATATATGCACATACACATATGTGTATAAAAATAATTCCAAGAGGATATGATCCAGGTAGAACTCGATGTCCAGGACAGAGTAAGGATATAATAAAAAGACTTAAACACTAATATTCCATGGTCATAATTTATTCCATTGGAATCGTAAGAACGATCCAATTCATCAGACCTACAGATTCAAAATGAAAACGGAACAACGACTCCGGGAAAATTGGTGAGAGTATGTGTGAGAGTGTGGGGGGACCTGTGATCTATATAGAGGGGTAATAGACGAGAGAGACGGGGCGGATTTTAGGCGGAGAGGGCATTAAAATTTAACTGAGGGAAGATTTAAAAAGAGGTTTCAGTGAGAAAAGGGTGCGTATTTTCAAAGATATACCGGAAGAGTGTACATTTCTTGGTGACACACACACCCCATAGGCGATAAAATCTTATACTCCCGCCCAGACCCCTACAACGCATACGTACACACACAATACACACACATCTATATATATATCTCTCTCTCTATATATATATATACATCTACCTCTGCACACCTAGGACAGACGGTTTCAAAACCAATGCTAAATTCGCTATAATGAGATAAAGGAAGAGTTTAGATAAGCTAACATTAGAAGGATTTTAGGATTCCCTGAAGCTAAGTGGAGACGGCGTTCGGAAACATATTGTCTAGCCGGGTCAAGTCATAAACCAACAATCTCTGCCCCCATAAATTTATCGGGCTGGCTAAATGATTCTCGGGCGGCCTATATATATATATATCAGAGAAAGAGATAGAAAATGTGTAGGCATAGGAATTAACACTGCATGATGAATGTCAGTTTCAGGCCAATTTTCAAAATTGTTTGAAAATAGATTAGAAGCGTGAAACTAAGAGTCACTATGCACTATTTATTCCTATGTCCACACTATATATCTGGAAACGCCCTGTCTCCGATAGTGAACATTTTGCCCCATAATATAGTAAATGTTAAGCAATACATACATGCATACATACATATATCTATGAATAGAGAGAGAAGGAGAGAATAGAAACACACATACAGAGAGAGTGAGAGAAGGAGAAATAAAGAGCGAGAGTGAGAGAAAGAGAAATAAAGAGCGAAAGCGTTCGAGAGAGAGGGAGATAAACAGTGTAAGGGGAAGGAATAGAAGGATAGAGAGAGACAGAGAGAAAGCAAGTAGAAGGAAAGATGCAGGGAGAAGAGAGAGATGAATAGGAGGACAGACAGAGGTAGAGATGGATCGAGAAGAGAGAGAGAAACAAAAAGAGAAAGAGAACGATAGAAAGCGACAGAGAGAAAGAAAGCAGAAGTAGAGGTGGAGAAAGATAGATAGATAGATAGATAGATAGATAGAGAGAGAGAGAGAGAGAGAGAGAGAGAGAGAGTAGTAGAGCGATACTGAGAGAAAACAAATATGTACCAGTCAGAAGTTAATTAACTTCTTTATAAACAACTAATCAAATTCATTTAAAAAGGCCTTGATACAGTTTTATGACTCTTCAGCTAATGAAATAAAATGTTTGTCTTTGGAAGATAT
>OZ038518.1:31499377-31524377 GCA_964036315.1 Acanthosepion esculentum | reverse complement strand
TATATATATATATATATATATAATAGAGAATTATAAACAGTCAATTACTGGTACTCACTGATGAGTGGCCAGAGTGATATCTGGAGGGTCCGTCTGCAAATCTACATATCGGGATACTGAAACTAACACCAATCAGTTTAGTTACAAACTTTATAGTTGCATTAATTCTCTCTGTATTTCGCTTTCTTTCTTTCTTTCTACACACACACACACACACACACACACACACACACATATATATATATTAACATTACTTTTAGAGGATAACCGTGTTTTCTAACTGCTTATGTCGTTTACCGGCCTGCTCAGTGAAGAAATCTTAAAGAAAATATATCCTGCGGTATGATTCGAACCCGCGTCCCCCTTTGCAGGAGAAACCACCGTTTGATCCGGCGTGATTTGACAGCTCGGCTACAGAGAGCTTCATAGTTGAGCAAGGCTATATTTGCTTTTAATACACATTCACTGCAATTAGTCCAACACTAAATAATGGAGCTAATGATAATTTCCCACCCACAGAAATACTGATTTAACTGAATTTTGAATCTGAAGTTTTTCATGTATATTGCTTGATCAATGATTCATTTTTATATATGCATTGATAAGCATAGCCCTGGGTACAACGATAAACTACATCCGGCAGCAAGACCTCCATTCGGGAGATTGGAACCACCTCTTAATTGCTGTTGCTCCCAAGGCCATCCTGACCCGTGGTGGTAGCACCTGTTAGGGTTTCAGCTATGGGAAAATTGTGAACGCCTAAACAAAAACAAAACACTATGAAAGTATAAAAATACATTTTTGTAGTAAAATGACCAACAATACATATTTATAGTAGAATTACCAATACATTAATCCATATAATATCTTACAATTTCTTTAAAACAATCAAACTATATTCCAAAGTATAACTTTAGTAAGACTGCAACATAAAACACACATATAACTGCCTCTTGTAATTATGTTCACACAAACATGTATATGTTCATTGTTAGAATAATTTTGACCGCTGTTCCCTCCGATTTTGTGCCTATTGTTCTTTTCAACCATGCGAAGAAGGCCCGAAAGTATAGCGAATAAGATAGTAACGAAAGAGAAGAGAATTCGTTCGTACAAAATATAAATCTATTCAACATGAATATAGTAATATTCATATTATACAGCGTTATATTGAATAATATATGCTTTATTCTAAAATGGTTATAGTATTAAGAATACATGACGTTATACGTTCATCCGGTTTCAAACGAGGGATGTACGCCGTTGCAATACAATTCAACATTACATTTTAATCAACACTTTAAAGATAAACGTGTCTTCAAAGCAAAAAAGGCATTTACGACTCTATGAGTTTCGAAAAAGCAATAATATTGCCGGAGTAATCCGAAATATTCATCGTGTTGATATTTCGTGTTAAAACGAAATAAATTGCCGAAGATAGTTTGAAAGCTTTAGAAAAGTTAATTTCAGCTTGAAAGATATTTCCACGATTAGTCTAGGTATTTAAATTTAATGATGAACTGCCTTTATTTAAGTTCGGCAGAAATGGTGTCATGATATTTCCTGGGATTCGCAGTGGAGTGGTTTCCCATTGCTTTCTCTACTGACACGCCACTTCTAGAAGCAGTTGAAATTTCTGGGATACATAATGAGGAAGGAGGGCTTGGGAAATCTGATACTCACAGGAAAGAGGGACAAAAGAAAGCAACGTCTTTGATGAACTTGAGCAAATGGATGGTAGAACAGTGTTTGGGAGAAATAAAAAGACAAAACTTATTAAGAGCGACAAGGGACAGGAAGATATGGAAGGCCATGATCGCCTACGTCATAAAGGGACACGGCATGTAAAAGAAGAAGAAGTAATAACTCTGTTAAAGTTGAAGAATTACGTCAAATATTGAGTTCGAATCCATCCAGTGGTTTCGAGGCATCTACAATGAAATCATAAAGCAAATGTGGACATCTGCCATTTTCTAGTCTCTCGTAAAAGCATCTTGTTAATTTTTGACCGGTTGATGAAAAATGAATATGTTTACAAAAATATAAAGACAAGATAAAGCCCAAAGCAAAATGAACCATTAATGAAGGAACAATTTCGATAAGTATTCAAGGCCATTGCCTTTGAGTATATAACTAAGTATTTACCTATCGTTAGAAGTTTGAGCGCGAATTCACTGTTTTAAAAGAAATCGGATCTAATTTAATCAAGCAGAAATGTGTAGTTTTCTATCATGACGATGCAAATATATTTGGAAAGATTGAAGACTTTACTTGAGGTAAAATCCAACACTGTCCTTATTTTTCAAGTCTTGCTCTACCGAACTTTTGCAAAATTCAGTGTTTACAGAACCCCTTTGATGGTCAAGACATCAAGAGGTCTCTTTACCAATTAGGACTCTAAGGACTCCATATATATTGCAGCCATGAAGTGTCTTAGGCAAGATAGCATCACTAAGCCTATCACTCTTCAGAATGGTTTTGAATTCAGAATGGTTTTGAATTCAGAATATTTCTTCTACTAGTTCCCAGCTTAACGCAAAAGGGTCCAGTATGCACTGCTCGTCAACCCATAACTGAAAGAAAATGGCTTCATGACTTTTCCAAAGGCATAACCGTAATGTGAATAAAAACAGAACAAACGGGAATTGAAATCGGCACGTTGAATTCATTTTCTCTACCGATAACCCTTACACCATCCGTGCCCACCCCGTTGATGAACTGTTCTTAATAAACACATGAAGAGGTGGAAACTACCCTTTCTATATTCTTTTCTTCCAGACCAAAACTTTTTGAAAATGATATTATGAAACTTGTGAATTATTAGAAAGAGATAATGGTGAATGAATAAATTGCAATTAAAGAGGAATATTTTAAAATATTTTTGACTTTAAATAAAGAGATGGTCTAATCTGTTATTTTCATATAAGTATATATTATCATATCTATATGTACACATTTACTTAACCATCTGAATTAGCTTTGTAAACTAGTAGACACTGAAGCCGGTTCATGCATCTTTTGTGTGTCAACCTATAAATACTTACTTGAAGAGAGGTTTACACACGTAGGTATGAAAGAAATCTTGCCGCAAAGGTCTGTATATCTACTTAGAGTTTAGCGAATTTGCTTCGGTCTTTCTTTCACACGCATGCGCATATAAGCGTGGAAGCCAGCGACCGACGTTAATGTCCTGAAATAGGCAATATATACACCTATGTCACAGGAAAATCTGTTTTTATGATAAGTTGGTTGCGCGGTTATTGGTTTGGGGAGAAGTGGTCAGAGTTTGGCCATTGTCCTTGTCACCGTTAGGGATTCCCTGGGCACGCGGGTGAGTAGCATTGACCCAGGGATCTACTTGCGTTCCTCGTTCGGCTTCTCTCTCAAGAAAACGATTGAACAATATAAAGTATTAAAAAATAAGAATAAAGAAAGGGGCCGTTTAGACAAATGAAAAGAAGAATGAAAAAAAAAAAAGAAGGTGGTAAGCAATGGGAAATAAAAAAAATGAGGCAAGGAAGAGATAATAAAAAGAAGGGGTTCCAGCTAAAAAGATGCGTTGTGTGAAGGAAGCAGTAATAAATAGAACAGAATAGAAACAGGAGACTGAGGGAAGAATTGGGTTGGTTATTGTGAAGGAAGTCTGACGAGAGCCTTCCCTCGAAGCGATGTGTTTGTAGCGACAACGGGTCGGGATGGTTGCGCTATTGTAGTGACAGAAAGGGCCAAGCAGACGCCTGAGCCTGTGGGGCGTTCATTAAATGTGGCCGCTATACACGAGCCGGTTTTTCCTTCTTGTACAAACGTACAAGTTACGTTGTCCACGGGCACTTACGTCAAATAATGGGCGCGTCTATACATGTGTGCACAAGTCTGCCTGGGTCCTCGCGTATACAAGCTTATAGTTTTATGTACAGATGCGTGTATATATATATATATATATATATATATATATATATATATATATATATATATATATATATATATATATATATATATTCAAGACATTTTATTTTATTTTTTGCTTTTTCATTGGTGATTATATGTACACATCAACAATTAATTATGTATGAATAGACAGATTTCTGAGCGTATAGTATCTATATCTGAATATTGCATTTCTCATTGTGTTTATACTTATATATATATGAGGGGATGATGTCAAGTTTTCGATTCGACTAAATTTGATGTTTGCTCAGCACCCCTTCGTCTCTATGTCTGGCTGCATATATATATATATAAACAAATTTAGTCCGATAAAGTCCTAAAGGATAAAATGTGTCACAAGAAAACTTTTTGCACTTTGTCATACATTTTTACATATATATAATATTTTTACAAACATGTGTACTTGTTTATATTCTGCATTTTTACAACGACGTAATTGTTTTAAACCATTATATATATATATATATATATATATATATATATATATATATATATATATATATATATATGCTAAAATATAATTTTAAGTTATGCTATATTTATGGGTTAAAGTGCTCAATATCAGGGACAGAACGTATGTAAATATAAAAGTGAACACCAGAGGCGACAGACTGTTTCATGCTAAACGCAATCGTCAGGCCTAACAACTGCTTTCAGCATGAAACAGACTTTCTCCTGTGGGCGTTGACATCAATATCTACTTTTATGTCGACTGTACAGTATAGTACGGTCAGTTGGGCACCGTCTGCGAGAAAAAGTGCACCATGACGCAATTCACTCCGCCAGAAATTTGGAAAAGGCATGCTGTAATGCTTGGCATTCATGCCGGAAGTGTTTCAGAGTGTTTCGGTGTCAATCTGAGGTCAGTGCAGAGCATTCGAAAAGAGTTGGATGAGTCGAATGGTGATTACGAATGTGTTTGAAGTGATTATTAGTGATGCCTCCATTCATCTTCCAACAGGGCCTCAGACTCAACACAGGGGCCTACAATTTTTGTTAAAATGAGATGTCAGTATGTTCATTTTTGCGTAATTTAGACGACAATTTATCCATCGCGCGCGCGATCGCACACACACACACACACACACACACACACACATATATATATATGAAGAAATATAGTCTTAAAGTGTGCTATATTTATGGGATAAAGTGCTCAATATCAGAGATAGAGCGTGTGTAAATATAAAAGTGAACATAGAAGTCAACACTTAAAGGCGACAGTCTGTTTCTTGCTAGATGCAATCGTCAGGCTGACGATTGCACTAGCATGAAACAGACTGTCGCCTCTAAGTGTTGACTTCTGTGTTCACTTTCATATATATATATATATATATATATATATATATATATATATATATATGGTAAAAGGGCTCAATATCAGAGAAAGAGCGTATGCAAATATAAAAGGATACATTGAGTTCAACACTGGGCGACGACAGTCTGTTTCATGCTTGAACACAATCTGGCCTGAAGATTGCATTCAAACATGTTAGACTAATGCTGCTCAGTATTGACCTCAGTGACCACCAGATATATATATATATATATATATATATATGGTGGTCACTGATATATATATGAATTAAGACAAAAAGAAACTTTTCTTTACGAATGCATTCTGTCATCGAGATAAATGCAGGGATGTATTTATAAACAAAAGTAAAAAATATCGTTAGGTTTCAAAATATTTCAATTTAAGAAAAAATACCCTTGGTTGGCAATTAGTCTACCGCAGAAAGAAACGGCAACCTACTGCGGGAAAATCTTCTGCCTACTTAGTCATGTATTGAAAGGGACATAATCATCTTAACTGAATAATGTTGGCTTGGGAAGAGAGTATTTCTTTTAGGAAAGGAGATATTCGAAAAAAATCGGGGCGCGCCATAACATATTTTAGCAAGTGTCGATAGCAGCACTCTTAGATCTTCGCCTAAGTTAGTTATTTTCTCTTTTAATAAGTTTGGCATTATTTTGCGCGAGCGCGCGCACACACACACTTACACACACACACATATATATATATATATGTAAGTTTGAAAACAGGTGTAATAGGGAATACTCGTATGGGTAGGTAAAGGAGAGCTATTCTGAATAAGATTATAAACTCTTAATTATTAAAAAGGGAGGAGGCACGATATGGACAGCGGCTCGGATTGAGGAATCGGACAGCCACGTTCGAATTCTAGTCAGATCCATTACATTCACTTACGTGCTAATACCCTTCTTCTCCTCCCAGCAAGACTGACCGGCTTCTATATTTTTGGATGGCAACTGGTCTACCGCAGAAAGAAATAGCAACCTACTGCGGGAAAAATCTGCCTCGTCAGTCATGTATCGAAAGATACATGATCGCCTAAGCGTGTATCATGCATGGCACATAACTGACTGAATTATTTTTTTATTTTTTTATTTTTTTTTTAAGCTTATCACCCCAAGCAAGGCTGGAAGCCACTAGCACGCAAGGGGTTGCAGAAGGTTTGGAGAAAGAGCACATAGGAGTGATAAAGGAGAGAATGTGGAGAAAGATGGTGGATCGATCAAGGCAAGGGGGTTACAGAAGATTTGGAGCGAGAGCAGATAGGAATGAAAGGTGAAAGGATGTGGAGAATGGAAGTGGATAGATCAAGGCAACTGGAGATGTCGATTGACGTTACGCTTAAATAGTTGGAGATTGTATTTGTCAGGGAAACAGGAATAAGGAAGGGAGTTAAAAAAGTAAAACGATTTCCAATTCTTTATAGTATTTATATTCGGACAATTGTCATCATCTTTGTTGTTTTTATCATAATGTTTCCGTCGTTGTGCTCTTCGACCTTCCTCGGGTGTATATCGATCTGGGTAACCTACAGGGAATTCCGAACTGAACCCTTTATTCAATCTCTAGGGATAGACTGTTCTCATTCCACTGGCCATGTCTAGGGATATCGTCTAGTTCTTATTTTTATTTAATATTGTTCAGTTATTGCTTGGCCGCAAGTATACATTACTCTCGGCCCAGGGATTCAACACATAACTCTTATGTCATCAAACCAACGCTTTTATCCACTAAGCCATTGTCCCGTGGGAAGGATGGAGAGTACAACGGCCGAAAAATTGTAATAAAAATTTAAAAAAAGATGAGGGCAATAGTCTGAATATAAATACTGCAAACAATGCTAACTCCTCATCCCAAAGATTGAGGCAAACATTTCCAATTTATTGCAGATTTGTAATTTAATGCTCACTAAATTCGTTTAATTCCGTCAATGCTTATTATAATATAATATTGTAGTGACAAAACTATTATATTATTTTCTGTGACAGACATAATTCTCTGTGACTTTTAACCTCTGTATATTAGATTTACCAAATGTCTTCGTGTGTTGTGAAGCTGCTCAAAGCCATATTTGATGAATGACGACAAGGACGGAAAAAATTCTGACTTCATTTTTGTTTATTTCAAATAAAATCGAGTGAACATTTTTGTAAAATCTCTTATCAGAAGATTTAATTATTTCCCAAAATCTTAAAAATATTATCTTAAAGTGATAAGTTTTTAGTTGACAATTTACTACGTAAAGGTTGGGTGAGTGCCTAATCTGTTTAATCCTGTAAGTATAAAATGTCTTTTAGTTTGTATACGTTTGTTTGTGTGTGCGTAACAGTGTATAGATATATGCGCATCAATTATTTGTGTAAGATATTTGTCTTGTGTGTTTAAGACTCCATACATTTTTGTAATTGTGTGCATATAAACATATGAATGTCCGTCTGTGTACAGAGCTGTGGGAAGGATAGCTTCTATACATTTTTTTACAATGATGTTCACACCCATTATAAACCACAAGGGCCACACGAGGTAGAAGGTTACAGAGTAAGAGGCATAGTTTATGGGGATGTGTAGGGGAGATAACGGTTGACCCTAGGCTTGAACAGGTCAAGATTGTAAAGCATCCTCTTGGGAGTCGGTTCCGTGAAGGTTAGAACTGGCGGAACTAAGGAATATATTTCGTCGAAACACTTTACATGGAAATGGCGATAGAGCAGCGAGAGGCTTGCGATATTTCGGCTGTGGGAAAAAAGTTGTTGCTTCTCGGGGAGCAACCCGAAGGCGTAGCGAAAGCGAGAGAGCGCGTGGGTAGGGCACCGGGCCGGGAGAGATGTCACGGCGAAAGCGGCCTCGCGGGGAGTTCTCACACCTACAATCTACATGTACAAATATTTGGACAAAATGTTGATTAAATAGTACTCACCTTAGGACATTTCTCTACCAAAACGAAATAATTTTCAAAATTTCCATATTTCTCTTCTAACTAAACAGATGAGAAACAAGCAACGCATTTACACGTCTTTTTATATTTTTGTTAATGCCATATCTCTTCAGGATGGAAGCGATCATTGGTTTTATTCATGTTTTTATTTAATATAAATACCGTATATACTCGCGTATCATGCGATTTTTGAGAACCTAATTTTTAAGCTAATTTTAAGGGGGTCGCATCATGCACGAGATATAAAATTAGCTTATGTACTGCTTGCCCTGGCTACGCCGATGACCAAAGTATATATCCATTTCTGTAGTCAAAATGTACAGATGTATTTAAAATAAACATGATTTTGATAAAACTGATGTTTTACTTAACTGTATCCAATAATAATGCATATAATATTCATATATTAGTATCGTCTTATAAAATACAAATATAGGAAATATGTATCTTTTCTATTGTTTACGTTTATAAGATGTTTACTCGTTCCTCGTTCGGTTGTTTATGGCTGTAGGCGTTTACGCAACGAGTATAGCGTTACTAGCGATAATTTTATCATTCTAACTGTTTGAACTTATTTAACTAGAAGATGGGATAAAGAGATAGAAGAAAAGAGGTTAGTCTATTGTAATTTGGTCTCTCAATAAAGGAACTAGCGTGATACAAGAGATATATGATAAAATCATTTTTATAAGGGAAAATCTTGGGGTCGCACGATACACGAGATCGCGCGTTACACGGGTATATACGGTACATCAGCGTGCCCACGTCACCACCAAATGTGACACAAGGCCAAGGTTTAACGGCAATACTGTGGAAAAATGGCCCAAGCCCCCTCGGCACTCTCTCGAAGGAGAGTTACTGGTTGGGGAGAAGGCCGCCTGGAGTTTGAGGTTAAAATTATTTGAACCTCCCTGAGCTAAATATATATATACAGTGTAACCCTGATATAAGAGAGTTGCCGGGACCGGAGAAGAAGTCTCTTATATCCGGGTTACACTGTATATATATATATATATATATATATATATATATATATATATATATATATATATATATATATATTTATTTATTTTTGAATTGGACATAGTCCGACAATTTATTTAAAGACATTTATATAAAAAGTTCTATAAAAAGAACGTTAAACATATTATATAAATGTCTTTAAATATATATATATATATATATAGGGACATTTTATGACAAAGTGGAAAAAGTTTGTGATGCGTTTCGTCCTTCAGGATTTCATCCGGCTTATTTTCTTATATTGGTAGGACGACGCATACGCAGAGGGGAGGGGTGCAGGAAAGTTGAGAAATATTTTTTTATCACAGCCGAATACATTTAGAGTCTTTTATTTTTCATCACTTTTATAAGTAGGCAATTTGCCAGGAATGGTGAAATGTTGTATGAGCCAGGGTCTAAATTTACTGGAGATAGTCTTGTAATTAGATTATTCTCCACATATTTTGTTCTTGTGAATTATTTTCTCCTTTGATCATGGTAGCATTTTTTATGTCAAAGTTGTGGTCAGTCTTTTTACAGTGAGCAAGCAAAGAAGTTGATATATTTTGTAAAATGTCGCTTTTGTATTCATATAATCTTTTATTTAGATCCCTTGATGTTTCTCCGATGTATTTTTGTGACAATTTTTATAGGCAATGGAGTAAACTCCTCCTTCAGATTTTAGCTTATTGTTTTGTTTAATATTGACTAAGTCTTTTATTGTTTTGGATGTAGGAGTAACGACTTTTATGCAATATCAATCGCTATCTACTATCCACCTGATTAGTGTCTTCACTTTCTGTTCATCATTATTATTTCTGTTCCTATTTCATCCACATCTTCTAACATCTTGTGTTTTAGGGGCATTATTGCCTTGCTTGGGGTGATTCCGATTAAAAAAAATCCAGCTAAGGTGTAAATTTTAGCATTTGTATCAAGAAATCTCAAAATAAATAACATGCAATCTCAAGAAATCTCAAAATAAATAACATGCAAAAGGTTAATAAAACTTTTTAAAAAATCTGTATGTATAGAATATAAATATATGCTATATATAAATATATATCTATGTTATATATATATGTGTTATATATATATATGTTATATATATATATATATGTTATATATATATATATGTTATATATATATGTTATATATATAGGTTATATATATATATATGTTATATATATATGTTATATATATATATATTATATATATATGTTATATATATATGTTATATATATATATATGTTATATATATATGTTATATATATATATGCTATATATATATACATGTTATATATATATGTTATATATATATGTTATATATATATGTTATATATATATATGTTATAAATATATGTTATATATATATATGTTATATATATGTGTTATATATATATGTTATATATATTTATATATATGTATATATATATATATGTTATATATATATGTGTTATATATATATATGTTATTTATATATATATGTTATATGTATATATATATGTTATATGTATATATATATATGTTATATATATTTATATATATGTATATATATATGTTATATATATGTTATATATATGTATATATAGATGTTATATATATGTATATATATATACGTTATATATATGTTATATATATCTATATGTTATATATATCTATATATATATATGTTATATATATGTTATATATATGTATATATATATGTTATATATATGTTATATATAATTATATATATGTTATATATATGTTATATATATTTGTGTATTTAGGCAGCAATCCTTCTTTCAAGCACATTTCATTAAAAACGACTGACAAGGTGCTTTTATTTAGTTTTTTATATAATTTCTCGTGCGATCTAATGTTATATATATGTATATATATATATGTATATATATATATGTTATATATATGTATATATATATATGTTATATATATGTTATATATATGTAAATATATATGTTATATATATGTATATATATATGTTATATATATATGTTATATGTATATATATATGTTATATATATATATATATATATATGTATATAAGTAATAATTAGGATTTGATAAATATAATTAAGTAATTCATCATTAAAAACGACTGACAAGGTACTTTTATTTAGTTTTTTATATAATTTCTCGTGCGAACTAATGTTATATATATGTATATATATATGTAATATATATGTATATATATATGTTATATATATGTATATATATATGTTATATATATATATATATGTTATATGTATATATATATGTTATGTATATATATATATATATATGTATATAAGTAATAATTAGGATTTGATAAATATAATTAAGTAATTCATCGAGTCTGAAACCTAACAGAATGCAGAAAGCACTATATAATTTGTGAGTGAGCGGCGGTATGTTGAGTCTGATTTGCTACCCCGTAGAACAGTTGGTAGGGTGTTCGCTTAACAACCTAACTGTCTGGGTTTCAATTCTCGGTAACGGATGCGCACTGCTGATGAGTCCCAAATATAGGACGAAACGAACGTCCAGTGCTTTCTGAATTCTGTTGAGGTTTCAAACTCGATGAATTACTTAATTATATATGTATATATATATGTTCTATATGTATAATTTATGTATATCATATATATATTAATTCTACATACTTTATTTATATATATATAAAAGTGAACATTTTATATTTACACACGCTCTATCTTTGATATTGAGCACTTTATCCCAAGACTATATTTCTTCATATATATATATATATATATATATATATATATATGTATTTACTTGTTATTTTTAAAAACAAAAATACAAAAATGAAATAAAATAAATAAAAACCAGCAATTTAATTTAACCCAAATAGAATATAAATATATATAATATTTATATTATATATTATATATATATTATATATATTTATATTCTATATTATATATATATTATATATATACATTCTATATATATTATATATATTTATATTTTATATTATATATATATATATATATATATATATATATATATATATACATTCTATATATATATTATATATATTTATATTGTATATTATATACATATATATATTCTATATATACATTCTCTATATATATTATATATATTTATATTCTATATTATATATATATATACTATATATACATTCTGTATATATATTATATATATTTATATTCTATATATATATATATATATTCTATATATACATTTTATATATATATATTCTATATATATATATATTCTATATATATATATTCTAAATATATATTCTATATATATATATATTATATATATAAATATTCTACATATATTATATTCTACATATATATATATATATATTCTATACATATATTCTATATATATATATTATATATATATATATATTCTCTCTATATATATTCTATATATATATTCTATATATATATATATAGAATATATATATATATAGAATATATATATATATAGAATATATATATATATATAGAATATATATACATATAGAATATATATACATATATACATTCTATATATATATAGAGAGAGAATATATATATATATTCTATATATATATATATATTCTCTAGTTAAGTCATACATTTTAGATGCATCAAGGGTGGTCTTCAGTGATGCACTGTTCTCATCGCCGATATATATATATATATATATATATATATATATATATATATATATATATATATATATATATTCTCTCTCTCTCTCTCTCTCTATATATATATATATTCTATATATATTTTAAACTAGTTGATCCCGCAGCTATATATGATACCAACACCAGGGACTACATATTATATCTTGTTAAGCGACAGACTGATTTTGCCAAAAATAATATTAACCTCCTAAATACTGCTTCTAATCGTATACAAAATGACATTATACAACTTACCAGCCAGAAACAATTTCAGGAAATAACATTTCGGCTTAAACCTGTCATTGAAAAGGATATAACTCCTCAGAAGATTTTTATCAATACGAAACTTAATAATTTATACAAAGGAACCATTCTACTACCCAATGGAATTGATAAATTTATTAACCTCTCTGGTTGTGAATTGAACCAATCACAGAAGGATCTTTTAAATTTAGGCCCTAATTGCCATATTATGAAATCTTACAACAAGATTTTCAAGAAAGCAGAAATCGATATGCTATATCAAGACATTTTAAAACTACAACTTAATAATGTGCTATTTACCACCTCTGATTTGCAATATTTATCAAAAGCTGAAGGTTTGAAGAACAGATGTAACCCTCAACGTACTTCCTCATCTCTTATGACCTATAAACTAAAAATCGCTGCAAAACAATTAAAATCCTGTCATAATTATTCGAAAAGCTGATAAAACTAACGTTTGTAGTAATTGACAAGATTGATTATTATAACAAATTACAAAATATCCTCAATGACCATACTAATTTTAAAAAACTAAATAAGAACCCTATTAATGAACTAAAAACAAAAAAGAAAATTAACAAACTTATAACAGCTAATAATGCTCAGTGTGATAGCCTAAAACTTCCTAAAATTATAGGAGACTATAAGCCTGGCTACCTATATGGTAAAAATTCACGGTTAAAATTCATAAATCTACTACCCCCGTCGTCCCATTATTTCTCAAGTAACCACTCCTATTTACCAATTGACAAAAATTATTAATAAATTAATAACACCATATCTACCTAATAAATATAATATTAACTCCACTCATGAGTTAATAAAAACCTTACGTTCTCATAAACTGAATAATGGAATACTAGCTTCCCTTGACGTGGAAAGTCTATTTACTAACGTCCCCGTCATTGAAACTATTGATATAATTACTAATTACATCTATAACAAACCTCTTATGCAACCTCTTAAAATTAAACCTAATATACTAAGAAAAATCCTTTTAATCTGCACCACACAGCTTCCTTTCTGTGATCACTTTAATAATATTTATTTACAGGTGGACGGCGTCTCTATGGGATCTGTTCTCGGTCCAACATTTAGCAATTTTTATATGTCACATCTAGAAGATAAAATTTTTGGTATTATTGAAACACCTACCATATACCACCGTTATGTTGATGATATCCTTATACTTGCTAAAAATTTCGATGACTTAACATTTTGCAACAAGCCTTCAAAAATAATTCAGTACTTAATTTACACATGAACTAACTAAAGATAATAATATCCCTTTTTTGGATGTTTTAATAGATACTAGTAATGATACTTTTACCACTTCTATATACAAAAAACCTACAAGTGATAGCAATTGCACCCTCAACAAAAATTTAAAAGAAAATATGCAGGACTATGTTGTCTTTGACATTCAACACAACATGTATAAAAGAAAAGTTGCTGCCAAATTACACACACACAGACACACACACATATAAATATTCTAAATATATATATATATATTCTAAATATATATATTCTAAATATATATATATATCTTCTAAATATATATATATATATTCTAAATATATATATATATATAAATATTCTAAATATATATATGTATTATAAATATATATATATATATTCTAAATATATATATATATATATTCTAAATATATATATATATTCTAAATATATATATATATTCGATATATATATATATATATTCTAAATATATATATATATATATATTCCAAATATATATATATATATTCTAAATATATATATATATATATTTATTTTAAATATATATATATATATATTCTAAATATATATATATATTAAATATATATATATATATATATTCTAAATATATATATATATATATTTAGAATATGTATATATATTTTCTAAATATATATATATATATATTTAGAAAATATATATATATTTTCTAAATATATATATGTATATATATTTAGAATATATATATATATTTTCTAAATATATATATATATATATTTAGAATATATATATATATATTTTCTAAATATATATATATATATATATATATATATATATATCAGAATATATATATATTCTGAATATATATATATATATATATTTACAATATATATATATATATTCTAAATATATATATATATATATTCTAAATATATATATATATTTACAATATATATATATATTTACAATATATATATTCTAATTATACATATATACATTTAGAATATATATATATATTCGAAATATATATATATTTAGAATATATATATATATTTAGAATATATATATTTAGAATATATATATATTCTAAATATATATATTCTAAATATATATATATATATTCTAAATATATATATATATATTCTAAATATATATATATATTCTAAATATATATATATATATTCTAAATATATATATATATTCTAAATATATATATATATATATTCTAAATATATATATATATTCTAAATATATATATATATATTCTAAATATATATATATATTCTAAATATATTATATATATTCTAAATATATATATATATATATTATATATATATATATATATTCTAAACATATATATATATATATATATATATATATATTCTAAATATTACTGACCTGACGATTGCGTTCTAGCATGAAACAGACTGTCGCCGCTATATATATATATATAAAATAATGCTGAAATATTTTCCTCTCTCTCTCGTTCTCTATCAATTTATCTGTCTAAAAAAGACGCTACATGAAGATGTTGTTAAAAGTGCGTGGCTTGTCTCTCTTTTTAAAATTCGACCAAATCGTTAACAGTGCGTCTTATACGTTGAGATTACAGTAAGAGATTATTCATAACGATGAGATAATTTACAGTCAATGGAGGGTTTTTCCTTTTTTATAAAAAATTGAAATTATTAGGTAATTTATACTTTTGTAGCATATTGTTAATTTCTTTAAAATTCAACATCGATATTTTTTTTGCTAATGAGAAATTTTATGCGAATAAAATTGGAATTTTATTTGTTCATTGGATGAAAAAAAGACAAGGATTTCCACTCAAATAGAAGCAAAACATAATTATTATTATTTTCATTTTTATTCGATGACTAAAAAATAAACGTCTTCTTCAGATATGCTTGTGACTTCTCTGTAAATTAACGACGATGCAAGCTGACGTCAGTATCTGCGCCAGTCCAAATTCTTCACATTAAATGAACGGTATCTCCCTTTAGGTGGCATTCTTTTCTTCTGGGATCGCAGGATAAAATTATTTTAAGAGTAGCACAAACAGCAGCAGCTGTTGCGAAGTTAAAAACCATCTGGAAAGAAGTGAACACCTGCCTGAAATCAAAGATCAAACTTTTGTTTGCACTGGATTTTTCTCTTCTGTATACTTGCAAATCTTAGATCTCAAGAGCAGAACAATAGTGAAGAATCCAGACACTAGAAATTAAATGCTACAGAAGCATCCGAGGCATCTCCTGTGTAGATTGCATCAAAAATGATACCATCTGACAAGAAACAGAAGACCTCATAACAATTGTCATACCATTACATGGTATGGTAACAATCTTTCCATTACGTTTACAAAAGGTACCACCTTAGGCAATCGAAGACGATGCAGACAGAAGCAAAATGGGCTGACAACGTCGCTGAATGAACCGGTGGATTTTTCGCAGCTGTCCGCGGACCCCTCAATCGCGCTCTGTCATGGGACCGATATTGATGATGATGACGACGACGACGACGATGATGATGATGATGAGGATGATTTCTTATTTTTTGCATAACACTAACAGAAAGCCTAGATAGAATGCACCCCCTCTCCTTCTTTAATTAATAATTCTTTTTTTGTTTTTCAGTCCGCTTTGCTTATTTGGGCGCGAAATACCCTCAGTATCGAACGACAGTGCAAACAATCTCCATGCATCTGTGAAAGCAAGAGCTTAAAAACTTTCTTTAAATTTTATATAAAATTCTAAGGTACAATCAATTTGTTATCACGACGTTTTCAACACGATAAAATGCAAATATTATAATGAATAAAAAATAAATTACGAAATTTTCTGCTATTAGTTCTCTTTTACGTACATGTTGCTTTATTTTCAGCAATGTATTCAATCTCTAGTTAAAAAAAAACGCTGGTACATTCTGCGCACACCCAACACTTAATATCAGACTATAGTGAACATTGGGATTTATTTATATGCTGGAAAAATTATAACGAAAGTTACACGTGTTTTTCTAGAAAAAAAAACCCATAATATTATCAATGAAGAATCCTGTTTTAAAAACTTCAGAACTTTTCGGCCCCGTTTTATTTCCAAATTTCACTCATCGTCAACTCTTTGTATTCATTCACGGAAACCCATCCATCTAATTTACCGAAGTGACTGATTAATAGACACTCAGTACAAATTGAATAATCTGACATTCTTCTCTGTCTGCTCCTCCCATAAAAAACAACAACAACAAAAAAAAAACCCCCATAAAACAAAAAGCAAAACACGTTTTCAATGTGTCTAATTTGGTGAGAAGCCGTGTCATGCCTCCTTAAACCTTACGGTAAAGTAGCTATCTTCGAACGAATTAACTAGTAGCCATTTTCAGTAAAACGACCCTGAAGGCTTCTTCGATGCTCTGAACAGCTAGATAAGATTTTCGAATTTGCTTCTGTCAACAAGAAAATTAACCATTGAAAAGCAAATTCTCTCCTTTACGTGTTTATCCCAGAATTTCAGATTAAAGAAATATCACTGTTTTTCTTTGAGCGACGCGAGAAGAATTTCTCAGGATGTTTTTTAGAGAATTTTTTGCCATATTCTGGTTAGATTTTGGGAACTGATTCGAAATGTTATTAATTGCACAAATTAAACTATCATCCTGTTTATCTAAGGAATTTCTATTTACAAGTGGATGTCTTAAAGGTGTCGTTTTTTCTGCAACAAAATTCATATTTGTTGAATGTGCTGAATTGATAACCATGTTAAAAATTTTATTGATTGGTTTCATTAAAACCACTTAATTTCACAGATTTTACAAGTCATTCACTGCACGAGAAAAGTTAGCCAGCAAGAAATTTGAACAATAATTTTACAAATATGCACATCTATTATAAGCTAAGGTAAACATCAACCAAATTTTCTTGGTAATGCATTTTTAAAATATTTTTTGGCTGAACGAGCGAAAGTTAGTGTTTTTATAAACATTAATTGATAGAATAAAACCATTTACAAATTAAAAACACTTTTACTTTTCAGTTTGCAAGTGTAAAACAAGTTTTCATTGATTTACAAACGTATTTATGTATTAATCTTTTCGCACTAGTTGATGGTTGTAAGTGGAGCTCAAGTGACATCAAGTCTATTCAGTACATCGGCATTCTCTTTTTTATTCTTGCCAATTTTAGTAAGAACGGATAGTGTCAATTCTTCCTTTGCTTTCTAATCATTCCAGACGAGGATCCATTCCAAGTGTTCTGATAACTATCGTTACAACGGTCATCGTCGTATTCTACTTCTTTGTGTTCTATAGCAAGATTCAGATATTTTGTAGTTTTTTTTCACTTCCACATTTTGGTCTAACAACATTAACAATTTGGCAGATTTTTTTGTATTTTACCATTTGTGAATCATACTTTCTTTAGGATAATATTTGGTTTTGGGGTAAGCATATTCAAATCCCGCTTATTTGCGTAATTCCCAGTAGATTCCCGTTCCTACCCAGCTATTTATATTTATGTATTCCTTCTATATAAATAAATGCGAATGTCAGTGTATCAGTGTGTCACACTTATTCAACTTTACTCCCAGAGGTCCTAGCCCAACATCTCATATCGTTTCGGAATCAGGATGACTCCGTGAGCAAATTAAAAACATTCCGGGCCGGATCCGGACACACGATCCTGAAATTTTAGATTCCTAAGCTTTCATTACTGCAATTGTTTTCGGCGATTTTTACGTGATTTTTTGCGTCGAATTTTTTGTACGATAACAATTTTTATAACTTAGAAATACATTTAGGAATAATTGAAATTAATTGTGAAATCCAGCGAAAGTCATCCATGAAATAAAAATAATTGTTTGTACGGAAAGTAAGGACCTACGTACATCAACTTGTCTTTAAATTAAGTGGCGGCAGAAGAATTATCGTTGAAATTTTAAAAGGTAAGCTTAAATATTAATGGAATACTTAAATGCATCGATCAGTTTTGAGTACTTCTGAAGTTTATTGTTGCTTATCGCACACAGCAGTAGTTTGCCTCGCAAAAATAAATCTCCACCAACAGAGGACCAGATTGCAATCAAAAGAGTCAAGGCTGCAGCGAGGAAAAGAAAGTCTCGTGCAAAATTAAAACCCAGATAACGGCCGCCAGGAGAGCTTCCAATGCTGAGAATAGGCAAAGACATAGATACTCTCAAACACCGGAACAAGCCGAAGGCCCAGTCAACTGCTCTCCGCATGAGTTAGCTTAATAACCATCCGATAGGTCGGCTTTTAAGCCAGTTGTTATAATTTGATGCATTCCTTATTATATGATTTACGGTTTCGTTTTGGACACAATACAGATAAATAATTCTGTTGCGTCCTATTTTAAAACTTAATAGGATTTGTTTTAATACATCATTAACAAATTAATATCAATGAGGATTTCGTTGCTTCGCATGTCCATCCGATGAGTTTGCTTGTTTGGAATATCCATTGAGTTCTTTTTCTTCACAGTTTGGATTTTTTTGTGTTTCCAACATTTCAACTTTTGTTAGTGTTGTGTAAGTTTCTCTTCTAATCCCGCATTACTCTGCATAGTGCATTGGTAACCAAATCAACACAAGTTCATCTATCACCCAGTTCACACTCTTTCCTGGTCTTTTGAACAGGAGTAGAGGTTTATCCATTGTTTCATGTTTAGGATGAGGTTTTTGGTTCCTTCTGAAGTTTTTTTTCATTCTCTTTCATTTCCAGTCTCTCATTGTTTCTTAATGTCATTATTGTCTTGCTTGATGTGAAATGATTAAAAAAAAAAACTAAAAAAAAACACACAATGATGAGGCTTCATTTCCCTTCCTTTCCTTTCACATAGTGTCTGTCGACGCCTTCCTTTTTTTAATCGGTATCACCCATAGCAAAGCAGTACAGCCACTAAAACACAAGGGGTTGTAGGGTTTGAGAGTTTTAAGAACAGAAACATCAGTAAGAAGGGGAAAGAGAAAATAGTAATCAGGAGGATAGTAGGTAGCGATTGAGAATGCATTTAAAGTTGGCTGGAAAGCGTAAAGCCGGAAGGGAATTCCACAGGCGAGGAGTGCGAGAAAGGAAACTGTTAGCATAGAACATACAGCTACATCTAGCCAACACAATTGTACTGCGCTTAAATTTATAGAGTCTATGTACCATAGCTAAGAGCTCATCCGAACAATTACGATAGAAGTATTTATAAAAAGGCATAGAGAGGCAATTTTACGGCAGTGGGTAAGTGACTGCAGCCGAGGCGCCACATCAGGATCAATAATATTGCTGATTCTTCTTTGGATCTTATCAAGGAGCTCCAGGTAAACATCAGGGGCACCGGACCATATAAGGCAGCAATATTGGCGAATGGTAGACTTATAGCTATGCAAGATTCCGGAGAGAAAAATTGTCTTGCCCGTAAACCGACTTTATTAGCAGCTGACCTAGCAATGGATTCAATATAGTCTTTCCACTTCATGTCAGCAGAGAACGTTAGCCCGAGAAAGGCGCCACGAGTCATTTTCCTAGAGGATAGTATCAGCCATGCTGGTAGAAGACAGAGCGGGATCTCTCAGATGATTAATGGAGAGAAGTTTAGTTTTGGAGGCGTTAAAATTGACAAGTCATCTTTTGCCCCAGTTAATGACGGTCTTAAGGTTTTTTTAGACATCAGTTGGCATTTTGACCTTGTCGGACTGTTCAGCCCTACTATTGAGGAGGGAGTAAATGGTAGTATTGTCAGCGTAGATGCGAAGTTGGGAGCTAATGTCATCGGGAAACCCGTTAATAAAGATTAAAAACAGCGTAGGACCAAGGAGAGACCCCTTGGGGTCACTCGCGTTAGTACGAAAGGATGTAGATGAGTGACCGTTCAAGACAACTTTCCTTTCACGATTTGATAGGAACGACTGGATCAGCTCAAAAATGTGCCCGGATATAACGTAACTTTTTATTTTGTGCAGAAGACCCGAATGCCAGAACTTGTCAAAGGCTTTCGAGATGACCAATGCTACAGCCCGGTCTTCACCCTTTTTATCTAGAGCATGATAGTCTGTTTCCGCAATTCTCGTTAGCACATCATCAGCTTACCTGGAAAAACGAAAGACGTATTACTTGTCTGAGAAAAGGCACTGCGATGAGAGATGGTGAACCAATTCAACATTCATTAGGGACTCTGTGAGCTTCCCAAAATGAGATAGAAGGCTAATAGTTGGATGGGTCGGACGGTTCACCAGAGTTCTTAAAAGCTGAAACTGTAATAGTATAACACCCTCTCCGATCGTCCAAGACTTCCAACACCGCGGCTGATCGATGAAAATCGCTTCGATCCCAGACATGCCTTATCCCACGTTGTGATTTAAGTTTGATCATAAGGAGGCCAGGATCGAATCGTCGCAGATATCATCGTCTTGGGCTGGTCCAAGCAGGGCGAAGACGTACAGAGAAAAATACTCGAATAAATTGAACAAAGTAAATACTGTTTTTATATCAGTCCTTCGTACAGTAATTGGTTTATATCAAAGTTCGCATGGAATTATCAGATCAACCCGCATCTAATTCGTATTTATGGACATTTGCCCAAACTGGCATGGAGGTATGGCGAGGTAGGAGCATTTCGGTTAAACCCCACCGGCTTACGTCATAACTTTGGGGAATTCCCTCTCTCCACCATCTCTTATTATCCTCTCTCACCGACCTCTTCAGTGAGCGAGGGTGAATCCTTCATCCTCCTTGATGTCTTATCTGCGCTTGATACCTCGATCATTTGCCGTCCAGGAAAACTCAGTTCCAAATCCAGTTGTTTACAAAATCTACTTTCTCGCTTTCTAGCCCGAATTTGCAGCTGTGTGTTAATCAACATTGCCCCCAAGTCTGGGTCACTTTTCCATTGTTCACAGTGATTGACATACAATTCAAGTCGTTTCTGTGTGAATGAAATCCTCAAAAAAACCCTTTTTTGGTTTTAACCCTTCTCGTTTCAATGTCATTTTCTTATGTTTTAACAAAACTTTATTCCGTTTTACTACGGCAACGACAAATAGTATGACATTCCTCCCATACCTCTCGTGTCATGTACTAGTAAATGACATCTCAAACACAAATCTACTAGTATACTTTTTGTCATGCATACTAAGTGTTGAGATCAATAAAACATCCTTCGTCGCCACTGTTGAGATGTTGGGTGTTTCCACGTGAGTATATGGTAATAACGAACAAACACAGTCGTAGGGAAAAATACTGGTATATTCAGAGAGGTATTTACATCAGAGAGATTAGTAGTAGAACGAACGTAGGTTAGTAGTAACAATAAGTAATAGTAATAAAGTCCAACGGTATCTTCCGGTCGAGAAACTGAAGTGTAACTGATCACTACAGAAGTCTCACTCTGCACTGCCCTACACTGCTACACTACTCACAGTCTCTAGAACTACTGTTCTATTTATAATAATAGGATCAGTCTATTGTGGTTGTGAAGGTGGATGCGCCCCAACAATAAGTCATGCAGTAGTAATAGAAAAAGAATAATTTTCATGCAAAGTTTCTACTGGTCCTGTTACATTTCTTTTTATTTATCATGCATCATTTTTATAAAAGTCTTTTATTTATGTTTCTGTTGTGTCGATGTATGTGTTTTATGGTGTGTTATTCTTCGGCGCCATTCTTTTCTCCACAGTGAAATGTTTGGTTCTTCTTCAACAGGCAACGGCCCCTTTTCTACTTCTGGCGAATTCAATCCGGTTTCTTCCTTGTCGATATTTAACATGTTTGGGTAAAGATCACTGAACGGAATCCCTTTCTCGTGTCGTTGCATGTTCGCCAAAACATCATTAACCGATTTCTTTTTATAATTTCTAAGTTTCCATATCGCTGCTGCTGCTTCTGCTGCTGCTGCTGCTATTGCAGCAATGATTAACCTGGTGTGCCCATCACGGACGACCAACTTATCACTATCCTACTAGTTGTCCAACCATATTTCCTCTTCCCAAATCATTTAACCTGCTGTTTTAATCGACTCATATCAATTCTTTAATTCGGATTTAATAACTCTGGCATCTTTTCTAGTGTATTTAGTGAATTCGCTCATTATCGGTTCCCACAATTATGTGCAATTACCTAGGCTTTTGTCAACTGTATCTATAATTGAATCCTTTTCTTCGTATTTCTCTTCGTTCTGGCAATATGGGGGTACGGAGAGGAACATCCCAAATGCTGAACACACCACGAGTAGTTCTATTGAAACAATGGCGGTTTCACTCTCAGCGTCCAGTAGGTTCTCCCCCAAATACCTTAGACAGATCAATCGGTTTTTGTGCGGCCACCCCCCAAACTCGATCAGCTATACTGACAGTTTGTGTGGCAACACAGTATTCAGTACCTCTACTTGGCAATTCTTCTTAATCCCTTCTCTATTGTCATTTAACAGTTCAAACCTGTGATTACCGGTCACATATATAGAACTTAGCGAAGTACATGTTCCCAAGACATCATCCTTACATTCCCTTGCTTCTGCCGTCGGCATCATAAATTTCGTCCTAGCTGAATTCAAAGCTACATACTCTGCCTCAATTCGATATCTCGCCACTAATTCCTTCTCTTTAGTTTTCCATCTTCAACTTTTCCTTCTTTTAATCAGCCTTCAGCAGGCTGATTGGTTCAGACAGGTGTGCGGCGTTATTCGCCCCAAAGGTCGCGTCTCATCAGTACCATCGCCAGCCGAACGGCAGCATCAGCAAATCAATTCTTTCGCCCTCCGTGAAGCGCATTCCACACCTCCATCTTTCCCAACCAACCCTACTGTTCGTCACTGAATAGGGTTTTGAACGATTCCGGTGTCGTTGCGCACCGACACCGGACCCATCCATACCCTTGTTCAGAGCCATATTTCTTATTGAAATTCGAGGTTCCCGCCCCACTCAGTCTCTTCTTCAATGGTAACTCTGGTTCATCCTCTAACGTTTCTTCCGTCCCTTGACCGTTCCTTGGTTTGGGAAATTCCTGCCCTCGCAGTTTCTTTTTAAGGGGTAACTCTGGCTCAACCTCTAACCTTTCTTCATCCTTTGACCGTTCCTGGATTTGGACAATTCCTGCCCCTCCCAGTCTCTTCTTTAGGGGTAACTCTGGCACAACCTCTAACCTCTCTTCCTTTTTTTATCGAGCTTTACTCTTTATATAGTCCTCAGAGGAAAGGCCCTTCCTATTAATTCCCCTTTCTTTATTCTCACCGGCCTGGCTTACCAGCATTATGGGCACTATTCCTGCCGCATCAACCACTGTCTCACACAGGGTTACCTCATTTTCCTCATGGCCATTTCTTCTACCGGAACAAATTGGAGATCCTCTTCCTTCCTCCCTTTCCCTATCACCAACCTACTCTTACTTGACACCGCCGTCCTAGGGGGTAGTCATGTTTTCTTCCAACACCACTGTCATAGACCTTTCAGTTGGGCTCCCCAATGAGGTCCTTACACCATTTACCACATGCAGTAGGGTTAAACTCTATATTGGTCCCATGGCGACGAAGCCAGTCCTCTCCCAGAATTACTTCCGTACCTAAATCACGGGTTACATAGAACTTCCGGATGATCTTTGACTCTCCTACTTTCACTAGGATTTTCCTCATTCCCCTTTTATCTTCAGAGGT
>OZ038518.1:31464377-31491877 GCA_964036315.1 Acanthosepion esculentum | reverse complement strand
TACTATACCGTGCAGTCGAAAAAATCAAAAACAATGTCCATGCGCGAAATTATAAATATAAAATAGGAACAGTTTACCCATTGCACCCTGTATAATTGACCCACAAATACCTGGAACCTCTTCAAGAAGCCTCAGTCATCAATTAATGAGGTACCTGTTCTTAATTGACGAACATTATGGGTAATCAATGCAAGAAACAGCTTATAAATGTCAACGCCTCCAAACTGCTCTCCTTTAACCATCATGGTGAACCATTTTTGTCATGAAAATATTTATAGAAAAGACAAACGGGAAACCGTGTTACGATGTTGCGACAGCGACTGAATTAGTGATACCAAGTCAGCACTGATAACATTACAGACCCATTTGAGAGACTACTTTCTGCCTTTCATCAGCATGGCTGATGCTAATCTCCAGAGAGTAACTCGTTGCGCCTTCTCGGGCTTACATTCCTGACTATGGAAAAACTATATTGAATCCATTGCTAGGTCAGCTGCCAAGAAATTTTGTTCGCTGTGTCGTGCTAGACGAAGTTTTTCTTCAGAATCTTATTTATATATAAGTCTACTATTCGTCCATTCTTAGAATATTGCCGCCATATATGGTCCGCTGCTCCTGCTATATATTTATACATTCTTTATAAAATCCAAAGATGAATCAGCAATATTATTGGCTTCATGCTTTCCAGCTAATTTTGATCTTCAAAACTTTAAGTCAATCGTTATCTATTATCTTCCTGATTACTCTTCTATTGTCCTCACTCCTTAGTAATGTTTCTGTTTTTTAATTCTTCCACAGCCAGTAACCCCTTGTGATTTACTGCCTTACTTGGGGCGAATTCGATTAAAAAACATCTTTGGGTTTTATCTAGAATCTCGAGATGCATAGGCAGAACACCAGAGCAAATATGGCAACTATATCCAATTCATGGATAAGTGGTAGATTTATAAATGTGCAAGATGAGTTTTGACGAGAACACTTGTCTTGTCCGACACAGTGAACACACTTTCCTAGCTGCAGACCTAGCAATTGATTCAATATAATCGCCACACTTCATGTCAGTAAAAAATGTGAAACAATAAGGAGCAAAGAGTTGCTCTCCTGAAGGTTCGTTCATTTTTCGTCCTTTCTGAAGTCTTCTCATTCTCTTCTTCTCCGACTACCCCCCTCTCTGCATCTCAGTGGCATTAAAGCTTGAGATGAAATAATTAAAAAAAGTATTTAAAAATCATATCTTGTATGTTTCTGTCAAATGCAACAAGTACTTTTGATTTCATTTTAAGGATAACAACAAATTCATTAGAACGGACCGATGAAATACTGTTTTTTATCTGGTTTAGCCGTACGCAGTATTTTGTAGATTTTGAGTTCGAGCCCGTGTAAAAGTCCCTAGAAATAGGAAAATATTTCACATTCTTTATTTTATCCGACTATTCTGCATCTGGATACAGTGTCAGATGGTTGCATAAAATTTTCAGAGGCCAGACCGCCGACGTAGTGGCATTTAGTTTAAAACACTGACCACTCAGCCATTACCTAAGCGAATAGAGTTGGTCCTTACATAATCCAAAATCAAAAACGAAGTTTTGCGAAAAGAAATTTTCCGGGTCACAGCCTGGATCCATCACTTCCATCTCCACAATAATGTCGGTTAAAATTGTTTTTGGTAGGGCAGCTTTTCCCTCAAAGACGAAATGGGCCTTAGGGCTAAGCGCCATCTACTGGAAAAGTGACAAATCACTGATAGATGGCGGCAGGATGGAAAAGACGAGGAGAGAAGTGCAGGCAATTATCGATAAACTTAATTGCCCGGTTTATTTTTAACGTTAGTGTTGTGATGATGAAGTGTCTTCAAAGGAAAAGGGAAGCCGTCAGAATGGTGCTTTGTGGTTCGTCTGTGTCTTGCTCCCGATCTGCCCCTGCCTTTATATCAGGCCAAACCTTTAAACCGAACAAGTTCACGTGATCCGACCCATGCCATCGCTTGAGGGAAGGCAGAGAAAGATTTCGCTTGGTTCATATTTTGAGAAAGATTAATTTGCTACTTTGGAAATATCTGGTTGCCTTGCCGAGGCGTCATATACCTCATGAAGACTTTGATTTCTCTTCGACCATTTATATATCAAGTAAGTAAACAAATGCCGAATGCTAAATTATTTGGACGTAACATAAGTCGTTCGTGTGAGTGAGATATAGAGAAGAGAGGTAAAAGAAAAACTGGATGAGAGCAAGAAACAAAGGAAAGAGAGAAAAGAAAAGAAAGTAAAAGAAAAGGTGAAGAAAGGAATGTCAAAGAAAATCAAAATTGAATAAGTTTACATATCTATCTATCTATCTATCTATCTATCTATCTATCTATCTATCTATCTCTCTCTCTATCATAGTCAATTCATATCTATCTAAAGATTGAAGTAATATATATATATATATATATATATATATATTTAAAGACATTTTTTATATATATTATGTTTAACGTTCTTTTTATAGATACAAGTATTTAAGCAAATGCTCTGTTTTATAATAAACAGTATTAAATAACATTTATTATAAAACAGAGCATTTGCTTAAATACTTGTATCTATAAAAAGAACGTTAAACATAATATATATAAAAAATGTCTTTAAATAAATTGTCGGACTATGTCCAATTCAAAAATATATATATATATGTAATTATGTTTGTATATTTAGGCTGCATACCTTCATTGAATAATACAGACAAATTATGCCCATTTATTTTTATGATAATCCTTTCTATTTCTCTAATCTGTCTTTTGATGTTAAGATGAAATTCATCAAGGAAGACGTTGTAGTTTTTTCTCCCCCACGCCCCCCCCGATTCCAAAGTTACACCCCGGGTGGATTTAAATTTATGAGAATCGTAACAGAGCGCGTTCACGAGTGTTTTGAAAAATCCCCACCACAACGATCACAATGACAATTAGTTTGTCTTTGTAATTCACTCCTGAGGATAATCTTGGAGTAGATCGAAAGTACACACACACACACACACACACACACACACACACACACACACACACACACACACATATATATATATATATATATATATATATATATATATATATATATATATACATATATATATATATATATATATATATATATATATATATATATATATATATATGTAAATCTATATAATAGCTACTCGTATTCGAGGATACCCGTCAACAATCGTAATAAATTTCACGCGTGTTTACAAAAATCACCATCACAAAGTTACCATAAGTTTATGTTTGTAATTCAGCCTTGAGGATGATCGTGGAGGAGATCGAAAATACTTGGGTAGGAAAATTCTACGGCGCCATCCTTGATGACTTTCATCTTAACTGGAATGGATCATTATGAAAATAGACATAATATGTCTGTATTATTCAATGAAACATATCTGAATGAAGACATGCTGCCTATCTCTCTCCCTCCCTCTCTCTCCCCTCTCTCTCTCCCCCTCTCTCCCCCTCTCCCCCTCTCTCTCTCTCTCTATATATATATATGTATATGAGTGCATATAATTGTTTCATTAAAATACATGAGGACGACTCTTTCAGGTCTTCACTGAGCTAATCTCAATGTTTTGATTCTCAAAGATCTCAGTAAATAAACAAAATTATTAATTCCTTTTTAATCTATTGTTGTAACAAAACAAATGAAAGTAAGTCTGAAACTTTGCCAATGTGCAATTTCGTTTCGATAACGGCAATATTTCAATATTGTTGATTGAGAAGTGTTCGCAAAAGAAATGGCCGTCCATCTATGGCTACGTTCAGTTGCTAATATCTTTTGAAAGATAAATGTTATCATTGGATTAAGCACTATCTTGTTATTTACTTGATAGATCATATTTCCCCGAATAAATAATGTGACAATATACAAATAAGTGAGGATTAAATTATTAATAATTATATTTGGAAGGGTTTAATTATCAGAAAAAATACTATAGCAATATGAGAATATAAATACACACATAAATATATGTGTGTGTGTGTGTGTGTGTGTGTGTGTGTGTGTGTGTGTGCGCGCGCTCGCGCGTGTCCCAAGAAAAGGGATGCCTAAGGTTTAAAATGAATTTTTTAAAAGAAAATCTTTCTTGAAGCTTTTATTTTTGCTTTCATTTCAACCGAGGAGATTAAATTTAATAGTTCCAATAAGTCAAATGCTGTATTTCTAAACAAATTTAAATTGATTGGAATGAGTTTCATTTTTGAAATCGCTTTAAATTTTCTGATTTTAGCCATATTTATATATTTTTCTGAAATTTATTAGAAGAAGATTAGCTAATTTAAAGTTTAATCTGATTTGAAACAAATATTAGATACTTTTAGTTTAAAATATCGCAGAAAAGCATATTTTAACAGACTTGGGTGTTTTTATGAGGTGCTGACAAATATAGTTTTTACTTAATAACAATATCACCTAACTGGTACAAATTAATACAGAATTTTAAAAGATTTAGAACTTTATAAATTATTCTAATTAAAATTAAATCAAATGAAAACAAATAAGATTAATTATTCATCGAGGAAATCTTTTTTCTTTAGACAAGTGTCCATAACATCTTATTCATAAAAGTAATTAACACCTTTTCTAATTAAATAATGTATTAGTTTTAGTGCATTTTTTATTTTACGATTCAGAGCAGATTTTCTGTAACGGGGGGGGGTGCGTTTTATAAAAAAAGTGGTTATTTAAAATCTCCATGTATTTGTAACATTAGGACTTAAAATGAATTTCTCGAAATTTCATAAAATTAAATAAGTGTAGGGTAACAGATGTAATGAGGTCTTTGGTGTTGATCACACTTAGACTGGGTCCTCCTCTCCGAACTTACCACCAAGAGTGGCCCTACCAGGAGTTTAGAACATATATATACAAACATATTAAAACCATTCAAAGAAAAATATTTACTTTAAAATGGAAAAATCTCAGTGTGCGGCATTGCCAATCCTTGGTTTGTTCTCGCTTCCCAACCGATATTAAAATATATCCTTAAGGGTGTTCTACTTCTCTGTTATATTAATTCAGTGATTTATAGCTTTCAATGTCAGACTAATGTTGAATAGATAGGTAAAACTAGTTAGATGTTGGAAATGAGAATGACCCAGTATGTGTCACCTAATTTTCGTAGAGGGCAGTATAAAAATTAACAATCCGCCACATACACTTCCTTAATGCGTCTGTGTCTAGGATTGCAAAATAAGGCAGGTTGATCTTGAAACCGTGGTATTGCATTCAATTTGAAAGTTGGGGTTTGACATGAAAAATAAAGATACAAAATATTTTTTTTAAATCACTACTATTTTTGGATGAAACCAGTTTGAAATTAAGTTTAGGTTCAAAATCGTAGCGTTGCAATTTCATTCCGGTGATCACTGAACGCTTTATAACTCAGCCTTTTAAAATTTATTATATTCTGAAGCGTTTCAAATATTGTATGGACAAGATGCATGGCACAAACACATTATTACTAAATCTTTGTGGTATCAAATAAGACCTCAAAGGGGAATTATACTGAACAATTTAGCTATTTTATGATGTAATATAGTGCAGGAGTTTTAGTGTGATTTTCAATAAATAATACAAATTTAAAACACTTTGTCTTACAATTTGTGCCCAGCACTATTATGGTGTTATATACACTTTTATCTGATTTTTGTTATTAATTATGATCTAACAAATGATCTAACAAATCTTATCCATAGAGAAATCTTGTTTTGTAATCTTCTAAAATTTTTACAGTTTTTACTCATCAAATACAGTAAAAAAAATTGCATATTTTGCTTGTAGTGATTCTGGTTTGAATATATTTTCCATTCAATGTTTCTAATACAGAAGATGTCAACTTTATTTGGATTTATTCTTGAAATAGTACAATTTTGAAGTTCGTTTGAAAGTAAAAACCTGCTGGTAGTTTTGTACATTTTTTAGACGATCTTTAAAACTAAATGCTCGAAAATGGGTAAAAGCTATAAATGTAATTTGTGGTGTCAGTACTTAACACATCAAACCCCAGCTTTCACATCGAGTACAATGTTGATTTTCTAAAAACAGTGAAAAATCAACCTGCCATATTGCAGAACACCACCTAAATAATTCGATTTGTGCCTCGTTTTGAGATTTTTTTTCGGAATTTACAGCAATGTTCATTCAGATTATCGTTTGAAAGTAGTTCAGGCCTTATATCAACTCAAGAAGCCCTCCCTATTTAGGCAGAAGGAATATTTGTTAGGTCTCAATGTTAATGTCTTGTGACTCGTATTGTTGACTATCTCTGATAATGACATATTAGTCGTTCTGCTCACATTTATAATCTTTTTATCCTCGATTGAGCTCTGAAGAGTGAGGAACGATAACCGGTCATCTTTTTTTTTTTCAAAATAACTTTCTGATTAAATATTTTACAGTAAATATTTTTTTGCTCTTCATTCCTTTGTTTTCACATATTTTGTATGTATTATATATTAATATATCTTTTCTTATTATATCCACTTTCAATGTTTTGTACTCCCAATAAATCCATAGAAATTAGCTGAATTATTTATCAGGAATCGTATAATATGTAATATTATTTTATCATGTCATATTTATATATCATAGTTCTGAATATCGTACTATAGCTGGTATGTCTGCCTACTAAGGGTGGTTAGCTAATCCCTGTTGCAGAAGCATGCACAGGCACATTTGTGTTTCTTCAACACCCATATCCTACAACTCTGCTGAGCGGACCTTAGTAACAGCTTATGGGAAGGAATACATAATCTGACGTGTTCGGTATTTGAACAAGGCCAGTACGCTGAAACCCTTGGTCACGATGACTTATGAATTCTTGCTAGCACCAACATAAACTTCTGAACAGTTTCTTTTATCCTGGCCGATATTATCAAGACCTCACCTGCATAACAAATCAACCTCCAAATGTATTCATATCTGTATGTATGTATGTATGTCTTTTATGCTGATGACTGCGATCTTGTTACACACACGGGGACTGACATACAAATCCTGATGGACTGCTTTTCTGCTGTGTGTGATGAGTTCAGACTAACAATTAATCTGAAAAAGCACCGTCGTTATGCTACAACCTCTTCCAGGCTGGCCGTATATTCCACCATCGATCTACGCCAATGGTTAAAAAGTTAGAAGTCGGAGTTACGTTTGTTTATCTCGGTAGCACAATAGACGTTATATGCGTGACGAGGAAGACTCTCTAAGGCTCGTGATGTATTCGGTAAGTCCGTATAGAGACGAATAGCAACCAAAGTAGAGGTGTGCCAAGCATGTGTACTATGTGGAGGCGAGACTTGGACAATCTACTGACGGCATATCCACCTGCGATGCGTTCGTGTTATACTACAGATCTGATGGTTATCACATGTGCCGGATACGAGAGGCTAAAATAAAGAGCATTACTATTTTAAATGGGTTGGTCACCTTGTCCGCTTAGAGGATGCTCACGTACCGAAACAGGTGCTATAAGGTGACCTCGCGCAACGCAAGCGTCCTCAATGCAAGCCGCGCCAACGTTTCAAGCCAAACTTTAAGGACATAGTTAAAGAAGTCAGTGTAGATACAAAGTGCTGTGAATATCACCCATTAGACAGGAAAGCGTGGATAAATCTGATTGCTTTTGGTGTTGAAGACTTTCGGAATGAGTTGCTTACACCGTGTTGAGACGTGCTGAAAAATATATAGAAAACATCAACCCTCTTCCCGAGAGGGACACAAAAGGGTCCCTCTCGGGTGATGGATATGGCCATGTCTATCTCTCGAGGCCTCCAGAGCCATAAACGTGGACACAGAAACGCCATATCTACCAATATAATACCCAGCAAGGCTGTTCGCATAGCATTTGAAACAAAGTGTCTAGGTCAGCGAGTAGAATTACTCGACGCCATAAAACTAAACATCTAGATAATCAGGTTGCTGTCGAAAAACTCACCTCTATTCAAATTGAATTGGCTTGCAAGTTACTTGCTGGTCATATGAGCCACTTAAGATGTCATCAGCGACATGGAAATAATTCGTTTATAATTCTGATAATAGATACAATTAGTCTTGGGGATGGTCTTACTCAGTCACGAGTCGACTTCCAACATATTATTTTCAATATGGATTTGTCATGTTTACAGTTTCATACGTAGTAAATGCGTATTCATCAGGCAGCGACAGTCTTCTGGTGTCATTGTCATTTATTCCCTTCGGCTATCCCAAGATGTTCTGCTATGGATGATTGCTATCGATACTGTATGTCTAAGCCGACCATCCGTGGTATAACATAAACTGTAATGCACACACACACAATAAATAAATATAAATATATATATATGTCTGGACCTGCAATCATGAAATTTTGGATTCACAAGTTTTCATGACTGCGATTGTTTTCGGCGATTTTTTACGTGATTTTTTGTGACAAATCTTTTTGTACGATAACAATTTTTATAAATTGGAAATAAATTTGGGAATAATCGAAATTAATTGCAAAATCCAGCGAAAGTGACCCATGAAATATAAATAATTGTTTGTACGGAAAGTAAGGACCTACGTACATGAAACTCTCTTTAAATTAAGGGGCAGCAGAAGAATTATCGTTGAACTTATAAAAGGTAAGCTTAAACATTAATTCAATATATAAATGCAGCGATCAATTTTGAGTTCTTTTGTAGTTTATTGTTGACTATCGCATCTACACTCTAGATATTTGAAGAAGGACCAATCAAGGGTCCTCCACAGGAGCTAGCTTAAATGCCACCCTATAGGGCGACATCTAAGCTAGTATATATATATATATATATATATATATATATATATATATATATATATATATATATATATCGTAGTTTTTGAAAAATAACATTTATCCGATGTTCGCACTTTTTATTCTGTTCGATCATACATTATATAAAAAATATATAAATATGATCGCTCTCTATTTTGATAGAAATCTCATTATTCATTGGCGTTCCAGTACACGCATGTATGTGTGTGTGTGTATGTGTATGTAAGTGTGTGTGTGTGTGTGTGTGTGTGTGTGTGTGTGTGTGTGTAACTTTATCCGAAAAACCGCCATTCGGACTGGTTTTCGTTTTGTAAAGAACTTGCTTTTGATTGAAAATAGATGTGTAAAGAGATCATCGCTTTATTTGCCTAAGTTCCTTTTATTGAAATAGACTATTGCTAGATTTGTGAAGACCACAGCACTTAAAATCTTTTCTTTTTTTTCTTCTTCTTTTCGTCATCGAATATTTAAGATGCAATATAAAAAACGCTAACCGGAGGCACCATTCGTCTTTATTCGCATGAAGTATTAAACAGAATCAATGGAGGCATTTGTTTATTTTTTCCTTTTGGAGTCATGCACAAAATTTGGTTTAACAATTTATCACAGGGCCACTTGTCAAAAAATAAAAGTTGGGATTATCGCACTTGAAATTGGCGGCAAGAACGAGTGAAATTCTTGTTTAAGTCGCGTTCGATACAGGGCTTTTTTTATTTTGGCTTGGGAAATAAATAAGTCAATACAAATCAGTGCTATTTCATGTGATATTTTGTTTTTGATATAGTCAAAAGTAACATTGACTTTCCTTGTGGACAGCATCGACTGACGAATAGAAAAGAGATGAAAGGGCAGAAATTGAACGAGGAAGATTTTCGGAGAGCAAATTTGCCACGTTCTGAATTTCATGACATATCAGTTTACTGATGTTGAATATTTCTGAAAAGAATTGAATTAGTTTGAAAGACATTTGGTAATATTAGTCTTTCTATATCACTCTTTCTATGATCCACTGTACTCGGAGATTTACACAATTATAATTAGATGACTAGAGATAGAAGAAAAGACACGCGCGTGCGCACACACACATATAGTTATACTGTATATAACGTATATATATTAACGTCAGTAATTTTATTCATATATAATACGTATGTATG
Organism: Acanthosepion esculentum; assembly: GCA_964036315.1. NCBI lineage: Eukaryota > Metazoa > Mollusca > Cephalopoda > Sepiida > Sepiidae > Acanthosepion > Acanthosepion esculentum. Next base: position 31,481,918 of record OZ038518.1, on the reverse strand, counting down.
CATGTATATATATATATATATATATATATATATATATATATATATATATATATATATATATATATATATATATAACGTAAATCATTCATACGAAAAACAAATAAAGAAGTTAATTATATGGCAAGAATCACTCTCGCAAACAATATTTAATAATAAAATACAATCAACCTCGAATCTGTTAATGAATGGTATGATCCTTGTTTATAAATTCCGGTTTTATCAGGTCTTTTTTTTAAAACGCGTCACAATTAAACTTCTTAAACTTTGTCATAAAAATTGTGATGCGTTTCGTCCTTCAGGACGAAATTTGTTATGTTGGTAGGACTACACATTCACATGACATCGGGCTGCGAATATTAGAATATTTTTTATCTATCAATTACTTTAGAGTTTTTCTTTTGTTTTTCTTTCCATCACCTTTTGTAAGTAGGTATTCCATATTTTGATATTAAATAGCTGCCAGGAATGGTGAAATGTCGTAAGATGCTGGGTATAAATTTACTTACGATTAAGACACTCTCTAGACATTTACGTCGTAGTGAATTATTTTCTCCTTTGGTCAGAATAACATTTTATGGGAAAATTGTGGACAGTCTCGTTACAGTGGGCAACCAACGCATTTGACATATTATTTTTTAAAGTGTCCCTTTTGTGTTCATATTATCATTTATTTAGATTTCTTCAAGTTTCTCCTATGTATTGTTTGTGACAATTATTACAGGCAATGGAGTAAACTTCTACTTTAGGTTTTAGCTTATTGTTTTGTTTAGAACTAAGTCTTTTATTGTTTTGTATATATATATATATATATATATATATATATATATATATATATATATACCCTGCTAAAATGTGTATCATTATCCCAGAAAATAACATATTCCATATATTATTTAAATTTGGTCACCGCCACCTAGGAAATGTATACAGTGATCATAGCGTCCCTTTAACATCTCAAAAGCGTCACGAAAATCAGCATGACAGAATCCGGATGTAACAAAGAAGTTTTTATGAAACTGTTGAAATTTCTCGCTCACTTAATAAGTAAAAGAAGGTCATTTGACACTCACGTGGCATATTGAAGACAAGAGCGAAACAGCTTGTGTAAATGAATGGCAGAATAGAAAATAGGAGGAACATTAAAGGGACGAATATTGATTAGGATTACAAAGGGTAGGATGTTGCGTCGGAGCCATAAGAGGAGAAAAAAAGGCTTGTTTCTTTTTTCGCTTCAATTTCACTATTGTGAACACAGCGAATTTAAAGGAGTTTTTTTCCACATGTTCTGGTTTTTTGCTAAAGATTGATGGCACTGAATGCTCATCTTTCTTTCTTTTTTCTTACTTTCTGTCTTTCTTTCCTTCTTTTTTCCCGAATCTTTTTTCGTTCGTTCTTTGTTTCTTTCTTTGTTTCTTTGTTTGTTTGTTTCTTTCTTTGTTCTGGTATTTATTCTTTCTGTTTTCTTCCTCTTTCTTTCATTGACTGGTTGTTCTACTTTCTTTCTCCTAACGGTTTTTCTTCCTTTCGTTTTTATCATTCTTCTTTCTTTTAGCGATAAGTTTTCCTTCTTTCCTTCTTTCTTTCCTTTACCTTTGTTTTTTTTCTTTATTTTTTCATACTACCTTTCATTCTTTCTAACTTCTTTCCTTTCATTTGTAGAATTTCTATTTTTCTTCTGCTTTTGGGCTTACGACCATATCACGGGGAAACATTGGTTCCCGTACGATCACTGAAGTTAAGCAAGGTTGAATATGGTAAGCACTTAGATGGGTGACCGCTCGGGAATACGAGATGCTGTAAACTTGGATGTGTGTGGGGTGAGATGGTTAAATGCTCAGAATGAGAAATCGGAGATCCTAGTTGGAATTTCAGTCAGATTCGTTATACTTTCGGGGAGTTGCAGATACCCTTGGAAATCCGTCTCTTCTCCCCTCCCAGCTATGGGTTAAATTAAGCAACAATGTCACTATTGTGAACACAGCGAATTTAAAGGAGATTTTTTTTCGGCATGTTCTGGCGTTTTGCTAGAGATTGATTGCTCTGAATGCTCATAGTTTTGAACCGACACTCGATTGGCCTTGAAACGCTGGTGCCAGTCAAAAACTTGCGTTCGACCAAAAGAAGGTTCACCTGGTGAGGAAGGCAGACTTACTGTCCATCATGCAAGAATTGATGCAAGAACGTTGCTCAGATTAGTAGCTATCGTAATGTTAAGAAACATCGTGTACTAGCTGAACACAAGTAGATAGCACAAAGTCTGTTGACGGACTAACTCACTAAACTAGGTACCTATTTGAACATTGGGTGTGAACCTTATAGTCACAGCATGTATAGCCTGGAAACATTCTGATACTACATCATATGCTTCGATTCTCTCGACGGCTCTTTTTTTTAAAGTAATAAACTGCTGAACATAACTCGGCACAGATTATGCCAAAATAGACTCAGTGTACATCAGAGAAGTCATGGGCATCAGCAGGTTTATTTGAGAAGTGTCCTCCTTGATGTCACGTGTAGATCTGCGCTTTCACTAGGCTACCCCCGACATGTAAAGAGGTGGTCGGCCCAGCTGCGCCTATAATATTGGGACAAACCGGATGACAAGTAGATATGTAAGTACCCAGCTGAGGGAGGAAAGGAGAGAGTGTCTTACATTCCCCCGAGAATGTAGAATACATGTTCGGAGAAAAGCCGAAAGTCACAAACCAACTCGCCAGACGTAGTCCGGAGTTGAATAAGCAATAATATTATGTATAAGAGACTTAGCCTCATCTATTTATTAGGTTATACTACGATAGCGTTATAAAATAAAGCTAAATTAACTGACGCTGAGTGACACACATAGGTGTCAGTTTGTCACCAAATAATATTCAAACATATTTTATTTCTCACTATCCCTTTCTTTCTTTCTTTCTTTCTTTCTTTCTTTCTTTCTTTCTTATAAATGTATTTTCAAGAGATAAAGAAAGAAAGAAAGAAAGAAAGAAAGAAAGAAACAAACAAAGAAACAAAGAACGAACGAAAGAAGATTCGGGAAAAAAGAAGGAAAGAAAGACAGAAAGAAAGAAAGAAAGGAAAAAGATATATGTTTCCGCGCTTACATTTTGGGACGTTTTTGCCCAAAAATATCTCTGTTGTTATTAATTCTACTTTCGCCTTCAAAATATTTACACCAGATTTTATCTGGAGAAACTGATTATAGTAATCGAATGTCGATTGGTTGCTGTAGGTGTAAATTATCGTGCCAAAGGTGTGAAATCAAATTCTCAGAAAAACGTACAAAATCCCGACCCACCCAGACAAGTTCTCCGATTGTATTTCTCTGTTGAACATCCTTAACAAATCACTTCAACTTCTCCCGAGCCAACACTGATAGGTTGAAAGAAAGCCACGTGACACGATAGCCAAATCATTATGTTACATTTATATTCTCCAGTAGAAGGAATTCGTCTTGGCCTATGTCCAGAGAGCAAGGACAATTATCTGTTCAATTCAGGACGATCCATTGGCCAGTTAGAGAACAAGTAAATGTCCTATAGTCACCCATTGTACAGACCAATTCCACTTTTCCGATTCGTGGTGACATTCCTCGCACTAAACACTTTCCAGAATATTCATAAGTCTTCTTTCCACATCCCGTGGCAAAGCTTCGTCGAGAAATAAAATACGCGTGCGCGCATACCGACAGATGTCGGTGTGTACAACCACTCACTTTCATTCTTGCTTTCTTTTTATTGTTACTTATTTGTTTTCTACCCGCTCTCTCTCTCTTTTCGATATTTAGATGTATTTTTTTCAATAATGCCCACTTCATCGTAGAATATTCGCCGTCTTAGGATGGTTAGCATGTAGATCACTGAAAAACACGAATCTTGCTGATTTTTCTAATAAATGCGGCATTGTAACAAAATTATAGTCTATCATTTTTTATCTTGCTTGTTGCTATCGTACATGTTCGGTGTGTCCATATTATTGACTCTGATTTTGTTAGTACTACGTCTGTATTTCGATAGCACACATTCTTTCTCATATATATATATATATATATATATATATATATATATATATATATATATATATATATATATATATATAGAATATACGTTAAAGGTAGAATTGACTACTCTATGAGTAGTTTCGCCTAACACTGCAAATTATTACAAAACCAAAACACAAAACTCGTCACATCGAAATTTTCATTTGGATATCATTGCGCTAAACCTGTTCAGAAATATCTAAGACTTGTTTTCTCTGGGTTGCATTCTCGCAATGAAAATTTGCTCGTGCCTCACCAAATTTTATGTGATAAAAAGTACATTTAAAAATAAAAAAGAGGGTCAAAGGGAGATAACCGCGGATTCGAAGTCAGAACATTATCATTGATAACTCTCTCCTCCAATTTTCGGACAATACTTCATACTTGATATAATGCAAAAATATCACAATGATAAAATCGGTCAATAATTATTTATAACTATTTATATTGAAACTCATGCATGCAGTTACAAGTAATCCATAATAACATTTTAAATTTTGAAATCATTTTTTTGGCATATGAATTTTTTAAAAATGGTTTCTAAATTCTTGATCGTCTTTCAATCATTCCGCCTCACCGGCTATCCTCTTCCGCCGCACCGTTTGGGAGCCACTGATCTAAACTGTATAGAACCGCTTTCTCAGATCAGTAGTTAAAAATGGCTTTGCGTGAGTGAAATCAATGGTTCTTGGCGAGGGTCACACTTCATCGAACCTTGTAGACTGGCGCTACAGGATCACAAACAAAGAACTGTGCCAAATAACAGAAACGATATCACTTGAGGATTTTCAAATGCAGCAAAAGCTAAAATGGTTATCACGTGTAACTAGAAGAGACAATAATGGCTGGCATTCCCCACCACTTAAAAAAAAGGTTTTATCAAAACTAGAAAGAGTGATAACAGCTACTGGACTTGAGAAACCGATTTTCTTGAAAATTGTTTTAAGAGAAAGATTTTATGAATTTTAACCGACAGCAGTACTAGCTACTCAGTCAATTTATTATCTCTGGTTGAAGAGCTTGAAAGAACAATAAACAAAACAAATATATTTACTTTGATTTACAGATAAGAATACGTTACCTATAACCCGAGTAAGATCTAGGGGGCACCTCCCACACTACAGTACCTCATCTTCAGGATGGGGTTGGTTTTATTGCCTGGCGCCTGAGGCGTCCCCAAAAGAGAAAGTGCTGAGGGGGCTTGGGAAAATTTTTCCATGGTATTGCCGTTAAACCCACTTTAAACCTCGGTAAATACCTACCTATATCTCAACATCAAGTACTTATAACCATCTAAAGAAGGTCAGAAAGGTACAACTCAACACCTCCAACTCAACACCGCCGACTCAACACCACCGAATGTGCGCCGGGACAACTCAGGACCGAGACAACTCAGCACCAGAAACACATTTTTATAATCGAATAAAAGTAATTTATTAAGGAATAAAATCTTAATTAGTGATTTTTTAAAAATTATTTTTAAATCATAAAGAAATTTATTTTTTAATAAACTAAAAATATTCACTAATCCTTCTAATAAATCCTTAATAAATTATTTTTATTCGGTTATAAAAAAAAAAAAGTTATGTTTTTCTGGTGTTGTTTCAGTCCTGAGATGTCCCGACGCTCAGTCGGTGATATTGAATTGTCCTGCACCCAAGAAAGTCGCTCCAATGAAGTGACTTTTGTACAGCCAAATCCATTTATATTTGTATATTATTTGAAGAGTATGCCATTCTTTTGGTAGTATTTTCCTTCACTGCAGGTAGAATGCTCCATTATTAATGCGTGTTATGGTGAAACATTTAGATTGGAAATTAAACAAAAAAATGGTATGTGGTCATTAGTCAATTTCTTAAACGGAATTTCATATCATCAATGAATGGAAGTCATTTTTATCAATCTCAGTCTTTCTGTGTTAGCGGTTGATATATTTTCCATATTTCGGAACAGACGACGGAAACAAATGTTATACATAAATCTAAAGGTGCATAGGAATAGGAAGATGCCCCCCAGAAACTAAGCAATGTAACAATAGAAAGATTTCGTTAGAAGCAAAATAAAGAATGCTGAACTGTTATGTCATATCTATTTTACCATTTAGCCATGAATGCAGGACATTTTTTTACGAATACAAAAGAAACTCCAAGCCAGGCGTGGTTCTACTGATGGGTGTTGAAAAGACCATAAATTTTAAAATGGAAACTTTTGTATTTTTCCTTTTTGTAGTTCCAAAACATTAATACTAAGAATCACAAAATTGAAATTTTTGAGACAATGAGGAAGAATAATGGATAGCGGCTCGAATTGAGGAATCGGAGAGCCGAGTTCGAATTTGCATTCACTTACGTGCTAATACCCTTGGCAAAGGTATGAATCCTCTTCTTCTCCCCCTCTATGGATAAATAGCAGGACAGACCGGGTTCTATAGCCTTGGATGGCAACTGGTCTACCACAGAAAGAAATGGCAACCTAATGCGGGAAAAATCTGCCTCGTCAGTCATGTATCGAAAGATACATGATCGCCTAAGCGTGTGTCACGCATGGCACATAACTAACTGAATGAGGAGGGGCGGCTTGGAGAATTTAATATTCACAAGACTTATTAAGTGAAGGAAGGTAGAGGTAAAAAGGGAGTAACTTAGCTAATGAGGTTGTATACATGAATGGCAGAAAAGGTATCATAAAGAGTCAAATGTTGCTTTGTACTAGGGAAAGTTGTGGAGACCCATTGATATCCACATCCTGAAGCGATACATAAATAATGATAATGAATTACTATGAGACACGCCCATTTTGCTAATCAGGAAACGAACATATGGTATTCTGTTGTTCATTGAGACCTGTACAATGGATTTGCAGCCTCAGGTTGATTTTAATTAGATTATCATGTAGAAAAATGATAATGTCAGAAACGACTATCCAAGATGTTGAATTGTAATAGAGACGTATTCACAGGTGCCCGATTTGAAATGACAATGGAAACTATTCAATTCTTTGTAGAATTCTGTTTACCGGCCTAGGAACCATTCAGTCATATCGCACCTCCATATGTATAGACAAGAGTAGATCAGTAAGTAGACTAAGACTTTGTTACTAAGTTTTAACTTGAAATTCAATATATAATTTTTCATTATTATGATTAGTATTTACAAGGAATTAAATGCATTGATAAAAAAGAAAAATATTACGTTGAAAATTTTTTTTCGGTAATATATGAGCTTTTTTTTTCGTCATTATTCTTCAAAATTGTTAGTGTACGGACCTACTTATGCACATGTGCGAACGTGTGCCTGTGTGTGTACGGGTTATGTGCGTGCGTGTATTTGTGAAACAATTGAAATTGGATTGGAGAGATAATTATTCGATTCATTTTGGACATTAAAAAAAGAAATGCAATATAGTCTTGTATAAATAATGTCCGAAATGAATCGGATAATTATCTCTCCGATTCCAATTTCAGTTGGTTCACAGATACACGCATGCAAGAGAGAGAGAGAGAGAGAGAAAAAAAAAGTAAAGCAATATAGTCTTGTATGAATAATTTTAGTCCAAAAAGTCCTCCTATTGTCCTCTTCCAAATTATTCTCCCTAGGAGAGGGGAGGCCAGTTGCAAAGACGCGTATATTAAGTGAGCGACGATTGGATGTCTGGAGATAAAACACACCCATGATAATTTGTATGCAGACACACAAATTCAAATATAAAATAATATTTTGCAAACGTTCCTGCAATAGAGAAAGAAAAGCAGGCATTTACGTTTTTGATTTGTTTGGAGAAAATTACAAAGGTTTGTTGAAATTTCGAAGTAGTATTTCAGCGATTTCAAATATATTTTTGTCATTTGTTCTTCACCGAAAGTAAACTGCTTACATATATACTTAGCACGACTATAATTGAATTTTACATTTCGTGAATAAAATGAATTTAACATAATTATTCAGTTATATTGAGAGAAAGAAGCATAATATGGAGAGATACCGACGACGAAGAAAGGAGAAGCAAAGTAATTTGCCTCGTGAGAAATCGAATATTTTTCGAATTTTAACTTTGTTCAAAATCGGGTATCGCCTGAAGACCTAAACTTTCAGAGAGCAACTCCCTTTCACGCATGCGCGCGCGCGCACACACACACACACACACACACACACACACACACACACACACACACACACACACACACACAGAGACACACACACACACACACACACACAGACACACACACGCACACATATATATATATATATATATATATATATGTATGCGTGAAAGGATCGTGTAATAGAAACGCAAAAATGTATTATCACAATGTAGTTTTCACATAATTTACATAAAATAATCACCAAAGTATACAAGGCAAAACTGTTTACATGCAAATGTGTGTTTTTGTGTATGTGTTTATGCATGTCTGTGAATGCGTTTGTTTGTATGGTATATATATATATATATATATATATATATATATATATATATATATATATATATATATTGAGTTTTTCATATTATCTGTTATGCATAGACATACATACACAGATATATATGTGTATGTGTATGTGTGCGTGTGAATAATGGGTAATATGACGAACTAAAAAGAAACAATGCCACATTTCATTAAATTTTACATATCGCTCCATTTAAATTTTTTATTTTGAAATTCGATTTAAAAACGATTGTCTGCAAAGCTTACATCGAGCCACTAAACAGATACTACACTTTGATTTAAAGAAGCACAAAATAAATGAAGACCGTTGCTAGATAGACTAAAAAGAATATATTTTACTATACAGAAATAAAACGTTTTTATTTTTATTTCAGTTACTGTTAAAGTAAAGCCAGCACATCTTTCACGGCTATGTATTATAATCACCCAACCAAGATGAATTGACGTTGAATGGCCGTGAACTGTGTCCATCGTGTCTTTTATCCGCTAGTGTACTATTTGTAGTTGATTTCAGAGTTTAATTAGGAAAACTTCCAAATAAGGTATTTGACTTCTTTATGAGTTTTCGATTGAGTACCAAACACAATTGTAGCAATTTAAAATCAGAAATGCCAACCTTTCTTTTTTGATTAGCATTGTTAGAAGTAATGAAAAATGGATTTTACATGCCAATAGAAACCAAAAATATATATCACAAAATGAAAAACCAGTGCCAACAACAACAGGTTTCCGTTGACAGAAATCCGTGCTTTGTATCTGATGGAATATGAAATATGCCATTCATTACGATCACATGGAACATGGAAGGACCATAACTACAGTTCTTTATTGTTAGCAAGTTGATCGAGTAAAAAAGTATTATGTTGGGCGTATCTTGTTTTGGCAAACATAAAAGGAGTTTTTCTTCAGCATTTCAAAGCAAGAGCACTCTCTGTAAAAGCAACCAAAGAGGAGGAGGTTCCACTTCCTTTTATACTCACTAGATTTAGTGTCGACAGATTATCATTTGTTTCGATCAGAAGAACGTTTCATAAGAAAAACCAGAGAAACAGACTCTCAAATTTTTTGTTGAAAAAAAATTCAGATATTTTAAACGTTTAATTGTAAATTTGTCCTCCCATTGGTCTGCAGTTGTTGATAATAAAAGTTATTACAATTTTTTTTATAAATATTATTTAAATAAATTTACTGATATTTGTTTTTATACCCTTTCTGGTAAAACGTAATTATTTTCTGAATACCGTAAAATAAAATTGTTCTTTAGAAGAGAAAATTCCCAAATGCGAACGGATGGACATCATTTGATATAAACATCGATCGGTATCTACAATCAAGTACACAGCCCAAATCGCAAGCTAATATTATAAATAGGAATACAATTTAAAGCATATTGTGTTTGCTTTGGTTTGGTTTGTTTCCGTTTTACGGCATATCAACCTCCATGAGTTATTTAATGCCGACAAAATTGCTGGTAATATTTTTTCTTCAAAAATGTATCGCTGGCAATATTTTTTTTCAAAAAATGTATCGCTGGTAATTTTTTTTCCAAAAATCTATTGCTGGTAATATTTAAAAAAAAATATTGCTGGTAATAAATTTTTACGAAAATGTTTTGCTGGTATTAAAACCTATTTTAACACTTTCATAGTGTTTTGATCCCAGTTTGGTGGTTATCTATTTGCCTGTAGCTAGGACCCTAACAGGTGCTACAACCCCAAGTCAAGGTGGACCTGGAAACAGCAGCAATTAAAAGGTAGTTCCACGCTCCTCAAAACCTCCTGATCAGAGGCCTTGCTGTCGGACGTAGTTTATCGTTTACCCAGGACGGGCATATTGTGTGGCCAAAAGGTTTTTCGGTTCATAATGATATTTTACTTTACAATAAAATTAGTATTTAACAAAGATATCTGCTGAAATTTACAGGGCAGACTTATATTTGTAATAAATATATCAGATGTATTTCAGTTTATAAGAACTGTTTTTAATTAAGTGTTTTAATAATTAATAAAATATGTTTGTAAACCTGTAATTAATATTAGATATTTTTTAGAGATCTGTAATTAATATTTTATCATTATTTTAATACTAGTTTACAAGTGCTGTTAAAATGGTAGCATATTTGAAATTTGATCAAAATAACGGACAAATTGGTTTCAAGCCTGAAAGCCACTCCTTCTGTTTACAGAAAGTTAGCTGTAAAGAATTAATATATATTGCTTTAAAATATATTGCTTTAAAATATATTGCTCTAATAATTTCAAGTGAAAGTGCGAATTTTCGATGTAAAAATATTCTAGAATATGAATTATTTAACAAAAAACGAAAACTTAGAACATACTTTATAAAAAAGGTATAATATTTCACTGAATGTTTTGTCCAATAAATTGTAATCGCTCATAATTTTTAAAAGACAATGAAATTTGATGACTTGTCTCATCCGTTTGAACAGATTTCTAGTCTTAACATTATTGACATATTTCTGCCATCTTGATGAACACAACACACACAAAAAACGTTTAAACTGATGCGGGCAGAAAACTAAATTAGTATAAATGTTCAAATCAAATTTTAATTGATTATTTCAATGTAATTTGTGTTTTCTGCGGTATTAGCACTGATTGTTCTAGATAGTTCTATTAATAGTAGACGGTATTTAATATAGAGACAGTTCACACATTAGTTTTGGAATAAAAAATACACATTTGCACTGGTCATGTAAATATTTGAATAAACAAAAAATAAAGTTTTAACTGCTTGATCACGGTTTCTATTCTCTTGATTTAACTATCATCTGTTCCACAACAGGAATAAAAACATTTGGCTTGAAACAAGTATCGCAGTGATAATGACGTCATATCTGCTGTTGATGACGTTTTTGACCAAAAGTATGAACAGTCTTCTTTAAACAGTCAGATGTCAGTTTAATTAAAAGAAACAATGAATAAGAGTTGAAAATGAATGCCTACAAGATTTTACAGCAGCATCATCATCCCTTCATAGTCAGCCTATGAACTTTTCAGCCTCTGCCCTCGTACATTTACAAGATTCTAAAGGTCATTGATGTCATAACTTTAATGATACAATTAAAATGTTCTTGAATTACCTTCGGTGGGGTTTTATTTGTTTTATCAATTTAATGTTGTTTTAATTGTAGTTGGGATATTTTTCAAGTCATCTTCGATTTGATCATCCAACCTAAACCGAAGAAATTCTTTTATACTTGGAGGTCAGGTCTGTATTTGCAGAATGGTAAGTTGAAAACATTTGAGAATATCACTTTTTTGGAAATATGAAAGACTATAAAGTTGTTTAAGGTTTGAATTGGTGAAGAATTCGCTATCTTCTCAATATCAATATCTATTGCCTTTCTTTTCAAAATGCACAGACTTTTAATTTATCATGAGGATCCACTTCTTTCAATCTTTTTATCGTATTTTTCTCTATTATCCTATGTTTCTGATATCTTTCACAATACATTTCAGTGAAGTGGAGACCAACATGCAACTTAGAAATTGGAGATACCAAAATCAAGCAAGTACAACAGCTTAAATATCTTAAAATTGTTTTAGCAGAGGTCAGAAAGTGCGACACCGAAATCCGAAGGTGCTTTGGGATAGCGAACGATGCCTTCCAAAAGCTAAGTTAAGTATTAAGAAATTAAGGGAAATTTCGTTAGAAAAAAAGAAAATTGTTCTGAACTCTTACATAATATCAGCCCCCCCATATGGCAGTGAATGCCGGACAATCGAAGAAGAGACTTGAAATAACAGAAATGTGGTTCTACAGAAAGATTCTGTGAATAACACGTGAGCAAATACGGATTTTTAGAGAAAATGGAAACCAAAGCACGTATACTCAACATCAGAAAGAGACAGTTGAAATTTCTAGGGCACATAATAAGGGAAGAGGGCTTAGAAAATTTAACATTCACAGGACATATTGACGCCCAGAGGGACACAGCAAAACAACGCTTAACCCCTGTCTAATGTAAATAGATAGTAGAACAAGTGTTTAGGAAAGAATAACAAAAAGACAAAATTTATTAAGAACTAAAAAAGATAGGAAATTGTGGAGAGCAATGATCGCCCACCTTCTGAAAAGACGAGAGACATTGTAGAAGAAGTCATTTGTCTGTCAAGTTGAAATTATTTCTACCAGTTTGCGGTTACTTTGAATTCGTATGATTTTGTATTTACATTAGTCGGACTATTGTCCTCATCTTTGTCGCTATATTTGTCACAACGTTTCGGCCGTTGTACGCTCCGGCCTTCTTTAGGTGGTTGGAATTTCGAACCGAACCCTTTATTTCGATCACAAATATAGCGACAAAGATGAGGACAATAGTCCGACTAATGTAAATACTGTACATAATACCTCATCTCAGAAATATAGACAGACTCGTATGATTTTGTACTAATGTTTTTAAGGAAGACATATACAAAATCCCTTTTTTTTTCTTGAGAGATTTTGCTTTGGTTTTGTTATTGCTATTTATAAACATCTTTACTCATCAGAGAGAAAAGAAATCGTCCTTTGGTCTCTTTCTCACACCAGAAAGGAATGAATCGTCCTTTGAAATGAGTTACATTAAGCTTAAATACCTTCTCATTTTGTTTTCCTGGACGTTCGTCTAAGATTCATAGACTATCAATTTGTGTCACTGACAATAACTAACGTTCGATCGCCATTTGGTTTTTCACTGGTATGGAATGTGCTAAGTTAAACTTACGAAATATTTGCATGTAAACTATTTTCTTTACTTGTCTCTGCAGACGATTACGTTAAGGGGTAGTTTATATGAAAAAGAGAATATAACGGTTGAATCTAGACTTGAACAGGTTAAGATTGTCCAAGCACTTTCCATGGTACTAGCGATAGAGCAGTGAGAGACTCGCCACATTCCACCTGTGAAAGAGAGGTTGGAGGGTGGGAAATAATTCTTCTCCAACAAGGACTCGAAAACGCTTTTGAACTCTTGATAGAGTTCAAAAGCGTTTTCGAGTCCTGGAAAGTGAAGACCGTACAGCTCCGGCCCATACATGACAACAGTACTCCCTTTTCGACCTGATCTGGCTCTTATAAAGGTAGAGGATAGCATGAGGAATCAAGTACTTACCGGAGCCGTGCAGCGAGCCGATCATTTTTACCTGTATCCTTATCGATGCATCGTACGTAATAATTCCACTTGAGGTCTTCTCGAGGCACAAGCTATCGGCCATTTTTTGAAAACTAGAGGCTGAAATATAGAATCCATTTTTAAAAAGTAAAAACGCTGGAAACTTTTGCACGCACCACATAGAATATTATTTGACATTTTTTTGTGGCCTTTATATTTTTTATCTCTTATGTTCTCCAGTTCTTATCGCTTATATTTTTTATTTATTTTAGAATTTTATTATTTTTATTTATTTATTTATTATTATTTATTTTAGAATTTTATTATTTTTATTTATTTATTTATTATTATTTATTTTAGAATTTTATTATTTTTATTTATTTATTTATTATTATTTATTTTAGAATTTTATTATTTTTATTTATTTATTTATTATTATTTATTTTAGAATTTTATTATTTTTATTTATTTATTTATTATTATTTATTTTAGAATTTTATTATTTTTATTTATTTATTTATTATTATTTATTTTAGAATTTTATTATTTTTATTTATTTATTTATTATTATTTATTTTAGAATTTTATTATTTTTATTTATTTATTTATTATTATTTATTTTAGAATTTTATTTTTATTTATGATTATTATTATTTATTTTAGACTTTCTTTCTTTATTGTTTCTTTTTGTTTTTATCTTTTATCTTCTCTCGTTCTTATTTTACTTTCTCTTTTTCTCTCCGCTTATTAATGTCCTTTCATCGTTCTTGTTACTTTTTTCTTTCTTCATTCAACATTTTCTCTTTTTCTTCGTACATTTTAACCTCTCATTTCATATTACTTTCACTCTATTTTTTTAATTAAATCTAACGTCTAATTTTTACTCCTTACTCTCCATCATTCCAATTATTACTCCTTACTCTCCATTGTTCTAATTTTTACTCCTTACTCTCCATCGTTCTAATTTTTATTACTTACTCTCCATCGTTCCAATTTTTACTCCTTACTCTCCATCGTTCCAATTATTACTCCTTACTCTCCATCGTTCTAATTTTTACTCCTTACTTTTCATCTTCCTAATTTTTATTACTTACTCTCCATCGTTCTAATTTTTACTCCTTGCTCTCCATCTTTCTCGTTTCAACTCAAACAACTTTCACATCTGTCATGTTTTTCTCTTCACTGTTTTACTTTTTCTCGTCTTCTCTACGAATCAATGAATTCTCCATTTGTCCTTTTGTTTTCATTTTCACAACCCCGCCACTCCTCTTCCTCTTTTCTTTGTTCATGCTTTCTCTTTCTTTATCTGGTTTCTTTTTAATATCACACTCTATTCCTCTTTTTTACTTCTTGCTTCTCTTTTCCTCCCTCTCAATATTTCGTCGTTTTTTAAAAGACTTTTTTAATATACAATCGCTGCATCCCGCCGCTCTCTGTCCGTTTCAAACTTCCTTCCTTCCTTCCTTCCTTCCTTCCTTCCTTCCTTCCTTCCTTCCTTCCTTCCTTCCTTCCTTCCTTTGTTATTTACTATGTTTTGTTTTCTACTTTCTTGCAGTATATTTCCCACCTAGTCTCCCCATTGCCTTTCCATCCGGCAATTTTAATTTTTCTGGCCTTCTTTCCTTGCTTCCTTTATCACCCCAAACCTTTACCCCCGCCTCCGCTGTTCAGAGGGCCTCCCTTCTCATCCCTCTCCTGGCCAACCATGAATAGCACGACTTGTTCGTAAAATTGACGAAGACACACAAGTGTCTAATAATTACTTGGATAACGTCAGCAAGAACCATTATCTGCGACCAGCATCCAGTCGAAGCGGTGGCGGCCATGGGGAAGCGGAAGAGGAATACTATAATGGTGGTGACTGGAAAAAGATGGCAGCCATGACGATTATGATGCTGATGATACTGATGATGATGATGATGATGATGACGACGGCGATGATGATGATGATGATGATGATGATGATGATGATGATGATTACAATTGAGTAGTCGATGGTCTCGAAAGCAGGATGATAAAGGCTGTGCTTATGGCGAGTACTGTGATGCCGATCATGGTGATAAGGACCAAATGGGTGAGGATGATCCCACTGGGGATCAAAATTTGAGGTCGCCTACAGGACAGAGTATCAAGTAGCACAGATGACAAATGCTGGTTGTTAGTTATTGGTTTAATTTCACACTAATACTTTTGGTAAAGGCATAAAACCAAACTTACCTACATCCTTTTTGGAGATTTAGTCTGGCGTAGGCATTTTTTTTTAATAGAAAATATCTCATCGACTCGTATATCCTATTTTTTATAGAAGTTTTATCTCTTTATCCCAGTCTGACTCGAGATAAATGCAAAATCTAAATGACTAGCTTTGGGACTTTGTCGGAGGAAATTCGGATTCGCTTGTTTCCATTGATAATTGTCTTCAAGCTGAAATCATTTTTCTTTGTGTTTTCTGATATCCTTTTGGGTAAACCTTAGCATTTTCGATCACCTCAATTTTCATCTTGGTGATGTTGAGAGGTTATGTGATGATAATGAGAATTCATAAATAGATACTACGCCAGGAGAAGTAGATCTATTAATGATCCCGACGATACAAGTGATGTGATTATTAATTGTTAAGCTGAAGTTACTTGAAAGGCGAGCCGATTAGCAGCAGCGACAGTCCGAAGCGGATGACAAATAAGACGAAGGCGATGTTAATTTCTCTCTGAATAGCCTAGTGGATTTAAGCGCTTGTCCGTGAATTCTGTAGCATAGTAATGGTGGCAAGATGGGTTAATGCCATAAAAGTTATGGTTCTCACACGGTGAAATTCGATTGTGTTTATGCTTTCAATAATCTAGGCGCGTTAATGTCTCACGTTTAGCGTTGGCTGAGCGTTTGATTAAAAACCATCAGTGTACTCGGACATGTTCTCAGTGCTGAGTAAGGTTAATGCCGATTATCGCCTGCACGTTTTGGAATCAATATACATTAAGTCCTACCAACCATCTCTTTGTCAACACAAAGAGTGGTTAGTGAGCATAAAGAAATTAGCCTTAAATGTTTTATTTTTTGTACGTATGTAACATTATTCTGGGATTGCATATATTTTTTTTTCTGCGCACATTTTTTTGTCTTCGATTTTCCTATAATGGGAGAGAGATCTGATGAACTGGATTAGCTTTTTTAATCGTTATATTTTTGTATTTCCAATTTACGGTTATATATATATATATATATATATGTGTGTGTGTGTGTGTGTGTGTGTGTGTGTGTGTGTGTGTGTGTGTGTGTGTGTGTGTGTGTGAGAGAGTGTTAAGTTCAAATGCCCCTTAAGGAACTGCGTTCCTAATGAAACCGGACTCATAAATAATTACATCGGTTACACAACCACATGCTTATCCAGACGTCTTACGTTACACCTATCCGATCACAGCTCCATTAGAACCCATTTAAACACACAAAAAAATTTACCAGACTCCATTAGAAATATACTAGTCGAAAACACAAATATATTAATTGCTTCCACATGTAAAAAAAGGTTAAAAATAATGGAGGCTTTAATAATAAAAAAGAGAAAGCCTACCCGTAACAATATTAACTACGAACAAAACCACAACGTGCTAAACGTATTTGGAAATTAAAACACCACTACTAGACACTAAGACATATACATAATGCACACACTCAATTAAACTGAAAAATCAAATCATCCTTGATAATGGCTAAAGGTATAGCCGAAAGCGCTCGGAAAAATAAAACATTTGGACAGTTCTTAAACACCCTTTGTCCAGCAAAGAAAACTCTTGTTCGTACACAAGAAAAATTAAATAAAAAACGTAACCGTAGTAACTTGTCTCTCGTTTTTAATGAAACTTGCATATGTGCATATCTATATATGTATATATATGTGTATATATATATATATGTATATATATGTGTATATATATGTGTGTATATATGTAT
>OZ038518.1:31459377-31461877 GCA_964036315.1 Acanthosepion esculentum | reverse complement strand
ATATATGTATATATATGTATCTATATATATGTATATATATATGTATATATATATGTATATATATATATATGTATATATATATGTATGTATATTTGCATGTATCTATATATATATATATGTATGTATATATGTGTATATATATGTATGTATATATATATGCATATATGTATGTATGTATATATATATATGTATATATATATGTATGCATGTATATATATGCATGTATATGTATATGTACATATATGTATGTATATATATATATTTACGTATATATCTATGTATATATATGTATGTATACATATGTATGTATATATATATATGTATATATACATGTGTATGTATATATATATATGTATACATATATGTATATATATGTATGTATACATATATATATATATGTATACATATGTATGTATATATATATAGATATGTATGTATACGTATATATATATGTATACATATGTATGTATATATATATATATGTACATATATGTATGTATACGTATATATATGTATATATATGTATGTATACATGTATATGTATATATATATATATATGTATATATATATATATATATATATATATATATACATATATATATATATATATATATATATACATATATATATATATATATATATATATATATACATATATATATATATATATATATATATATATATATATATATATATATATATATATATATATATATATATATATAACATATTGAAAGAACATTCATAACAAAAAGTGGATAATATATATATATCTTTAAAATTATGTACCCTGCGAAAATTCTTTTAATTTAACAGTGGATAACAGTGTAACAGTGAATATATAAATATAAATAATGATGACGATGATAGAAGTGTTGCTGGTGGCAAGTACAGTTTAAATCAGTTTAAACCATTTTTCGCACCTCACCCTAAACAGTCCGGCGTTTACTTTCGTTATCTAATAAAAGCTATGCTTATAATTAAATTTAATATGAATGTAAACAATTTATCTATTTTACTTATACAATAAACACTGTTTACTAATAAAAGTAAGTACTGTTTGAAAATATGATCAAAATAAGAATTTTATTATAAGGTAGTATAACGATTATCGACGTGGCAGAAGGAATTGCCGTGCCGGTTTCTAATTCTAGCCAAGTCAGTGACGTTCACTTTCGCACAAATATGCTTTCCTTCTCCCCCACCATATTTTGTTCATATCGCCGGGTATATTGGACTTTTTAGACTTGCGTGATGGTCAGCTGAGTTTTTGTTCGTAATCACCCAACAACCAGCAATATTTTATTATGATACACAGTTGTTAAATCGCGTTAATGAAATTGCTAACTGAAATAAAATTAAATAAAAGTTAATGATTAAAGGCGATGACAACAAGAAAGATGTCAGGTTCACCCAGAAGTTCTCCGGGTCTTAGAATTGAGAATGCAGCCTGGAATTAATATATTGCGGCATTCGAACATTTTTAAATGCAAAAAAAATATTTTAAAATAAAAGATTTAAAAAATATAATCAAATTTTGCAGCATAATCTGTTTTTTTTTTATTTCATTCATTATAATATACTAATTTGCTCACCGATCCCTCAAGCATCTAAACATTCCCTGTAATATAATTTTGCTCACCATCTCCTTGTCGTAACACCTAACGTCCGCTGATGTGCGACATGGACTCTGGGTTAGACGCTGATTTAAACACTGTTATAGTAATATAAAATAACACTTTGGTCATGACTGCAATGTTGGCAAATATTTTAAAATAATCCAAACAGTGTTCATAATATTATAATTACTTATAACAAATGTTAAATGAAAAGTAAAAAACGGAAATCAAAAAGAACATAGCAATAAGGAAGAAGAAAAAAGAATATGTAAAGTAGAAAATGGAGGAAAGAAAAGGAAAATATATAAGGCGAAAGAGGGGACAGGGGGAAGAAAAAGAGGAAGGGACAAAAGGAGGAAGGAAAGAGAGAAGGAAAATGGAGGGAAAGAAAGAAAGAAAGAAAGAAGCAAAAACATGGCTAAGAAAATAGCAAGTGAAAGACGAAAGAAAGAAAAGAAAAAAGAAAAGGGAAAGAAAGAAAGAAGGAATGAGAAGGGAAAAAGAAGGAGAAAAGGAGGAAAAGATGGGAAAAATAGAAAGGGAAACATGAAGGAAAAAAGAAAAATAAAGGGGAAAGAAAGAAAAATGGAAGTAAAAAATGAAGGGAAGAATGAAGGGAGGGAAAGAGAAAGGAAAGAAAGGGGGAAGGAAAACGATGGAAAGAAAGTTGAAGAAAAAGCGGGAAAGAATGGAGGAGGAAAAAATGAAAGAAAAAATGGGGGAAATAAAATGAAAAGGAAAGAAAGAAAGAAAGAAAAAGTAAGTAAAGTAGAAATTATATTAAAGAAAAGAAGAAGATATAAAAGAAAGAAAACGGGCGGAAGAAAAAGAGGGAGGGAAGAAAAAGAGGGAGAGAAGAAAGGAGACAGGAAAGAGAGGAA
>OZ038518.1:31391877-31454377 GCA_964036315.1 Acanthosepion esculentum | reverse complement strand
TAACCCGGATATAAGAGAGTTGTCGGGACCGGAGAAGAAGTCTCTTATATCCGGATTTATCTTATATCCGGGTTTGGTCTATTTTGTTTTATTAACACAGACTCTAATTTGGGACCAGAGAAATCTCTCTTATATCCGGGTTTATCTTATATCCGGGTTCATCTTATATCCGGGTCTCTTATAAACGGGTTACACTGTATATATATTTCCAAGTTTATTTTGGTTAGAGAAAATTGACAAAAATAAGGTTACAGAGCACTAGGCGAAAATATGTCTGCATGTTTATATAGGATGAGAAGAGCGTTGTCCTAAGAAGAACAGTATTGGTAGTCATTGAGAAGTGTTGTCCTGAAAAGGACAATTTTGTAGTCGTTGAGATCTGTTGTCCTGAAACGGACAGTTTTGTAGTCGTTGAAGAGTCAATCGTTATCTACCCTCATTATCATCATAATTCCCCTATCTTTTTCATTCATATCACACACCCCATTCGTTATAACCATTTTAACTGTAAGTACCTCCTTTAGTTGCAATTGAGATTTGTACTGGGTGAACTTTATTTTAAAAAATCCTACTTTTAGCAATTTTCTTTGTAATCCCAAATTCATGCAGTCTATAAAATAGTTTTTACGCCACCTATTGTCACTAAAATTCTTCTGTTAGTCATGTATTATAAGACTACTTCGAGAATGTTTCAAGTACTATCAGTACTTTTATAAGAATATATACGTGTTTCTTTTTAACTGTCAAAATTTAAGCTCATTCTACGCACGGAATCTATAGACAGCACACTTGCTATCTTGGTACATCTATACTTTAATAATCTCTAGATTAGAATGTCTCATTTTGGTCATATTGCATCTGCTTCATATCAGGAGATATTTCTCTAATCCAACTCGTAATTTTTTCTTGAGAAGAAGCAAAATATTTATTAATTCTTTTTTTTTTTTTAACCCGGCATTCGGTATCTGTGACAAAGATAACATATTCTTTATCAATCTCTTCAGTGAAAGTCGTTTTTTAATGATTTTCTGCTCGTCATTCAAATATCTTGTCTGGCAAATAGCAAACCAGACTTTCCAAAGTTTTCCTCAATTTACCACAAGTATCGTTCGAGCGATCAAAAATTCTAGTTTTGCTTTAATGACTTTTTAAACAAAAAAGTATTGACATTGTTGCGAGAATGGAAAGAATTTTCAGTTCATGCCTTCTGGAACATTTGCCCTGCAAACAATATTTGGCTGACTCATGTGAGCCCAGTAAAAAAAGGGAAGAAAACGTGGAATTCAAACAAACAAACAATTAATAAGTGTATTAACAAGACATGTTACAGAGATAGAGAAAGAAATGAAGTTATGAACAGTTCAATACCATCATCAGTCAGTGTCTCTGAGGTACTTAAATGCGAAAGGAAACGCGTGTTGCCGCTCCAAAGATTAAAGGGAAAAAGAGGAAGAGACTTTCAAGTATCGCACCGCTTTTGATTATCGCCGGCGAGGGGGGGGGGGAGTAATCCAAAAATCTCTAAAAAATGAATTTAATTTTCATGACGCTTTACAAATATAATTCTCAGTCCAATTATTTATTTTTAAATTTCCACTTTCTTTAAATTTTAACAATCCTATTGTTTAATTTTATTTACATTACAAACGTGAATTAACTTTTAACCAGCGTGATCTTTCCATATTAAAATTCTAAATAGTTCTGTAAAATATCTTTAAGAAATTAATTTAAATCTATTACTGCGTTAGATTTCTTTAGAGTATTCAAGTCTTTTGATGTTGTCTTTATCAAGGATTGATGACCATTTGACGTAATTTACTTAAACTCTTCTTCTTCTTCTTCTTCTTCTTCTTCTTCTTCTTCTTCTTCTTCTTCTTCTTCTTCTTCTTCTTCTTCTTATTCTTCTTATTCTTCTTCTTCTCATGCCGTGTCCCTTCAGGACATTGACGATCATGGTTCTCCACAAATTCCTGTCCTTTGTAGATCTTAATACATTTTATCTTTTTTATTACCTCTCCTAAACCTTGTCCCGCCATCCATTTATTCTAGTTTACTAAGTAGGTTATGCGTTGTTTTCCTTTGACCCTTTTGCCTTCAGACTGCTATGTGAATATCAAATTCTTAAGACTACTTTCCTCATTATGGGCCCTAAAAATTTCAACTGTTTCTACCCGATGTTAAGTAAAATTGTTTTTCTTTCTTTTTTTTTTGCTTTTTTTTTCTCTAAAACTTCGCCGTTGTTTACATGTTCGGTTGATTTTATCCTCAGCATGCTTCTGTGGAACCACTTTTCGTTGCTTTAAGTCTCTTCCCCATCTGGGCATTCACTGTCACATGTGAGGACTGATACTGCATAAATGTTCGGTACTCTTTTCCTTGTTCTAGCGAATTATTTCATACTTTGCTTAGCTTTTGGAAAGCAGTATTTTTATTATTATAATTTCGTATTTTTATTTTATTTTAATATTATTACACTGCGACCAATTTGATTGAACGAAATTCACTTATTCCATGAGTTAAATTCGAAAGCGGAACAGAGGATAATTTGATTTTATGAGTACCTTGAATTTTGGAGTACCTTGATTTTATCAGCTGGCAATGATTGTAATGCTTTATATGAATGGTAGGAAAATGTTAAATATTGCAAGAAAGAAAACACTTGGTTATCTGACTTTTCTTTCATTTTCTTATTTAGATGCCGACTTGCATTTTCAACGCCTTTCATATTTATCCCCAACACAGCAAATCTATAAAAAAAAAAGTGCAGATTTCCCGCCCGTCGCGCATTACCCGTATGATTGTGTTGTGGATGAGTGAGACATATATGTGCCATTGAATGTACACGAGCACGACACACATCAGTCAGTTAAGTGTCATACGTGATACGCGCTTTGGTGACTGACGAGGCAGATTTTTTTTTTACCCCGGAGTATGTTGCCATTTCTTTCCACGGTCGACTGATTGCATTATTCAGCCCATAACTGGAGGGGAGAGATGGATTCACACCTTTCCCAATGGTATTTGTGCGTGAGTGAATCCAACGAACTCGATTCTCCGAGTTCTCTGAGCCGATATCCATTACACTACAACAGACACAGACAATTTTGGGGCACCTCGGCGTGGTGTAATGACTAGCAAGCTTGTTTCGCAAGAACCATTACAACTGAGTAGTGAGTTCGGTCCTCACTGGGTGCCCCAATCTCTCGGCCTTGTGCCACACATAAGTTGCGTTTAGAAAATCACCATACATACACAATTTGTTTGAGTTTGAAATAAGACTTGGAATAATACATTCCATTCTTACAGTCTCGACCAAGGGTCGGCAACCTACGGCCCGCGAGCCTGATTACCAATGACTATTTTTAATAATCTCAGTGCACTAAAAATATTAGACTATATGCCAGTTATTGCGTTGCCTACGTTTAAATGTCAAATAATGGATACATATTTCTTATGACCCTTGGCTACATTAAAAGATAAACAGAAGCGAAAGGAACGCTAAATTGAAAGCGGCCAGGGAGGGACTGACATGCGAGGTAGCAGAAATCTAAAGACAGTTAAACATACGCGCATTATACATGCATGCCTCATGAATGTGTGGATGATACCGCATGTGTACGTACGTAAGTGGATATGTTTGCAACTATTTGTACTCGTATGTATGGGTATATGTGCTTCGTTTTTGTTTGATGTGTGTGTGTGTTGTTCGTTTGTGGAACGATTTTCAATAACAATTTCAAACCTACACGTCATAATTTCATCCATTTCACTTCGGTTGATTTTTTCACTCCTTGAGGAAAAGTAATAAAAAAGTGTTTTTTAATTTTAGATTTTCTTTTGTTTTTCTGATTTCTCAATGTTTATTTTCATTATGGTTTTAAATATTTAGGTTGACAGGGGTCTGCATATGTAATTTTCCTTAATTTTTCATTAATGGCCTTCGTCCGGCCCGCGACCCTTCATTATAACACGATCCGGCCCGCGGGGACGAATGAGTTGCCGACCCCTGGTCTAGACAACCGGATTGATTTGCTTTCTACGGTTTATCAATTCCTTACAGGTTATTTAAAGCCAGGAAATATTTTCAGATTGTAAGAAGTTTTTTGGCGATAATAATGGTTTATTAAATCCTATTAATTAGAGAATAGGTATACACATTTTCTCAATGGAATTTACACGTAAGTGAATATAATTAACCCAGCTAAAATTGGAACTCGACACCCCGATTAACAATTCAGAGTCATTATCCATTACACCACCCGCACATCCAAGCTGGACCTGGACAACATCGGCTGAGCAACAAAAACATAAATTTGGAATCAAGAAAAAATATATACAGTGTAACCCGGATATAAGAGAGTTGTAGGGACCGGAGACGAAATCTCTTATATCAGAGTTTCTCTTATATCCGGGTCTCTTATATCCGGGTTACACTGTATAAAATTTTAATTCTTTTCAAACCCTTCAGATAATTATAAGATTTTATTGAAGTTTTGGAATTTATTCAGTAATAATTACAGTTAATTTTAAAGCTTTTATAAAAAAAACAACTTATATAACTATTTTAGATGTGTCATTGATTTAGAATATACATGCGTAGGAGGCACGGTAATTGAGGAATCGTAGAGCCGCGTTCGAGTTCCAGTCGAATGCATTACATTCACTTACATGCTAATACCCTAAGGTATGGATCCTCCTTCTCCCCCCCCCCTTATGAACCAGTTCTATAGCAATTGATGTACCGCAAAGAAATGCGGGAAATAAATCTGCTTCGTCATGCATGATCGTGTATCCCTCATGGCACATAACTGACTGACTAACGTGCAACGGTCCACGTCTAAATATTCTTCTCTTGCTGATAGATTTTTTTTTACTCCTGTGGCAGTGGAGACTTCAGGGGTTATTGGCCCTCGTTCGATGGTGTTCCTTCGGAGGACTGGCGCGATTGCGTCTCGATTAAGGAACGAGCCTCGCGAAACGGAGTGGCTCTTGCAGCGTGTCTCACTGGCGACGGTTCGAGGTAATGCTTTCTCCATCATAGCGGCTGGCAGAGGATAGAAAAAAAAAATTGTTTATAGTTACGTTGTTCTGGAATTGTCATCATTGGTCGACTGAACTTGCTTTGTTTCAATGACTTTTGTTTTGTTAATATTAATTACTTTATACCCATTATTATTAAAAAAAAAAATCGGCTTCCAAAAATTAAAAAAAAAAAAATTCTCAGCAATGTTAGGACTCGACGCTTTTTCTCAGAAATAGAAACTTGACATTTGAATGACAATGAAATTGATATATGCGTCGTGAAAGTTAACCTCTGGGAAACAAGAAAAGATTGCGGCACTTTGAAGTCATTTTTATGACTCTGGATTTTAAATAAATTTACTATTTTAAATGGGTAAAAAATTTACCCCCAGTATATACAGAGCAATAGATACCGAACTAGTATACACACCCCATAGAAACTAGTATATACAAAAAGCATGTAACATTTCATACATTTCTTATTTCAATTACTAATTTCCTGAAAACCAGTTCTTGTCAAATTCATTCTCCTTTTTTCTAAACTGAAATGACTTTATCACAAATTAAAACAAATCATGGAGAAAATGATTACAAATAATGTTTTTGCAAAAAATAAAAAAAAATAAATTGAATCAGGTTTCATTGAATTCACATTCGTTAATCATCAAAATTGACTTATTGTCTCAAAAACAGTACCTATTCGTGTTTCCGCCGGTTGCAATTTTTAAAGGTTTTTCTAAGTCTTTCTTTTCGGTTGTGATTACATATTCCTAGCAGGCCTATACAGCTGAAAACTGATTTGCGCAGTTGATAATATGACTCATTTATTATGTCGAATTTTATTTCTTGTATTTTTTCTGTAAGAAATATTGCATGTAACGAAACGTGATAGAAATTAAAATGCCTAATTTATTTCCTTATCCAAAAATTAGGTACCTCCAAAGAAACGCGACACCAAAGGTTTAAAATGAATTTAAAAAATGTAAAATCTTTCTTGAGTTTTAATTTTAATTGTTTAAACTAATAGATTTGAAATGATTTCCAATAACAAAATACTTTGTCATATTTCAAGACTAATTTAAATCGACTGTAAGGAATTTTTATTTTGAAATCGCTAAAAATCGCTGATTTTTGCTGTCAGTATAATGTAATTCTCTATTAAAAAATCTTTCAAAAATAAAGTATGCTTTTCTGAAACTTCATTTGAGGAATATTAGTTGATTTAAAGTTTAATGAATCTGATTTGAAGCAAATATAACTTTTAGTTTAAAATACCTACATCCACAGATGTATGGAAACATACATGAAAAAAGACCCCAAATTGAATTAAAACAAAAGTTTTATCGTCAAATTATTTATGTTATTATTAAGAAGAAAAAAAACCCAAAGGATTTTTTGATTATTAAATTATATTTTTGATCCTTTTTAGAACGTTAACAATTTTGGTTAAAAATCTTGTTCCTTTTTTTCGTCAGCGGGGTGTGTGTGGTGGGGAGGGACTAAAGAATAATATAAAAAATTTTAGCATCTTTTTTGCGGAGAAAAACACATTGATTTGGAAAATCAAATAATTTATTGAAACTTTCAGGACTTTTACACAAATTAATAAAATTAATTTAAAAAAGTTTTTTGAGAAAATCTGTTACGCTCCGCTTATTTCATAAAATTAAATAATTTTATGAAATGTCGATAAATTAAATGTTGTCCTGTTTATTAGCAGAACTCCTTGGAAAATTTAAACCTTTTAACCATCAATTTTTTTTGTAAAAGTTATAGAAAATCTGCTCTGAATCGTAAAAAAAAAAAAAAAAGAAAAGAAAAAAAAAAGCTTTTAATTACTTTTTGTAAATAAAATATATTATGGACAATACTGTTACAAGAATTTTTTTCGATGAATAATGAATTTTTATTTTTACAAGAATTTTTTCCATTTAAAATTTTTTAATTAGAATAATTTATAAAGTTTGAAATTTTAAAAATTTTCTGTATTACTGTCTCCCTGTTAGGTGATATTGTTATTAAATAAAAACTATATTTATTAATCATAAATATAAGTACCCACACTAAATTTTCGATACCTTAAATTTAAAATGAATTTTTAAAAATGAAAAATGATTCTTGAAGCTTTCTTTTTACCTTCAATGAATAAATGAATAAATTACTATTTCCAGTAAGCAAAACACTCGGGTGTATTTCAAATAGAAATTATATTGATTAGAATCTCAACTTTTTAGTTGCTCTCAAAAAATTATTTAAAATCAGCCATTTTTGACACATTTGTAAACAAAAGTTAATTCTTGGTTTTAAAAATCTTCAAAAAATAAAATATACTTTTTCTGAAATTTTATTTGAGGAATATTAGATGATTTAAAGTATAATTAATTTGATTTGAAATAAATATTATTTACTTTAAGTTGAAAATAAGAGAGAAATAGATTTTTAAAACAAACACTATCGTTGATTTACGCGTCTTTCATCGCAATTAACAAGTGCTGGAAGGTGTTGACAGATTTATTTGTTGTTCTACGGAGACATTTTCTGTTAAAATATAATTTAAGTACCCAGTAATCTTAAAAGTGTTGGAAAACATTCCCCATGACCTAATTTAAGGAATGTTGACTGTAAATTTACTATAATCGCTTTTATTTTCTGCTAATATTCTGTATGGTCGACCATACTTTCAAACAGGGGCGCGTTACGCATTATTTTATATACATATAAAAAATAAAAAATTCTTTTAAAAATCTCGGAGCAAGGTACTTTGTGATAAGCTTTTCAATTTGTGATTAGTAAATATAGTTTTAATTTAATAACAATATCACATAACCGGATTGAAGTAATGCCTAATTTTAAACGATTTATATATTATAAATTATTATAATTAAAATTTATAAAAAATGAAAACAATTCTTGTAAAAATTCATTATTCATCAAAATTTTTTTTTCTTAAAACAATAGTGTCCGTAATAAATCTTATTTATAAAAGCAATTAAAAGCTTTTCTAATTAGATAATATAATAGTTTTATTGCATTCTTTATTTTACGATTCGGAGCATATTTTTGGGAAATGAGTTGCATTTTGAAAAAACATGTGATTTACATTCTTCAAGGAGTCTTGCTTTTATCCAATAAAATAAATTTTGATATTAAAATTTAATTTCTCGAAATTTCATGAAATTATGTAAGTAACATATGTAAAAAAATTTTTTTTACCAAGATTTTCTAAAAAAAAAAGTAAAAAATAATTTCTTTCATTTGTGAATAAATTCTGAAAGTTTCATTAAAATCTGACAATTATTTGATTTTTGCAATCAATGTATTTTTCAGCTGAAAAAAGGCGCTAAAAAAACAATGGTAAATGTTATGCAGGTTGCTGACGTAAAAAAAAAGAAAGATTTTTAACCAAAATTTCGAACGTGCTAGAAATGATTAAAAACTTTAATAAAATTGTAACAGAGAGAGGTTGGCGCACACACCCACATAAATGCACACACGCAAATATAACGTTTATTGATTGAAAATGGAAAACACGATCTTCCGTGAAGTTACAAACAGTGTCAGCGCTATTAATAGGAAATAATCTAGAACAATGATATATGAAACCTAAGACGGCTGATGGATAAAGAGTGAATTTCAAATCGGGTTGGCGAAGACTTGTTTATAAACAAATGCAAAGGGCAGGAGGCGATGTTTAATTTGGGTCATTAAAAAAAAAATAGACGAAAATAATATTTTTGATAAAAACATATTGAAGTAAATTGAACCGGGGAGGTAAGATCACTGTATGTTTACCGCTAGCGAAATCTAATCTAAACATAAGTTGTATCCGCTGAATTTGGTCATCGAAAAGACAATTGGAATGAACGAATTAATTTTATCCACTAAGAGATTTGAAATAAATCTTTGTAAGCAACAGAAACTTTGCAAATACACGTGATTATGACGACACTCGTGTTAAGCGAGTGAACAACCTGGCTTATGACCTTCGGTTGCTATATAAACGCGAGTTATGCTGAGTTGGGGAGTTACGTTGGGAGTTAACGGTGAAGCAGAGTCGGGGTAGAGAGACTGTCGTCGCAGTGAGTCGGTCCAGTGACGAGTCAGAGATTAGGACTTTAAGAAATATCATCGTCGTTGTAGCAGTCGCATTGAAAAGCCGCTGAAACCTAACGTTTGTCATTTACGACAACAAACTGAAAAGCTACACTTCCACGTAGGGCTGGAATTACGAGCCACATATCCTCCCAAGTCGACTTAATCACACACACACACCTCTGTTGGAAAATTGGTAGAGGAGTAGTCCTCTTTTCTTATGTTAATTGCTTTTCTATCCTTTCTGTAATCTTTTCTACTGTTGTTGTTTCCTTATATAAAAGACATCAATATTTTACCCATTGTTGTTCGGCTTCTGCAGATATTATTTCCTTTTTTCGCCACATTCTAATTTCCCTGCCGCCCACCTTCACAGCCGTGCCTACATCCCCAATCGACCGTGAGCGTATGGACAATACCCCCCCCCCCCGCCTACTGGATCTAAAATTTAACACAACGTGTCAGCAGGCGGAACTTGGCCAGTGACCGGTCGAACAATCTACAGGTACTCAGGGAGCGTGCGGCCAGCTACCTCTGAGTTCGGTTCAGACCGAGTGGGCGCCTCAACCCAAAGAGGAAGACGCCGGAGGTTGAGGGGCTGAAGGGACGGAGTGGTAGAAAATAATAGAGAATAATTTGGTATTAATAATAACTCCTTTTAGTAATAACATAAATATTTTGACGATAAAACTTCGTTTTTATTATTTTGGGGTCTTTTTATATCATGCCATGCTATTTTTTAGTGAAAAAGTGGAGGTACCTACATAAATGGAAAAGCTTAGTACAATTCATCAGTCATCATTATTTTCAAAAAGAATTTTCCAGTTATTTTTTGCGTATATAAACTTGCCGATTTTTAAAAAAATACGGATGTCCATATACGGCATTATCAGAAAATAAGAGATATCTCTTATTTTCTGATAATGCCGTATATTACTCTAGTAAATTTAAAGCCAAAAAATTAGATTACGGAGAATATTTTTCTAAATTTTTAAGATTACTGAATAGTTAAAAATTATGTAAAAATGTCGTTCATGTTATATTCCTCAAGTAATTCTTACAGATATATACACCCTAGAAAAACAGATAAACTTCTGTGGTTCTAGCTTATATCGCGTCCAGTTCTGAAATCGTCAAGGTCGCCATTTTTCACAAGTCAGCTGTCAGTAAATTGAATAAGTAGCAATGTAAAGAATTTCCTTTTGTTGATTCAACCATGTCAGCGCTCCTTTTACAGACTCGCTAGAAATAGTGTCAGACTGACTTATCTTTTTATTTTTCCTGTCTGTGTCTGATATCTACATTGTGTCATCTGCATATCTTATATTGTTAAGATTGTGCCCGCCATTAATGAACCCTTTGCCGATCAATTCATCGTGGCCGAGTAGGTTAAGGCACCTCGGATCACACGATGGTTTCCCACTGCCTTGAGGGACGCATGTTCTAATCTTGACGGAGAGCGCATATTTTTCTTGAATATTCAAGAAAACCTATTAAAGATTTTTCGAATATTCAGACCGGTAGGCGAAAATAAATAAATATACTGTTTAATAAATAAATGTAGCGTCTACTCAAATATGAGTATCCACTAAAAGTAAAGTTTATACAAAAATATATATATATATATGTATGTATATATATATATATATGTATGTATATATATATGTATGTATATATATATATATATGTGTGTATATATATATATATATATGTATATATATATGTAAGTATGTATATATATATGTATGTATATATATATATATGTATATATATATATGTATGTATATATATATATATATGTACATATATATGTATGTATATATATATATATGTATGTGTATATATATATGAATGTATATATATATATATGTATGTACATATATATGTATCTATATATATATGTGTATATATATATATATGTATATATATATATATGTATATATATATATATGTATATATATATATATGTATATATATATATGTATATATATATGTATATATGTATATATATATATGTATATATATATATATATATATATATATATATATATATATATATATATATATATATATATTGATTGATTGATTGATTGATTGATATTTCTAGTATCAGGTTGAAGAAATAGTTCGTTACATATTTTCTTTCCAGTTTCAATGACGGAGATTATAATTTATATATATATATATATATATATATATATATATATATATATATATATATATATATATATATATATATATATATATATATATATGTATGTATATATATATATATGTATATATATATATGTATATATATATGTATATATATATTTGTATATATATATATATATATATATATATATATATATATATATATATATATATATATATATATATATATATATATATATCCAGTTTCAATTACGGAGATTATAATTTCTAATGATAACTATGATTAATTACTAACTTTTCGGGAGGTTTCCAGAATGAATTTTAATTTAAATATATTATGATCTGCTGGATAGATGACTTGATTTTTATGACTTGAATAACTTCAATTGCTCTTGTGATTCATGAAGTAATATTTCAATCTTTATCTGTTAGACATTACAAATTCATTAACCAACAGACATGCCTGCCTAAAAAGGTTTTATTATTAGCGATATAAATGACATTCCGTATTCTTTCTGATTTATTCAAGAAGAAATCAGAATGTTGTAAAATTATTTGTCCAAACTGTACAATTTGGAAACTAGGAATTTCACAAAAAGTGATTCATGAAAGTTAAATGTGATGTGACTGAAAGAAAAAAACCTAAGTGACAAATTGAAATATACGAGGGTCATTAAATAAATAAGGTGGATTTTTCGGTATAAGGACTTCTACTACAGATAGAAGCTTACTCTTTTTTATTTATTTTTGTTTTACTTCTTTTTCACATGGATTTAATTTCTTTTGCAGATTAAATAAAAAATTTGAGAGTTTTGGCGACAAACAAAGATGGCCGACCAAGAAGCATGCTCCAGGATTGAACAGCGGTCAGTTATCAAGTTTTTGGTTGCTGAAGGGTGCAAAGCAGTTGAAATTCATAGGAGAATGTCAACTGTGTATGGTGCCACATGTTTCAGCCAAAAAATGTCTACAAGTGGGCTAAATTGTTTAAAGAAGGACGGAAAAGTGTTGAGGATAGACAGGCCTGGGAGGCCTACAGAAGTGAGGTCTCCTGAGGTGATCGAATCAGTCAATGACCTCATTCAGTATGACAGAAGGGTGACAGTGAATGACATTGCAAGGACTTTGAGCTTATCTGTTGGGACAAACGCAGGGGTCATTAGTCAGAAGGAGTCATCTTGCATCATGACAACGCAAGGCCTCACACAGCAGCCCAAACGGTGCAGACCAACAACGAGTTGGGCTGGGAACTGCTCCCTCATCCCCCTTACAGCCCAGACCTTGCCCCTTCAGACTTTCACCTGTTTGGTCCCTTGAAAGCGTTCACGAGAGGCACGAAGTTCAAAAGTGACGATGAAGTCAAAAGTGTTGTGAGCGACTGGCTGAGACATCAGTCCAAAGATTTTTACGCTGAGGGAAAACGGAAGCTTGTGCACAGATGGGAAAAGTGTGTGACAGTGCTGGGAGACTACGTTGAAAAAAAAGTAAGCTTCTATCTGTATTAGAAGTCCTTATACCGAAAAATTCACCTTATTTATTGAATGACCCTCGTATATGCATTTAACAAACGAAAAATGAAACATTTAGAATTATATTTCTCATTCTCATCTATCTCATTTTGTTCATATCTATCTATCTATCTATCTATCTCATTTTCTTCATATCTATCTATCTCATTCTGTTTATATCTATGTATATCTCTCTCTCTTTCTGTCTCTCTCTATCTATCTATAATAATAATATTAATAATAATAATGATATGTGATTTTAGTTTTTGTTTTTACAAGAATGATCAGTGGAAAATGTCATGAAGCTATTTCTAACCTTAGTTTTCTAGTTGAGATCCGGAAGGAAATGTGTATACAACAAAAATCAAAGGGAGAAGAAGAAATGATGATGATGATGATGATGATGATAATAATGATAATGATAAAACCTGTTAAAAAAAACAAAAATAAAACAGTCGACCAGTGTATTTCAGAAGGAAAACCTTTTTAAGGCGGGCGGTGCTCAATTTAAGGCAGGCAGTGCTCAATTTAAGGCGGGCGGTGCTCAATTTCAAGAAATCGAACATTAATAAATAGTAAAGAAAACATAAAATTAAAAAATAAAATGTTCGAACTTATCTTTCCGACTCAGCGTTTCACAGAAATGGTCATCAATTTAGCCACGGGAGACTATCTTGATAAAGCAAAGATTCCTTGCCTGTAATCAAGATGGTCTCCCGTGGCCAAATTCGTAGGGCATGCTTCGGCTAGATTCTTGTTGGGCGACACATTTTTCTTTGGTCGGATTTCTCAATCTATGAAAAATAGTGATAACAAGTCAAACACGTTGCCCACTAAAGTAGAATTCATTGCACTGAGAAATAATATTAAAAAATCAATATATATATATATATATATATATATATATATATATATATATATATATATATATATATATATACACACCCTCATACACACATCTATCTATCTATCTATCTATCTATCTATCTATATATATATATATAT
The DNA here is from genome assembly GCA_964036315.1 of Acanthosepion esculentum. Classification (NCBI taxonomy): domain Eukaryota; kingdom Metazoa; phylum Mollusca; class Cephalopoda; order Sepiida; family Sepiidae; genus Acanthosepion; species Acanthosepion esculentum. The sequence goes on along the minus strand of OZ038518.1, from coordinate 31,440,596 downwards.
ATATATATAATTATAATATTTTTTAAAAATATGACTCCTTCGCTACATAAGAGTTCTCATGTTTCAAAAGCGAGAGCCAGAAACCCTCAATATAATTATTGTTGAATTAAGTTGAATTAAGCTATCGAGTCCCGCTTCATCCGCAAGCGAAAATTTAGGAATAAGCTATCTTATGATTCTGCGGGTTTATAAGTATGGTCCTTTTCAACATTAATTACTATGGAAACGGCCATTTTGGTTAGGTGGTCAACCAGTTAATTCTTATCTACAGATCAATGACCTTCGGAAAGGTTATGCCTGGGTGTGGTTGTGTATCTATTCCAAAGCTAATGGTGGCGGTCACCGTCTCATTAGTTTAAAGTGAAAGATAGTTCGTGGCGCGACGGCAGGTCGTTAAGTGTCGAGAGGGTTTTGTTTTATTTTGTATTATATTATTTATCTATTAATCTCCTTATTTATTTGTTTATTCAAATGGCTGTCTCATATAAATTCGTTGCACTGAACTACAATTTGTTTTTTGACGACTTCACAAAGGGTTTTTCTATTTAATGATTGGGCTAAGCTGTTATTAAACTATGGAATTTATTTATTTATCTATTTTTTATGCTAATTATTTTATGCGTAGATTTTTTGATATCGGCAAAAGACCGTTAACTCTTGTTTATGGTTTAATAACTTTTGATTATTTAGAAACTTAATGATCTAGTTTTTCATGTAGGCATAAAGGGCATGGGTCATCCCAGGTTTTACAAGTTCTTGTTCTATTTATTATTTTTTCCATTTTACTTTTGGTGTTTTATTCGTTTCTTTTAAATGCCAAAAATATAATATAAGCTCTACTTCTGTATGGAGCACTGTCTTTTTAAAAATAAAAACAAAAATACTAAAGAACTAAAGATTATTTACCTAACGTGTTCTTTCCTATTTTTCTGCATACATGCACACACACACACACACACACACACACACACACACACACACACACATATATATATATATATTTGTTCCAGAAAAAACATCAGACAGAAACATGTATATATGTCAACGTCCAAGATTTCGTTAAAAACAAAGAAAAATGTGCGGAATTGCTGTATAATATCAATCCTCATATATCAGATTGATATTATACAGCAATTCCGCACATTTTTCTTTGTTTTTAACGAAATCTTTCTGTTTCTTAATACTTCACTTAGATTCTCATTCTTAGTTTTCCCTCAGGCAAGCGATTGCCTCATTCTCATTCTCCAAGCTACTTTTCCTCATTATGTATAGCAAATATTTCAACTATCCCTTTTTAATTCTAAGCACACGGTGTATTTTAGTCTTCATTGTATTTTAAAACTTCTCTGCTCACATGTTCCCTCTATGGTATTCTTAGCGTTCTTCTGTTGAACCACATTTCTGTTGCCTCAGGTTTCTGCGTTCACTGCCATATACAAGAAACTGATATTAAATAAGAGTTCAATAGTCTTTTCTGTGTTTCTAATGACATTTTAATAAGTAACGGAAAAATGTGACAGAACAAGCCAAAGTTGTTTTTACATACGCGTCTGCGTCGTTCCATACGGCTTTATGAAATTCGCTATTTTTCGTCTGATTAGAATAAGCTTCGATATTAATTCTTATTGCGAATGACATCCGTAAATAATGGATTTAGGAACATTCGTCTAAAGAATATGGGTCTAAGTGAAATCTGTCTAAGAACATTTTTCTATAGAATACCCGTCTAAGGACGATTCGTCTATGGAATACTCGTTTAAGGACGATCGACCTATGGAATACTCATCTAAGGACGATTGGTCTATGGAAAACTCGTCTAAGGACGATTGGTCTATGGAATACTCATCTAAGGACGATCGGTCTATGGAATACTTGTCTAAGGACGATCGGTCTATGGAATACTCGTCTAAGGACGATAGGTCTATGGAATACTTGTCTAAGAACGATCGGTCTATGGAATACTTGTCTAAGGACGATCGGTCTATGGAATACTCGTCTAAGGACGATAGGTCAATGGAATACTCGTCTAAGGCCGATCGGTCTATGGAATACTTGTCTTCTATGGAATACTTGTCTAAGGACGATCGGTCTATGGAATACTCGTCTAAGGACGATTGGTCTATGGAATACTTGTCTAAGGACGATCGGTCTATGGAATACTCGTCTAAGGACGATCGGTCTATGGAATACTTGTTTAAGGACGATCGGTCTATGTAATACTTGTCTAGGGACTATCGGTCTATGGAATACTCGTCTAAGGACGATAGGTCTATGGAATACTCGTCTAAGGACGATAGGTCTATGGAATACTCGTCTAAGGACGATCGGTCTATGGAATACTCGTCTAAGGGCGATAGGTCTATGGAATACTTGTCTAAGGACGATCGGTCTATGGAATACTCGTCTAAGGACGATAGGTATATGGAATACGCGTCTAAGGACGATCGGTCTATGGAATACTCGTCTAAGGACGATCGGTCTATGGAATACGCGTCTAAGGACGATTGGTCTATGGAATACTCGTCTAAGGACGATCGGTCTATGGAATAATTGTCTAAGGACGATCGGTCTATGGAATACTCGTCTAAGAACGATCGGTCTATGGAATACCCGTCTAAGGACGATCGGTCTATGGAATACTCGTCTAAGGACGATCGGTCTATGGAATACGCTTCTAAGGACGATCGGTCTATGGAATACTTGTCTAAGGACGATCGGTCTATGGAATACTCGTCTAAGGACGATAGGTCAATGGAATACTCGTCTAAGGCCGATCGGTTTATGGAATACTTGTCTAAGGACGATCGGTCTATAATAATATTTTTTAATAAATTAACACTTTATTCATGTACAAATTACTTAATTTTATTGGTATTCCCTATATTACAGAATAATATTGAAGACACTTCTAGCAATATTAATTACTGATGATAAATGTAGTTTACAATCATGCAATTGCATGCATTCTTTGTATATTGATACTAAAACATTACCCCATAATTCTCTAGGCGAAGGTTTCTTAGCTGTATATTCTTTAGACGAGTATTCCTTAAACCAATATTCTTAGACTAATATTACCTTAGACCAATATTCCTTAAAGCAGTGTTCCTTAGACGAATGTTTTGGATCCCGTAAATAATCTAATAATGTTACTCATCTGAAACCTATCACTTCTTTAACTAACATCAGCCTTTGGAAATTGTGCTTTGGTTTCTTCCCTAGTTTTTACGTAGTGAATCAATGCGTACCCTTCGCTTGCAACGTGTGCCTTTTCTGGGCTCGGCACTGAACAAGGGCTGAGCGCGATTAACGTGTTGTTCAAAGTTGGAAGATAAGTCTTTACAGCGAGATAGGATTAATTTAGCAAAAATAATCCCAGAAAAATTTGAAACCTAAACTCATTAATGATAAAAATTAAGTAGAATGACAAAAGTTTGTCATCCGTTAGTAAATAAATCAAATGAAGAGAGAAAGGATATATATATATATATATATATATATATATATATATATATATATATATATATATATATAAGACTGAAAGTGTATTTGCGGCAGTTCTTCATAGATAATGAATGAAGTCAAATAAGTGATGTAAAAACAATTGGATCACAGTAATAATCGAAGGCAGCATTCTTTCATTCTTTTTCAAGTATTAGCATGTCGTAATTTTCTTATCGTTTCAGGCACACACACACACACACACACATATGTAAATACATAAAGAAAGAAAGATGAAAGAAAAGGAAAGAAAGAAAGAAAGAAAGAAAGAAAAAGGAAAAGAAAAAAGAAAAGAAAAAAGAAAGAGAAAACAAAAGAAAAAAAAGAGAGAAACAGAAATGAAAGAAAAAGAGGAATAAAGAAAAAGAAAGGAAAAAGAGAGAAAAAGAAAAAGTTAAAGAAAGACAAAGAGGGAAAGAAAGAAAGAAAAGATAAAAAAGAGGAAAAAGGAAAAGAAAGAAAGGAAAGAGATAAAAAGAAAAGAAAAGAAAGAAAAGTTAAAAAGGAAAAGTCAGACAGAAAAGAAATAAAGGTAGAAAAAAAGAGCGAAAAAAGAAAAGAAAAAATTGTCTATATTTGTTATTGTTTCAGGATTTCTCCTTTGTTGAATGAAAACAAAAAATACAAGTTTTACCTTTTTTTGTGATTTTATCACTAAAGACTTCATAAATCTTCGACTCATGGCTTTTTCAGTGTATGGAAATGTATGTATACACATATAGATACCAATTATGAGTAATTAGTATCTTTATGTGTTTATAGATACCATGATGTATGCATAGTCATACACAAAAATCTGCCCTTATTTACTGATATGTAAAAGAAATATCATATATAAAATCTATATTATATATAAAAATAAAATCATACTCAGTGAAGGTAATTGAATGAGTCATTATTTAATAATAATAAATCATTCAATTATTATTATTATTATTATTATTATTATTATTATTATTATTATTATTATTATTATTTCTTTTGATGTCTGGTGTATACTCATTTCTTTCCGAATCCAAATCAGAGACTTAAGGTCAGAAATGGCATCATGACATTTTCCACTGCGCATTTAATCCCCCCCCCAAAAATAAATAAAACTAAGATTACACACATTTCACATAGATAAAGTCCTTTGTAAGGTGTGAACTGTACTTGTGAGTACAATTTTTTGTATTTCTTTAAGGTTTGGGCTATCAAGGGATCCATTCAATCAGTCTATCGGAATTTTTTCCAGTCAAGCCAAGGGCTTCAACTAACGTGCCATATTTTTGAGATTTCGATTTAAAGGTCCTTGTATTTGGTTAGTTTTTTGAAGAACTTCAAAGGTAAATTACAATCTGCAAGGATAGACATGTCAATAAGAAAGCACATTCTGTTCTTGTGGTCTTTGATGACGATTTCTGGGAGATTAGCTTTGATTGTTCTGTCTGTGTATTTTAAAGTCTCATAAAATTGTTACAGACCCTATCTCTGTAACCAGGTCTGGATGATGTAGTTTTGTAAGACAGTTCTAATTTAACCTATCCTCTGCTTCCTTCGGATCTGGGCACATACAGACAATCATCATCAACTTTGGTATGATGCAAAGATGGCAAGTGAGAAATTTTCTCAATTTGGCGTCCATTCACTTAATATCACCATTGGTCCAGTTAAGGATCTTGAAACTATTGCACCACAGGTACAGTCAAAGTGTTCATAGCTGATATTCTGTTTTGTGAATTCCACTTATTATTATTATTATTATTATTATTATTATTTCTGCTGTGGTCACTCTACCTACCAAGTCTGGGGGAAGACCTAAGGCAGGTAGTGGTGTGTTGTTATGGCTACATTTCAAGATTTGTTTTTCTACCTTCCATAACATCACTAGCGTTACATGGATAAAGGTCTTCTTAGTGTGTCGGGTGTACTTATCAAGACATTGCATTTCTCTTAGGTTGGGGTTTCCAGGGATTTTTCAATGTGTTGTTGTGTTCTTTTTTAGCACACGTACTACGGCAGGTACTATTCTTGTTTTCAATTTCTACATTTTTTATGTTTCGATTTTCAGGTTTTTATACTCCGATAGTTTTTCAAATTACTTGGTTGCTATGTTAAGGTCCGCTGGGGAATCCATATCAATTGGTAGACAAGTTTTTCTTTTCGGTTTTTGACAATTATATCCGGCCTATTTACTTCAGTCTTTCTATCTGTAAAGATTATGTAATCCCATAGGATTGTGATGACTTCTATTTCTGTAAAAAGTGCTGGGTGATATTTATACCAGTGTTTATTAATATTTTTCCAAAGTGTTTGCACATTGTCCAGTGTAAATATTGTCCCACTATATCGTGACGATTTTTATATTCATTTGGCGCAAGTACAGAACATCCTGAGATTAGATGGTCTATGGTTTCCTGATATTTGTCACAACCTGAATTTTACATTCACACTATTATGTATATTTTTGCCTGAAAGTTCCGAGTGAAAAGACTCTGGTCTTGCGCTGCAAGAATAAAACCTTCTGATACAGCTTTTAATCCGTAACCATTTGTGAGTGTTAACTTTATCAATTAGCATGTTCTTGATATTGGCCATGCAGAAGTTTATCTTACCAGCGTTGTTTCATTTGTTCAAGAGCTTTATTCTTGGTTTTCTTTTTCATATTTTTGCCGCAATGGTTGGTTCTTGGGTTCTGGTTTTGTTTTCTACAGAATCTATCAAATGTAAATCTCGTTTGTATTTACAACCTTTCATGATTAAATAATTTTTCTTTTAGTTTTCGTGCTGTTTGACTAATTGTATCATGTTTCCTTTGTTAGTAAACCGATAGAAGTTGAAAGAGGTTTTATTCAGCTAGATGATGAAGACCGCCTATAGATAGTTCATATCTTGCATGACAATTCTAGCTGAATAAAACTATTCAGCTAGAATTGTCATGCAAGATATGAACTATCTATAGGCGGTCTTCATCATTCTGCATAGAAACTTTCTTGCCTTAGAATCTATTCGTCTGATGCCATTTAGAATCCATTCCAAGATGCTGAAGTTAGATTGAACCATTGGGATGGCAAGGCTATTAATGGCCATAATTCTAATCTGAGAATTCAATTCAGTTCTTAATAAGTCTCACCCTTCCATAGAATTCTTTTCGGAATATTTCTTTCATTTTTTTATGGTGAATTCCTTCACCCTCATTTACACCGAGACACTTATAAGCTTCTTTTGGCTCTAAATCTTTGACTGTTATCCCAGGGCCAAATAGAGAAGATTTGTTGTAGTGATCCTCGTAAAATTGTGGCTTTAGCACGTTTATCCAAACCGAATTCTATTCCAATGTCATCACTAAAATATTTTACTGTTTCTTCAGGAGACCTTCCAGCATACAGCATTAAATCATCCATGTAAAATAGATGGCGTATTTTCTTTTGAGATATCTTATAGTCATATACTGTCCTGTTAAGTTCGCTGGTTAATGCTATTAGGGATGGACAGAATAGTAAAGGAGACAAAGAGTCCCCTTGAAATATTTATATGTTGATGTTTATTTCACTAGACTTATACATTCCATTTATATGATTAAGTTGAAGTGTTGTTTTCCATATCTACATACTTTGTTTTATAAAATTGATATTATTATTATTATTATTATTATTATTATTATTATTATTATTATTTCTAATTTTCTTAAATTATTTTTCTTATTTATAATTTATTATTTTTAATATGATATGGTTGATTTTTACTATATTTTTATTACTATATTTTTTATTATATATTATCATTATCATTTTTATCAGACTAATTGTGAGTAGTTAATGCATTTTTCTCATTTTTGCTCCTGATATATCCATGTAAATAAGCCATAGAGCGACGTATATCTTGTTAAATTATCAGCATTCTTAGTTGTTTTTTGATAAAATCTCTTCTGGAGATTTACTTATTCGAATGGCTAGCAATAAGGTATTTTAAGTTTTTAATTGTTTTGATTGTGCCGTCAACAAGCGGTTAGGCACTGAATTTTAATATCCATATTCATCCAATACAAAGCTCGAGAGTTATTCAAGGTAGAGAGTGATGTTTAATGGGGTGTGATGTGAGATCGTAGGAGATAAAGATTATGAGGATATGGGGAATAAACAACGATTGAACCTTGACTGGAAGACATTAAGATTGTAGTATTGAAAGGAGTAGCCACGCATAGTCTTCTTCCAAAGTATCACTTTTGTGGAAAAGTTGTCGGAGTTGTCAGAGCTGATGATATACGGGGGAAATAAGGGTGATTTGAAATACGTGGAAGTGGCATGTTTTGTCCTAGCTGTCATTGGACTGAATTAGTAGAACTAAATAGTGGAACTCACGAGAATTGGTCATGTCAATAGCGATAGTCTTTCTGTCTGAATTTATGGGATGAGGAGTTATCATTATTTATATGTGGACTCATTAGCCTCGGGTAAACTACAGGGCATTTTAAACTGATCCCTTTATTTAATCTACGGGAGTAGATAGTTCTCGTTCCACAATCCATATCTAGTTCTTATATTTAGTAATGTTCAGTTATTACTTGGCCCGTTTCCTCTGTGTCCAAGTACACTCTTCGCGGCCAATATGTTACCAAATCTTTCATTTACTAGGCTATTGTCATGCGAGATTCAGTGGAGCAGTACTAAAGAAAAAAAAACTAGACAAGATATCGCTAGACATAGGCAGTGGAACGAGAACACTTAAATAATATATTAAATGAAGAGTGTTGTAGGTTACTTGGATTGACATACACCTGATGAAGGCCGAAGAGGACAACGGTCGAAACGTTGTGATAACAACAACAAAGTTGAGGATAAAAGTCCGCATGTAAATAATGTAAATAAAATATTATTTTGATTTGGGGAATTTAATTTTGGGCGTACAGATTCATTAAACCAACTTTTTCTCCCCCCCCTTTTATTTTTCTTCAATTCTATTTATTCTCCCTTTTTTTTATTTTTAATTCAACCTAAAAAGATGAAATCGCAATTCACCACCAAGTTAAGTGATCTCTAAAAACCGGAAAACGCTAATGGACTGTTCTACTCTTGTTGCAGAAGCATAAAAAAATCTGTTCAATTTACAATAAGCTTCACAGAAATGCATATAATCATTATCCATAGTTGTCATGTCGATGATTGTACAAGTGATACTTTTATTGAAAGAAAAGAACATCTATAAACACATTTACATCTAGAAATGCAGTCCATCGCTTTTCGTTCATTTCATTAAAATTGATTTCATAAATTGATTATAAATTTCAATTTCCAAACTGAATTTTTCAGAAAATGGCGGGCAAGCCTGGAAGATATATCCCTGAGCACTTATTTCATTTTAAATACCATATGTTTCGTGTTTTTTTTAAATTGCTTTTTATTGTTCCCTTATGGGAAGTCAATGAACTTGGGAACACTCTGTCATCAATGTATTTTTCTTGCTTGTAAAATAACCATTTCAAAACAATTTAAAGGAGTGGTCTAGATGGAAACTTTATCAAGACCACAATGATGTCGTATAACAGTTATTTTGTATGCTCCAATATAAACATTGTGTAATCAGAACTTAGCAACAGACTGATGCGTTGAAGCGGTATCAGTACTTGTAATTTGCTCAAAACTGTTTCCATTGAATTCTACGGATAATGAAAAGCCGGAATTCCTTAATTTCCGACCGTGTGTCGCTTGATCCTGGATGTTTTTATTTATTTGATTAATTTTATATTTTATTCCTTTTCCCCTACTTATTGTGGATGATTTGAAACTCTTCTATCTCGATTTTACTGGTAACCTAGTCTGTTCAGGCCCAGATGACATTATTTAGAGTCCACTTAACTTCTTGGATGTCCTAACCAATCGAATGGGGACGCATTGTACCACGCGAAAAATAATCTTCCCTTCCTCTCTTTCAAACCCATTAAAGGCGGTTAATCGATAAACATGCAATCATGACCTACTGTAAACCGTTAGCGAGGCTTGCCTTACCGTCTTTCATATCTTTTATATTGGGTTGCTCTGTTTGATGCATTTTATGATATATGTTGAATTGGTAAGCAGTGAAATATTACGTTTCCCTGACCCGAGAAAATATTAAATTTTAAAATATATTTTAAAATTGTTACACAAGAAAGTGCTTCCAGATATAAGCTGGTTCTACCGAAAGGAGGCTAGTGTTTGAAGCTACGAAAGATGTTCCATTACGACCAAAATCATGATAAATTTCGTCAAAGAACGTAGTAAGGGAAATGTAAACATCAACTGCGACATACCAATCCATACCACCGACACTGGTATTCAGTAGATCTTGGATTGCTTTCAGAGATCATCACCTTTCAGGACGTTAGTGATCATAGCCCTCCACGACTTACTGATTTAGTTGCTGTCATTCTTACCTCATTACAACTACTCTTTGTTCATGATCTGCCATTCGTTCATTCACCCAGAAGACTGTCTCGATTTTTCAGTTGAGATAAGTTTAGCCATCCAGCGACCTGATATTGTAATCTGGTCAGTTTAATCCAAAAAACGGTAATATTGTTGAATAAACTTCTGAAGAAAATATCGAAGGGGCACATAAACAAAAGTTGGAAAAACGCGGAAACTGGATGACCGGTGTATTTCGGCTAACGGCAACATCACGTTGAAACACCGATTCCCGTACGATCATCGAAGTTAAGCAACGTCGAGCCTGGTCAGTACGTCGATGGGTTACCGCTTAGGAATAACGGGTGCTGTAATGTTGGATGTACGGTTGGTGTAATAGATAATGGCTCGGAATGGATAATCGGAGAGCCGAGTTCCAGTTCGAGTTGGCTTCGTTATATTCATTTAGGTGCAATACTCTCCTCCCCAACCACCCAGATACGTTTTAATTAGTAAGACTTGTGTCATTAAAACCATTATTATCTCCGAAAATAAAAATAAAAATAAAAATTGCGTAATATCTAGATTTCAGCATTAAATAACCCATAGAGATGTTGTTATGCCGTTAAACAAAAACAACCAACCGACCAGTGTATTTCTAGCTGAGATCGTATGTGGAGTTTTTGTCGGGAAGTGACGAGCGGAAAAGAGGCTTACGAGAGAGGGCAGGAACAGCATCTTCATCAATATGGCGCTTTGGCGCTTCTCCCAATATCTAACTGATATGTTTCGAAATTTGTCTCGTAGGAGACAATGATGTTTTTGTTTTTTGGGGGGGGGCAGGGAGGGGTTCTGTTTTGCGACAAAGGTTGAGTACTGAGATAGAAATCGAACACAAGGCACTCTATTTATTCGCAGTATTAAGCAAACAGTGTTGGCAGTTTCCATTCACTGGTTGGTCATAGCGTTTATTGGTTTCTCCCTGATTTAGTTAGATAGCTACTTTTCTGTGGCGAAGAACGTTTTTGTGTTGTTCGGCTGAAGCCATAGCGGTTTCTCTTTTGGAACTGCAAGTGTCTCTGAGCCAGGAACAACGACATTTTTTGTCTTTTTGATTGAGGAAAAGCCATTTTAAAACTTGGAGGTGTTATCTTGAAGTAGGAGCATCCGAGTATTATTTTTGTTGCTGTTTTATTTCTTCATTCTCTATCTTAGTTAATTGGTGATTATAAGAACACGTGCGCGTTGCCTTGTGTTACTGACTGCTTAGGGCATGTCGAATACTTAATCGCCCTGGGTCTGATGATAAACTGCACTCGGCAGCAAGGAACATAATAAAAACCGCTAGTCAGATGACATTATTTAGAGTCCACTTAACTTCGTGGATGTCTTAACCAATCAAATGGGGACTCATTGTGAAACGCGAAATAATCATATGGGAGACTGGGGCTTTTAAGGAACGTGGAACTAATAATTGCATCATAAATTTCCAGGAACCGGTTCTATAAAGGCAGATAATCTTTAGGAACTTATTCTGTTTATTTTCTTTTCAATCTGAGAATGGAAACAAATTATTTTATACTATAAAAAAGAATTGAAACATTTTGATAATTTAATAGAAAACATTTATTTATTAAGATATTTCCAGATTGAAATTCTGTCCTCATCATATTTCTGTTCTTTTTGACTCTAGTGCTATCAGTTGTGTTATAGCTTTTTAACCACATTTGAACTGAATTGCTGCAGTCCCAAAGATCCTATTTATGACTTGAAGATTTGTCACAATTTTTCACTAGAATCACATGAGCGTAGTGTAACTAATATTTTACATAGACCATCAGCTATTAATATCTAAGATTAGAGATTTTCAGATAATCCAACAACTGATTCACTAAGCTTTTATAATTTTATCTGTATCTGAATGCATATGTAAATACATATATATTTATTTTCTAATTTAATTCATTTTTTTATTCAATACATTTTGGTTGTCAATTCATTTTTTACTAATTCATAAAAATGTCCTCATATCTAAAGGGACTGCTCAACAAACTTAAAAGTAGGTTGCAAACAATGGTGTCATCTTAAATTTCTAGGAATCGGTACTATAAAGGCAGATAATCTTTAGGAACTTATTCTGTTTATTTTCTTTTCAATCTGAGAATGGAAACAAATTACTTTATACTATAAAAAAGAATTGAAACATTTTGATAATTTAATAGAAAACATTTATTTATGAAGATATTTCCAGATTAAAATTCTGTTCCCATCATACTTCTGTTCAGAAGTAGGATGTTTTTTGACGCTAGTGTCATCAGCTGTGTTATGGTTTCTTAGCCACATTCGCACTGAATTGTTGCAGTCCAAAAGATCCAATGAAAGACCTATCAAATTTGTGACGAGAAGATTTGCCAAATTTTTAACTTCGAGACAATTTCTTTTGTCAGAATAAATTATGTTCATCACAGAAAACGCTCTTTCAGCTTCCGCAGAATGTACAGCAATGGTATTAATTATAGTTTAGCTATTACATAGCAGCTATTAAGATATATCCGGATAATCCAACAATCGGTTCGCTAAGCTTTTAAAATTTTAAGAACGGTGCGAGCTGGTAGGATGCTATCACCGCATGGAATCACCACTTAATTGCTGTTGTTCCCAGGTTCATCCTGACATGGGGTGGTAGCACCTGTTAGGGTCCCAGCTATGGGAAATAGTGAACTCCCAAGCACAAATCAATAGTACATTTTTATAGTAAAATTACCAACAATACATTTGATGATCTACACAATATATATTTAAAAAACATACCTCTACTCTGAAAGTATAAATTTATATACAAATTATCTGTACATTATTTACATTATTCGGACTATTGTCCTCATCTTTGTCGCCATGTTTATCACAAAGTTTCGGCCGTTGTACGCTCCGGCCTTCATCAGGTTGTTGGAATGTCGAACTGAACCCTTTATTTCGCTCATTGGGGTAGACTGTTCTAGTTCCACGTGCCATGTTTAATGGATGTCAGTTATCAGTTATCTCCTATTAATTTCCCTCTGAAAGTTCTCCACTGCCTTAACCGGGTATTGAACTCACACACTTTGGGTCCTGTCACTGGATCTAACCAACGCCATTATCCACTGTGCCATGTGTCCTTGAGGACATCTGTGTATGAATTTCTGGGTATTATAAACCTAATGTCTTCAGTAACCATTTTTACCAGTGCTCCTATTGCAATTTTCTGCTGTTATCATATCATATTTTTACCAGAGCTCATATTGCAACTTTGTTGTTATTATCACTTTTCTCTGACACTCCTTATTACTGGTTCCCATATAGTATTTATTTCTATGCTTGGTCGGCTCAGGAGATTTTTGTGGCCTAGGATATGTGCTGATTCCTTAAGTTTACAAATTTTCCAATGGTGTTCCTTGTCTATGATCTCAACCTGATCCCACAGAGCGTGGTGATCTCCCTTCTCTCTCCATATGTGGTCAGCCATGCCTGATTTTTCCACTGCCCCTCGTGTTACAGCTTTTTGGTGTTCTTGAAGCCTCACCTTAACGGGCGGCCTGTCTCTCCTTTTATTTTTAAGGCAGTGGAGAACTTTCAGAGGGAAATTAACAGGAGATAACTGATAACTGACATCCATTAAACATGGCACGTGGAACTAGAACAGTCTAACCCAGTGAGCGAAATAAAGGTTTCAGTTCGACATTCCAACATCCGAAGAAGGCCGGAGCGTACAACGGCCGAAACGTAGTGATAAACATGGCGACAAAGATGAGGACAATAGTCCGAATAATGTAAATAATACTATATAATATTGACAAATTATTTGTATTTGAAATCATAAAAATTCCGTACAAAATATTTAGATTTCGGCATTAAGTAACCCATAGAGGTTGATTTGCAGCCAAACAAAATCAACCAACCAAACATCCAACATGAAAAAACTCTTTCATGACATTAATCCATATAATATACGACAATTTCTTGAAGAAATCAAACTGCACTCCAAAATATAACTTCAACAAAACGATAACATAAAACATATCACCGCCTCTAGTAATTATGTCCATACAAACATGTATCTGCACAAAGGCTGAGTATCATCTACCATGTATTCAATTGTGAAAGCAGAATAACATATCATATATCATATTTTTATTAAGTCAAGGTTCTCAGTAAAATTAATTTTCGGTATTAAATGACCATAAGGAGTTGATATGCCGTTAAATAAACAAATTAATTGAATGCTTAATGTTTGCACGCGGCATGAAGACGGGATGATGAGTCATTCCACACGCTGGCAAAACAAACAACAAGGAGGAAATGGATCTTGTCCATTTGTGAGGCAAGAAGGCTGTCCCCTTTGTTCGTTGAGGCGTGGGTGGCACACACCTGTACTCTGAAGGCTGGTGGACAAATCAGTTGGTCATTAAAATATTTATGTTTGGGTGTAGTGCTTGATTCTCTTTATTGCGATTTAGAGGAACCCGACCAGCACCAATTTAGTTGTCATCTGGAGTTCAATCATCGCCCTGATTAGGAACTCGATGGAGAGACACGGGAAACCGAGTTCAAGCTTCATACTACCTTTTTTTCGTTAATTCTACCAATTACTTCTTTGGTTCTATATTTTTCTTAGCAGATGTTCGAAATATTGGCTTTTTGATAAAGGCTTATCCTGTCCTAATAATATGCCGGGTGTCATTCCCACTTCAGTCTAAATAAATTCTGATTGACATCAAAGGAGACAGGCTTCAAAATTAGGTCAGAAGTTGCTTGTATAATGCACTCCCGTAATGTGGCGTAAATCTAATAAATCTTGGTAGTATCGTGAGGTACTACTGGGGCGTCCTGTGTTGTTAAATGCTTCGGCTGCCACCATGGATTGCACAGAAAGAGCGTGTAAATAATGATTTTGTATAATAAAACATTTCATGATAAAACATTTTAGATTGCCAAAAATAAAAGAAACTGTATGCTTCTTGAAAACTGTAAAGAATTACACTTTCTCAAGTTATAATATACTTAGTACATTCGTGCACTTGTAAAATTTTACAATAGGACGAATATACATATAATCTGTTTTTTATGTAGTCTGGAAGAATTGTCTAATTTTCCACTTTGACTCTTGGAATTTCGAAATTAATATTTTCTCAAATAAATGAGTTTAAAAAGACGCCATATATATTAGTGTATATTTAGATAACTGTGTAAGGTGATCTATTGGATATGGACTAAGGGAATTGAATTATTTTACACTTGTATTTCTTCAGGACGGAAGTGATCTTTACTCCACAAATTCTTCTACTATTGAATTGCCATGACATCCTGGGGAAAGACAGTGGAGCTGTTTCTCATTCCTTTATCCATGGTTCTGAATTCAGAAGAGTCTTTCTCCTAGACTGGTTTCCACACGAGGCGAGAGAACTCAACTCTGCTATTTAACTCATTGTTGGGGAGAATAGATAAATTCATGTTTTTCCCAAGTGAGAAATTGAACTCAGCAGACTTGACCGGGATTTGAACTCGGATCGTCAATTTCACTTTTCGTGCTGATAACCGTTATGTCGAGATTGAAAACCTTCTATTTTCTTTGCACTCGTTCAGATCAAATGATATTTAAAATTCACCTATCAGATTTTGGGAAAGTTTTGTACTTCGATAAATTCATATTAATCCATGCACTCCCACACACGTACATTTTTTTAAATCATTTCACCTCAAGCAAGGCGATAATGATACTAGTACGCAGGCGGTTACTGGCAGTGAGAGTGAGATAAAAAATGACTATAGGGTGAATTGAGGAAAGAACAACAGATGAACGGGATTCAAGAGGATAGAAGATGGCAATTGACGTTGCATTTACATTTTTAAAGATTGTAGTTATCAGGGAAGCAAGTAAGCGGAAGGGATTTCCACGGGCAGGAAGTGCGAGAAAAGAAACTTTTGGAGTAGAAGTGGCGGTTACATTTAACTATTTCAATGGTAAAAGTGTGCATCCTAGATGCCAATCTTGTAGCACGCTTAAATTCATGTCGTCGGGGTACCAGGGCTCGTCAGAGCAGTTGACATGAGAAAAGACAAGAGGGAAGCTACGTTACGTCTATGAGAAAGTGACTGAAGTTGAAATGGTAAATCAGGATCGATTACATGGTAAGAGTTATATATATATATATATATATATATATATATATATATATATATATATATATATATATATATATATATATATATATATATATACTCTGTTCCTCATATTTATAAACGACCTTCCTGACGCCATAGACTCCCAAGTCGGCATCTACGCTGACGACACCACAATTTACTCCTGCCTCAAACACAAATCTAGTGATGCTGACAAAGTTAACCTGGCAGCTCAAATTGAAAAGGACCTCCAATTGGTTGTGAACTGGGGCGAGAAATGGATGGTTAACTTTAACGCCTCTAAAACAAAACTGCTCTCTATTAACCACCACAAGGATCCATCCCTGCATCCCATTAGAATGTCTGAAGACCAAATTCCCGAGAGCTCCTCTCTGCGGGTGCTCGGTCTCACGCTGTCCGCTGATCTGAGATGGAACAAATACATCGAGTCAGTTGCATCATCCACCGCAAGAAAAGTTGGTTCCCTGTGCCGAGCCAGGAAATTTTTCTCCCCGGAACCGATCCTCCAAGTCTATAAATCGACCATTCGCCCTTGCATGGAGTATTGCTGCCATATATGGTCTGGGGCCCCTGCTGTTTGCCTCAGGGTTCTTGATAAGATCCAGAGACGGATATGCAATGTGGTTGGCCCTGATCTGTCATCTCGTCTGCAGTCGCTCTCTCACAGACGCGATGTTGCCTCGCTCTGCCTTTTTTACAAGTACTTTCACGGTAATTGCTCCGAGGAGCTGCTTTCGCTTGTCCCTAGGCCTCGTGAATTTAAACGTCCTACGAGGCTGGCATCCCGTTCCCACCCCTTCACCGTTGAAACTGCTAGATGTAGACGTCTCTTTTACTTCAATAGCTTCATGTCTCGCACATCTCACCTATGGAACTCGCTTCCCTATTACTGTTTCCCTGACAAATACAATCTCCAACGGTTTAAGTGTAGCGTCAATCGACATCTCCAGTTGCCTTGATCTATCCACTTCCCTTCTCCACATCCTTTCGTCTTTCATTCCTATCTGCTCTCGCTCCAAATCTTCTGTAACCCCCTTGCCTTGATCGACCCACTGTCTTTCTCTTTCTCCACATCCTCTCCTTTACCACTCCTATCTGCTCTTCCTCCAACCCTTCTATAACCCCATGCGTGATAGTGGCCTCCAGCCTTGCTTGGGGTGATACGCTTAAATATATATATATATATATATATATATATATATATATATATATATATATAGTAGTGATATGGAGTTGCATGATGGAACAATCCCATTCTTCTATGGCTGGGTCTACACATTCACACAAGTTTTTGTACATGAATAAAGTTTTAATTTATTAAAAAAAATATTATTATAAAGCAATGGACCTTAGACGGGTATTTCATAAACTAATGTTTTTAGACGTGTAATTCTTAGACAAATGAACAGGTTTCTCTTAGACTAATATTCTTTAGACGAATGTACCTAAATCCGGGTGTAAAACAATTTTCCGAAGTTCATGTTCTTGTTAAGGTTCCAAGCTTTTGACCGGCTTCAGTCATTATCAAGAAAGAAATTCTTTATTTTTAAAAACTTGTGTCACGTGACCATAACGTAGTGTTAATTCCGAGAATTTAAACACATTAAAAAAAAATAACAACAAGAACGCTAACGAAATCTGAACACATTGCTCACAAACCCTTGGACTACCAGAGGCAACAAGAATTTGGTGTGCATCAACGTGGGGTCCGATGTTTCTTTTGTTCAATTTTTGGTAATAGTGCGTTTCAAATAACTAGTGCACCCCCATATATATATATATATATATATATATATATATATATATATATATATGATGGACTCTCCCCGTCGAACTCGACGTATGAGGGTCAGACAGATCAGTTCCCAGAAACTGAAAGCCGGACACCCACACAGGATTTGATTATAGTGGTGAAGGCTTTGTGTAGGGCCATCTTTTTGGAGGGGCGAATACAGGGACCTGGTGCAACGAATGCCACAAGGTCCCCAAACGACCTTCCGCAGGTTTTGAATTCAGAGTTGTCCTTCTCCTAGACCAGTTGCCGTCCAATATATATATATATATATATATATATATATATATATATATATATATATATATATATATTATTATTATTATTATTATTTTATTAATTATTCTTGTTTTGTTACTCTTTTAATTATTTATTTATTTGTTTATTTAAATTATTTTTTGTATATTTTTTATTATTTTATTTATTATTATTTTATTATATTTATTAATTTGAGATTTTTCCGTTTTACATATATTTTCTAATTTTTTAAATTTTAAATATTTTAAAGTTATTTTTTATTTATATAAAATATCAATTTATAGTTATTATTTCTCTTATATTTTTTGCTAGCATAGATTTGGGATTTTGTTCTAAAAATGTAAATATAGATTTTATCCTTTGGTTTATAATTAATATTTACTATTTTCTATTTTAATTTTATAATTGTTTGAACTCGTATCTTTAATTTTGTGATTCATTTTCAAACTGATTTATGATGTTAATATTTTAAATTATAGGTGAAGGTTATATTAACTGTCTCTATTTAAGCCAGGCACTTCAACCTCCCCTTCCCAAGATACTGGGGGTTGGGTTAATGTCTATATTTACATCGGCCCCTCCTGTTTCCTTTCTTTTCTTCTTTCTCTTTTTTCCTTTTCTTTTCTTTTTTACTCTTCTTCTTCTTCTTAAATTTTTCAATTTTAAGTTCCTACTTTATTCCTTCACACTTCTGAGTTGGAAATGCCAACATAGGAATTGTTGGCTGAAATAGCTATTCGAATGAGGTAAATTTCGATTTTTATTCTATGTAATATATATATATATATATATATATATATCTGTCAGGATCAGAAACAAATACGAAACGTTTATAAATTTAATATGTTTCACTTTTATTTAAACTTCATCAAAATTTTTACATATACTGAATTGGAGTAGCATTTTTTACGTTTTAAAATCAATTTCAAAGACGATATTTATGAATTTTTACATACATCCAACAACGTGTGTGACATTTTGTTCTCAAATATTGTGATGAACCTTAAATAAAAGTGAAACTTATTATCGTTATAAAAGTTGCCTATTTTTTCCTTATTCTATCATTCTGTTGGATACTAATCCATATCTAATCCCAGTTCATATATATATATATATATATATATATATATATATATATATATATATATATATATATATATATATATATATATATATATATGTGTGTGTGTGTGTGTGTGTGTGTGTGTGTGTGTGTGTGTGTGTGTGTGTGTGTGTGCATCCAGGTAAGATGAGAACAAATGAAGTATAATTCCACTGTTCGTAACATTTAATTTAAAAGAGGGCTCAGTACAGAGTAGACCTAAATATTATTTATTATAGGAGATTAAAACAAAATAGCAATCCTGTTTCAACACTACAAATGTGTCTCTTCGGGCGATGGTAAATTACTGGCGAGTGAGCGGTTAATTTAATTTCAAAAGCAGATTATTTCCTCTTTTTTCGAAAAAAAAAGAAGAAAAAACCAGAATTAAAAGGAGGCTTGTGGGTTTTACCGTGATTAGCCAATCAAATGTGACCAGCGCTAAATTCAAATTAACCGAAATATTTTTTTACATAGGTCATGACGTGAAGTTGTCTGCATATAAATCCTAGAGAATTTCATTCGGGACAGCTACAAATGGTTACATTACTTCGTGAAATATATAGAAATATGACGTTCAACTTTCACTATAAATTAAAGTGAAAGAGGTAGGGAGATAATTTAACATAATGGTAACTGGTTATATGCTCGGTCAACTTCCTACATCCAATTTTGTAGTTGATAATTTAAAGGCCTCTTTAAGAAACTGGTAAATAATTTAAATAACCGTTCAAAAAGGAAATCAGATCATAAATACAAAACTACTTAAATTAATATGCAACCGTTAATATAAATCCATATAAGGTGTTAATTATACTAACTAATCAATGTAAGATGTTAATAATACTAACTAAACACCTGTGCATCAATTTAAGATGTTAATAATGTGAACTATACACTAATACAGAGCTATATTAAATCTAAATGAATCTTGCAAATAGAAAAGTAAGTCACTGCACAGCTGTTCATGCGCTAATTATTACTATAAGAAAAAGTATTATCAAATTCAAAGTTTAACCCTATTGTAAGGTAAAAAGGTAGACTATGACTACAATTTATAGGTGATTCTTTGGTTTTACAATTTACAGTTAATTCACTTCTTTACTTTTGCAATTTATAGTTAATTCAATTCTTGGTTTTATTAAACCAAAGAAGTGAATTAGCAGTAAATTGTAGATAAACAAAAACTTGTAGATAGACTAAACAAAGTCGAACATATAATAGAATTTACATACGAAATGGAAGAAAACAATACTTTACCTTTCTTAGGCATCATGTTACACTCAGTTAACAGCAATCTAAAACTTAGTGTCCACTGAAAATCAACAAATAAAAATGACCTAATAAACTTGTATTCCCATCATAACAAAAAAATAAAATCGGGAATGATCATTGAATTCTACTTAAGAGGACTCAGAATTTATAGCCCTCAATATATATATATATATATATATATATATATATATATATATATATATATATATATATATATATATATGAATATTTAGGCAGTATATCTTCATTCTAGTATTTTTTATTGAAGAATATAGACACATTATGTCTATTTATTTTTATGATAATCCTTTCTAGTTCTCTAATTATCTTCTTGATGTTAAGTTGAAATTCATCAAGGAAGGCGCCAAAGTTTTTTTAACCCATGTACTTTCGATCTCCTCCGAGATCATCCTCAGTGGTGAATTGCGATGACAAACTCAATGCAACTGTGATCAGAACGATCACAGTTACACTGGCGATTTTTCTAAACACGCACGAAAGCGCTCTGTTATAAGTATTATAAAATTAACCGTTGTAGCTCCGATGTTTTTGTAAACAAGCGTTGACAATGTAAGGGAGCTAACCAGAGATGGCAAAAACTTGACATGACATTAAATGTTAGTTAAAGGCATTTTAAAACGTTGCTACAACACTCATGATAAATTTTGTTTAGTGTTGTTTGGTTGGTTTTTATATATATATATATATATATATATATATATATATATATATATATATATATATGAAGAAATATAGCCTGAAAGTGTGATATATTTATGGGATAAAGTGCTCAATATCAGAGATAGAGCGTGTGTAAATATAAAAGTGGACATGGAAGTCAGCACTTAGAGGCGACAGTCTGTTTCATGCTAGTGCAATCGTCGCCTGACGATTGCACTAGCATGAAACAGACTGTCGCCTCTAAGTGCTGACTTCCATGTCCACTTTTATATCTATATATATATATATATATATATATATATATATATATATATATATATATAGTTTTTACTGACAATTGTCTTTTGCATGAAAATATTAAAGATACAGAGACGTGCAACATTTAAGTCCAAATTTTTACAATCGATGTGCCAAGTTTTAAACTTGATCATTCAGTTTTGTTTACATTTAGGGCGTATCGGGTGATAAAACAATATATTAATGATGTTTTAATATTTGCGGATATCAAGTTTGTTATATCAAGTTGTTTATTACATTTTCTAAAAGTCTTTAAATCTAATTCTATTTACTTGTCGACGAAACTATTTTTAATAAGTTTTTTTTTAATAAGTGTTTGTTTTGTATTACTAACTTCTTTAAAAATAATGCTTATGCCAACCTTTCTATCTCCTCCGGATTTGGCAGAAAAATCGATAACACTGAAGGTGCGTACGACTTTTTGCAAAAACTAAGGCAAAGTTACGGGCGAACAAAATTTGTACTGGATGAGCGGATGTGCTTTGCAGTTAATGCAAAACATGGCTCATGTTACGAAGTTTATGTAGAGTGCTTGATAGCTTTCCTGCGATATTGGCTTCACACAAAAAAAGGGTGAAAAATCGTTTTTTGTACAACTTAAAATAAAAACTTGAATAACTTCCTCATATTTTATCCGATTCTCTTTAAACATTTCGCAAAAACTTTGCCATCTTGAAAGAAATACGATAGTTTGTTATTAGGAAAAATTGTTAAAAAATCTCATTTTTCGGCTGGTTTTTCCCTGGTTTTTCATCTGATGCTTTTCAAATTTGCCATGTAAATTACATATGACACACAACATCTGCGTCATTTTGTTCCACTATTTTTCGCCATCTTTGAAGCAGTTTCATGATGGCGTTTTCCCTAGACAACTTATGTATCAAATATATGTTGATCATTAATTAGTAATTAAATTCTAATATATTTATTTGTAAAAATACCGTATTAGTTATTAGAAGGAGGAATGGTACTTTAAATCTATAGGAATAAAATTTAAATATTAAAAAATATGACTTACCCCTTTTAGAAAATCATTGTATATAAAAATATGAATTATTAATAAAAATGCCAATTTTTTGTCATTGAAAACCCAGACGACACGCTGAATAACGGATGTATATGTTTGTGAGCAGGCACCACCACCCCACTTAAACTTAACCTAACGTTGTAAGTAATATATATTTGATACATAAGTTGTCTAAGGAAATAAAACTCACCCACCCCTAATCAAAATAGATTGAATTTTCCTTAACATTAACAACTGAAAGAAGATTGTCAGCGCTTATAAATTAAGTAGTATTTCTTAGAAAGTTATTCCTAACATCGCTTGACAATGGAACGAAATTCTGAATTTTAAGTTTAATTTTTATAATTTAATTTACAACTTTAGTTTCAGTTTTGAAACATAGAAATTTCTGTGTCGCGATGGAAGCATATTTAAAAAATAATTATAATATTATCCTCTACTGTTTGTATCGAGCACTGTTTTTTAAAAAATGAAAATAATTGCAAAGAACCCCGGATTATAAATCTTGCTGTTCTTTCATATATATATATATATATATATATATATATATATATATATATATATATGAAGAAATATAGTCTTAAGATGTGCTATATTTATGGGATAAAGTGCTCAATATCAGAGATAGAGAGTGTGTAAATATAAAAGTGAACATAGAAGTCATCACTTAGAGGCGACAGTCTGTTTTATGCTAGATGCAATCGTCAGTCCACGACGATAGCATCTAGCATGAAACAGATTGTTGCCTCTAAGTGTTGACTTCTATGTTCACTTTTATATATATATATATATATATATAAACTTAATTTCAATCCTTCATGAGCTTTCGATCCTTAGCTACGATTAATTAATGATGAACATTTCGTTTATGATCTATTTCATCATGATTCTTCTATTATGCTTGGAGAGTAATTATATTCTTATTGTTCAAATTAGCGTGTAACAGTGTTATAAAATCCTCGGGGAATTCCAGTAAGATATCTTTAATCATTTCTAAGATACAACGGTTCAAAGCTTAATGTAACAGATGGACATTTTACACGATTTGGATACTTATATATATATATATATATATATATATATATATATATATATATATATATATATATATATATATATATATATAAGTGTCTCTCCGAAATGACTACCTCTAATTGGCTCAGATGTCATACGCAAGTATGGGTGGTATATTAAAAGAGGTTGAAACTTTCCACCAATAAACACATAATATTTTTTCTTTTTTTTCTTACAGAGAGCAGCTGATCAACAGTCTTGTAAAATAGACTCTGACATTAAAGTGCACACTAACCAGGGTTGTAACATCGAATACTGGCAGACATTGACATTCACCAACATTTTACACGATTTGACATTTTACACGATTTGGACTATTATATATATATATATATATATATATATATATATATATATATATATATATATATATATATATATATATATATATATATATATATACATATATATATATATATATATACATATATATATATATATATATATATATATATATATACATATATATATATATAACAATTTCAGTTAACAATACGAAAATAGCGTTTCCTACATTCCCGTTGCTAAGAACACTCTGTTTTTGTTTTTATTAATTTTCTTTGTTTGATTAAATTCATTTCGTTACTTGCTTTGAAAAAGTCCGCATTAGGACGAAACGCGTCAGCAATTACTGTTTTCTTATTGTCATTTATTTACATATATATATATATATATATATATATATATATATATATATATATATATATATATATATACAGGAGTTGGACAAAATAATTGGAACACGTGCAAATTCCACTCTTATATTTCAAAGACCTATTATATTAAGAACTTTAACTAAAACTTCGTAATTGCAGGTTATATCTATTGTAAATGTTTATTTATCTAATTTACTGTCTTTGTCTTATTTATTTTTAGAATTCGGTAAAATTTAAGCTAAATGCGTGACCTCTCCGAGCAAAGTTTTGGAGCTCGCATAACAGGAGCTTCGATCACTAAGGTTGCTAAACTGTTTGGTTTTTCAAGAGTTACCATATCAAGAACTATGATGCAATTCGAGAAACAGGACAAAATCTCAAGCAACCGTAGCAATTCGAGCTGGACTTGCAAACTTAGTGACAGGGACTGACGTGCATTGAAACGCAATGTGGCAAAAAAATCATCGTACTACTGCGGCCAAAGTGACTGCTAAATTGAATAATCATCTGAATAGTCCAGTTTCTACTAAAACTGTTCACCGTGACCTCGATAAGACTGGATAACATGGAAGGGCCACCATAAGGAAACCTCTTCTCTCCACTCGCAACATTCAGAAGAGTTTGAAGTGGTGCAGAGATCACAATGCCTGGTCTGCAGATCAATGGAAGCAAATCATATTCTCAGACTAGTCCAGTTTTTCTCTTTTCCCAACTTCAGGGGCAGTTTAGGTGTGGAGGCAGTCCAAGGAAGCTTACAACCCTGACTGACTTCTTCCAACAGTGAAGCATGGAGGTGGATCAGTGATAGTTTGGGCAGCCATATCATGGGAATGTCTTGGTCCAATAGTTGCTCTGCATGGTAGAATCAACAGCAAAGATTACCTGAACATTTTGGAAGATCATGTTCATCCAATGGCCCAGACTTTATTCCCTGATGGTGACTGCATCTTCCAAGACGATAATGCTCCAATACATACTGCTCAAGTGGTTAAGAATTGGTATGAAGGGCATGAAAGTGAGCTAGAACACATGGAGTGGCCTCCCCACTCTCCAGATATCAATATTATTGAACATTTGTGGTGGATTTTGGAGCAACAAGTTAGGAGCTGCTATCCTCCATCGTCGTGTCGTAAAGAGCTAGAGCAGGTGTTAATGGAAGAATGGCTGAAAATTCCTCTGGATGAAGTCAGGAAGCTGTAGGATTCCATTCCTAGACGTATTAAAGCTGTATGCGAGGCTAAATGAGGACCAACTCCATATTAAATACATTTTCTTTGAATTTAACAAGTGTTTCAATTATTTTGTCCAACCCCTGTATATATATAAGAGTCTCTCCGAAATTACTACCTCTAATTGGCTCAGATGTCATACGCAAGTATGGGTGGTATATTAAAAGAGGTTGAACCTTTCCACCAATAAACGCATAATATTCGGGGACCCAAAAAATATACGTGAGCACAGTTAGGTGGTAGCATTACGTTTCAGCTATATCAATAATGACGTGTGATAAGGGCCTTTCTTGATAGTCTTGTACAGGGTCTTGATCATCGCTAGTAAAAATGTATTATCAGTGACGCATAACAATATTGTAAATAGTGGTTTGTATCTGAAAACTTGCTCTATCCAACGGTGTTAGGGTACTCCATACCTCTGTTGTAGTCCCCGTGAAAACAAATAGGAACCCTTACTTTTGGAACATCCGTTATATATATATATATATATATATATATATATATATATATATATATATATATATGTAAAATGTCAGATAGAATATATCTGTAAAAGGAAAATATGAATAAAAAACAAAATGAAAAGTTATCTTGGCCGACGCGTTTGGTCCCTCAGAAGAAGAAACGCGTCAGTTAATATATTTTTTCCTTTTGTATTTATTCTCTCTCTCTCTCTCTCTCTCTCTCACACACACACACACACACACACACACACACCTACGCGCGCTCACGCGTGTGTGTGAGTGTGTGTGTGTGACATAATTTATGTTTATGGACGCTTAAGCGTATAGCTTTAACGATATATAGTGATTTACTATGTATAGCTCAGGTGTGACACAAGGCCGAAAGTAGGGAGCACCCAGTAAAGATAGAACTCCCTCCTTAGCCATAATTGATCTAGCGAGACAAGCTTGTTAACCATTACACCAAGTCGAAGAGCTCCGACTTTAACAATATATATACAATAAATATAAGTCTGGATCAGTATGTCAGTAGTTAGATGAATTTTGATTTGAAATGTTCATTTTGGAATGTTTTCTCAATCTGATTAATATCAAACACTGAATTCAGTGCATTGACAATGAAGGAGATTATGTTTAAAATCAATATTTGTTGTGCAAAGCAAATATATTTTCCCTGTTAGGCTGTAGGCCTATTGATATACATACGTACATATGTCTGTGTATGCCAGAGAGAGTGCACTGGGCTGTATGTATGCGTGCGTATATGAGTTTGTGTGTATAATTGCGTGCAAAAAGCTATGAGTAAAGCTATTTTATAAACATTCCACTCGTGCGTATTGGTGTGAATTCAAGTAAGAATGTACGCGTGTACCCAGCCAAGCTGTCCCCACCCTCAGCGTCCCACTGCCACCTCACTTTCCCATCCCCTTGCCTGCCCAGTCTCCGGAGATGTGAGGCTTGCAGACGATAGGTTTCTGCCATTCATAATCTTCTAGCATCAAGCCTGCCTTCCTGGCTGACAGTGTCATGGCGTAGTGTCAGTGAACGCCTCTTGTTAGTGACGGTCGCTCTGCACTTGCGGGTGATCTCTCTTCCTCTATTCTGAGTAGAAAGCCAGTCTTTATTTCCGGAACGGAAAGCTTCTAAGATAGGTTCAAGACCGTCATTAAAACGAACAACAGCAGAAAGACGGACTGGGCTCTATAAGTGCAGTTCCAGTGGAAAGAGAATAGCAATTAAACAAGATAGTGTGCGGCGGTCGGCGGTTGGAAACGACACCTTGTGACGATAAGCAAAACTTTTCACTAAACAATATTTGCTCTTCATTTGAATTTTTTATCATTTCTTTTCCTTTGTTTTCCATTTTCTACTGAGAACGGATACAGTTTGTATTAGTTGCCATTGTCTTGTATGTTTGTCTTCCATTATTTTCATGAGTTCTTTCATTGTGCAAAGCGGGTGACTGGAACACTTCCTCTAAAATCGTTGGTCCTGTAGGCAGTCATATCGAAATCACTGTAGTTACTTCAATTGAAATTAATTAGCGGGCTTCCATAACGTAGACAAACTTTCTTTTTCGCGGACCTTCTGCTATCATCCACTTTGGGGGCTAAAATAGATGTTCTTCAATATATACGAGCATTATTCGCAAGATCAACTAGTGTAGCTTCCCTACTAAAAGCGTCGGTTCATTAGGTTACTTGTAGATTAATCTGCTAGCAAAATATTTATTGAAATATAAAGATCTTTAATAGTTGAACCATATAATTTTATTTAGAAAGAATTTTATTTATAAACATCTTTAGCGTCCGTCTACCAAGAAAACTGATTTCCATTAAATACCACCTTCGCCTAATGAATCCATTTCTATTTTTGAAACTATTCAAACTTTTTGCATTTTTTGTCGATATTAGGTATAAATGGACAAAGAAATAACAATTTTAATCAAAGTTTATTCACTGAAACAGAAAGATTACAATACATCTTTGCATTTAGTTTGAAATTATAAATGAATTCAAATTACATTTTTAAAACATATCTTGCACAAAGTACTTTCAAATGACTTTGATGGGCATGTTTTTGGCAAATATGACCGGCAGTTTGCATTTTTCTATCCATTTTAGAGGACGACACAATGTGCATTTTTATTTCTTTCTTTCATTGGATGGTTCTTGGGTAATGTATTATTGCTCAATAGAATTTGTAGTTGTATCAAAACCGGCAAGACTCGAATTCATTTAGCATTTGTCCATTTTGGATTACTTCCAGAAGATTCATGAACAATATAAATGATGAAAGAGCTGAATCACAAGATCTTCTTGCAAAACGTAAAGTTGCAGGCTTTTGATGTAAAACATTGTTGGATGAAATTCTTCCATGTACCAATTCAATTAGTTTAGAAGACCAAATTTCAGACTTATCCTTCAAATAATACTTTTCCTTCATCATTCAAGAGTTTGAAGAATCATTTCTATCAGCTTTCTTGTCATCATTCATATCATCATCCGATTCTGAATAAGTAATATCGACATTATCACTTTCATTAACATCTTCAGAAAAGAAATGGCACCTATTTAGAATGGACGATATTTTTTATTTAATTAAAAATTTCAACCATGCATACAATAGACCTACTTGGTAATAGAAGTCACTTGGTAATAGAAGTCACTTGGTAATAGGAGAAGTCACTTGGTAATAGGAGAAGTCACTTGCCCAATTTTTTTTTTTTTCTAAATTTACTTCCTTTATATAGATGTTAGAAAATGAAGAAAAAAATAAAAGTCACAGAGATGAATTCGGATAGAATAATTATAATTATAAGGGTGAAAAAATTATTGAAACTGATGTGTCGATTGGGCCGATTGGTAGATAGAATAATTTTAATGATGGGGACCATGTAAGTTTTGTGTAGTGTTCTTTTCATTAACATTAGTCTAAAATATAACATGTAAATGTTCGATTATATAAAAAACAAAAACCTCAACTATTTACAATATTTAATTTTAAAGCATTATATACGTTAATTTCGTTAAAAAAAAACATTTGAAATTGATGAGGAAAGAATGTTTCCGGAATTTGACACCCATATGAAATGTTGAAGGCCGAAGGAAAGAGCAGATAACATACTTGACAAGTTTACTTCTATCAAGTTTATGGATATCAGAACGGAGACTAAACTTCTTGTACGAAGTTAAGCAACGCCGAAGCTGGTCAGTAACTAGATGGGTGACCGTTTGGGAATATCTTGTGCTGTACGCTATTGATGTGTGGGTGGTGTATGGATAACGGCATGGTATTGGAAACAGGAGAGCCGATTTCAATGACAGTCGTGTTTCTTATATTCATTCACAAACACTCTTGGGAGAGGTATTAATCCACCTGTTCTTCCTCCAGATATGGGTTAATTAATCAGATTTGTATCAGTAAATCAGGATAAAAATATTGTCTGGTTTTAAATAAGGTTGATGAGTCGTAAGCAGATCAATCAATCAGAACGGTGATAAACATTGCATAGAGCTACAAACGATAGGAATTTTAGAGTACCATGGTCGCCTACGTGCTGCACAAAACATGATAGATAAAAGAAGAATAAAATAGGATAGATTAAATCATGGGTGGCATATTCATCTTGTCCATCTTGGGAAACTTTAGCTGCATGTAAGTTAGATGCGCAAAAATACATTTTCAATTAAAATGCAGTTTACTTTTATCTAAACATTTGTATATAAACTGGTTTCGTCAGTTTAAATTTTGGTTTCAATGCCGTTGCTTATTATTGTAGAGAACAGATAACAATACCTGGAAATGGTGGGAAAATACTGGATAAAATAATTAATTCTGATGTTACCTTGTAAAAAACAAAATACCATTCTGACGAATGTGAATTAGGAGTTTGAAAAGAAAGACAAAGAAAAGGAAACGAAAAATATGCAGGCTTTGTAGTCAGTCCAGAATTTAAAAGCTAGATTCTGGTATGTTTTACAGTTTATAGACCACTTTCTAGGTTATTTAATGCCTAATTGTGTAGTTTTCATAAAGAATAGATACAAATAAGTTTGATTTACATAAAAGCCGAAAAGGTAGACATAAGGGTGATTTGCATGAAGGTAAAAAAAGATAGACATAAATTTGGTTAGCACGAGATTAAAAATTAAATTGGTTTGTGGTAAAAAAAAACTGGATCAAGTTTCAAAAAGTTAAGAAGGAAATGAGAATATTGGATATCTTTTTTTTATCGTAAAGTTAACTCAATAAAAAGTCCGAGAACCACTTTAGAAAATGGCTTAAATGGTTATGATGAATAAGGTATGTTATGAAATGGTTTTGATGAATAAGATATGTCTTAAAATGATAACGATGAGTAAGGTATGACATAAAATGGTTATGATGAATAAGGTATGTCATAAAATGGTTATAATGAATAATTATTTTATGTCATAAAATGGTTATGATGATTAAGGTATGTCTAAAATGGTTATGATGAATAAGGTATGTTATAAAATGGTTATGATGAATAAGGTATGTCATAAAATGGTTGTGATGAATAAGGTATGTTAAAATGGTTATGATGAATAAGGTATGTCATAAAATGGTTATGGTGAATAAGGTATGTCATAAAATGGTTGTGATGAATAAGGTATGTTAAAATGGTTATGATGAATAAAGTATGCTATAAAATGGTTATGATGAATAAGGTATGTTAAAATGGTTATGATGAATAAGGTATGTCATAAAATGGTTATGATGAATAAAGTATGACATAGAATGGTTATGATGAATAAGGTATGTTGTATCAATGAAAGAGATGGAAGTAAACGTTGAAATAAAGAGGCTAGAAAACTGTTAGCATTTGAGTTGAAGAGGTTAACATTGTAGAGTTTAGTAAAGTAGCCACGCTGTAAGTAACACTGTTTCGTGTGGGTAGCTGTCCGAGTGGAACTTTTCTTACATTTGGAATACAGAAGAAAAGGATGTGATTTCATACCATGTATCATAGCTGTAAAGGTCGGAGTTGGTATTATTAAAGAATGGAGTTCATCTGAACATTTGCCATGGCATTAGCGATTGAATAGCAATAAGCTTATGACATTGCGTCTTTGGGATTTGCTGTAGAGATTGAACTTAACGCTCATTAATTTTTAAAGTAATTGCTTCAGGATTCTTTGGATTGGGTGATGCTTTGCGAGGTGAAAATCCACTTGGGTTTTAATGAACTTTTGTTTTATTAAGAATCCATCTTTTTATTCTTAAATATTAATCTATAAATATTTTTGAAATAATGCTTAGAAGACACAGAGAAGTTTTTTTCAGTGATTTCCTTATGAAGGATAACTCTACACTATGTTTCAACATCAGCAGAAATTCGCATGAGTAATTGAAAAGTTATTTAAATTGAGATCCTAAATTGTAAAATGGGTTGAAAAAATTAATTTTGCCAGCACAAAGGGAAAGAGTAGATGAAAGAGGAAAATACAGCGTCGGTTTTCAAGCCACGTATCTTTATTAATCCAGAAAGAGATAAATTTATAAATAAAATAAAATGTCAACGGGTAAATGTTTATGTTCAACCTTTATACCCGCCAATTATGTGAACAGAAAATTAACTATTGTCAGTACATTTTGTCGCTTGTAATATATATATATATATATATATATATATATATATATATATATATATATATATATATATATATATATATATATATATATATGATGGACTCTCCTGTCAATTTCGACGTAGGAGGATTCGATAACCTCATTCAGTTTTTAGTGACCTGCATACAAGTTCACATATTGTGCGAAGATCTTCGGACATAGCAAAAGGAATATTTGCTGACGCTTTTCGCTGTTGTCTCTTAGCCGGTCAATACAACTGATTTCAAAATTTCTGATACTACTGATTTATATATTGTTGTGGTAGGATCCACCTAATTTGCATAGCGGAGTACCGACGATATAAATATGGTTGGTACCGGAAGACAGGGAGGCAAATCAAGAGATCCAACTAGAGACTCTGCCCGACTGCGACTTAGTCAACACATTCTCCAGGAACGGTCTTCCCAGGAATATACAAAAGACTATATGTAAATATTGTGTACACTTTCTTGTTTCAATACATTTTATTCTAACTACATTTTGTGTTTGCATTATTATTCCATGCATTAGTCAAGTTTCAACACACACACATATATATATATATATATATATATATATATATATATATATATATATATATATATATATATATATATATATGTATAGTGCGTTAGCATTTTTATATACCAAAATTAGTGCGTGCATAATACTCGATTAGTGCGATAAAACAGTCTTCAATTTAACCATAGTAATTGAAAATTGATTTATTTTACAGTCCCCGATTAGTCGCACTAATCGAGGGATTCCTGTACATTAAATCTGGTGTTTAACTGAAAAGCAAAGTTGAAAGCATTCTTCGAGATATCCTTTGATTTTTCTTCTATGTACTGTGTCACTTCAGGAGGTGGCCGATCATGGCTCTTTTCATTTTCCTGTGGTTTGTAACTCTTAGTAAATTTTGTCTGTTAGCTATCTCCTCTAATCCCTGTTCTGCCAATTTATTTACACAAGCTCGTTAGGTAGGGGTTATGTGCTGTTTTCCTCTCTCTCCCTCTTACCTTCTATATCTCCCGTGTGTGTTACATTTTCTATGCACTCTTTCCTTAGAAATTTCAACCGTTTGTTTCTGATGTTGCCCAAGTTTCATGTAGGACGGCTGATATTGCATAGTACTTCAGTCTTCTTTTCCTTGTTTCTAACGAGGTGTTCCTGTTTCTTTGTTTAGTTCTTGGAATTCTTTGTCGCTATTCTAATACGACTTTGAATTTCGGTGCTGCACTTTGCGTTCTCTCTTCAGATTTCAAGTGTTTCTTTCTGATTGTAAGTATAGGTTTCTTGCAGATTTCAATTGTCTGCTTCTGATTGTAAGTATAGATTTCTCTCAGATTTCAAATGTCTCCTGATTGTAAGTATAGATTTCTCGCAGATTTCAAGTGTCTCCTTCTGATTGTAAGTATAGTTTTTTGCAGATTTCAAGTGTCTCCTTCTGATTGTAAGTATAGATTTCTCGCAGATTTCAATTGTCTCCATCTGATTGTAAGTATAGATTTCTCGCAGATTTCAAGTGTCTCCTTCTGATTGTAAGTATAGATTTCTCGCAGATTTCAAGTGTCTCCTTCTGATTGTAAGTATAGGTTTCTCGCAGATTTCAAGTGTCTCCTTCTGATTGTAAGTATAGTTTTCTCGCAGATTTCAAGTGTCTCCTTCTGATTGTAAGTATAGTTTTCTCGCAGATTTCAAGTGTTTCCTTCTGATTGTAAGTATAGGTTTTTCGCAGATTATAATTGTCTCCTTCTGATTATAAATATAGATTTCTCGCAGATACATATATGCGTATACTCAAAACAAATACACACACTGAAATACACAACTGAAAGCATCAAATGAAACAGTCACATAAATTTAATTATCTGGGTAGCGCAGTAGCAGAAACTGACTCATAAATCTGACTGTGCATTGGAATAGTGAAAGATGCCTTTTAAAAGCTAAACAGAATATTAAGACATAAGAAAATTTTGTTAGAACCAAAGAAAAGGGTGTTGAATTGCTATATCTATCCTCTTGTATGGTAGTAAATTGATAGATTGAGAAAGAGGCACAAAGTGGTTCTACACACGGATGTTAATAATGTAAGGAATATATATATATATATATATATATATATATATATATATATATATATATATATATATATATATATATATATATATATATATATATATATATATATATATATATATATATATATATATATATATATATATATATATATATATATATGTGTGTGTGTGTGTGTGTGTGCATGTATGTATGTATGTATTTTTCGTTGTATAATATAGACATAATTTGCCTACTTATCTTTATACTGATCCTTTCCAGTTTCCTCTAGGACACATGGCCTAATGGATAAAAGCGTTGGTTGAATCCAGTGACTTGACCCAAAAGGTTATGCGTTCAATATCTGGGTACAGCAGAAGTGAATAAAAAAACTCGGTTAAAGGTTAACTGATAACTGAGAATTCCGGAAAAGGCATGGCATGTGGAACTAGAACAATCTACCCCGGTGAACGAAATAAGGTGTTCCGTTCGAAATTCCACTCACCTGAAGACGGCCCATGAATACAGCAACAAAAATGCGGATAACCGTCCAAATAATGTAAATAGTGTAAATAATTACAATGCCTCATCTCAGAAATATAGAAGGATACAGTTTCTTGAGGTTAAGATGTAATTCATCACGGAAGGCGCCGTAGTATTTTTTTTAAAATCCAAGTTTTTCGACCTTTTTAAGGTCATCTTCAGGGGTAAATTGCAAAGACAAACATGCTATTGTAACTGCGATGAAATCTGCATTTCGTTGTGTTAGGGATTTTTAAAAACACGCTCTGTTATTTTACAATTTTAAAATTTATACCTTGTAGTTAATGATTGTTTTTATAAAACGAGATTTTCAATAAACTGATATCAGTAAACTGACTAAATATACGTATATATATATATATATATATATATATATATATATATATATATATATATATCCGTGTGTGTGTTTGTGTGTGTGTGTGTGTGTGTGTGTGTGTGATAGATTTTCCAGACGTATGAGGAAGCATCAGCATGTTTGAGCCTTCGATGGCGTTTAAGACCAACTTGAGACCTACAGACATACACATACGGGAGAAGGAATGGCACCCATCGTGAAGGTTTCAAGAATAGTTGGTCGGTATTTAGTAATACGGAGATGTTCAATTCGTGACATCTCAAAAGACGAGTATGTGCACATACGCTTTTTATGCACATACTCCTCCTCTTAAGCTATATATATATATATATATATATATATATGAAAACGATATATAAATTTTTATATATCAAGAACAATTTTAAGAAAATGTTTGGAAGAGCGGGACAAAAGTATTCATTGGACTAAAGCGATGTTCATGACGATGGGTCTACGCATGCGCACGAAGGAGAGGCTACACTGAAATTTTAAATTTGAATTAAATTTTGAAAAATGTATTTTCGGTATATATATATATATATATATATATATATATATATATATATATATATATATATACTCAAAATTCTTAAATGTATTTTAATCCAAAATTATACATATATTTTAATTGCTTCAAATGTTAGTATTGTTGACACTTCTTATTGAAAATAGACGCCCCATTTTATTTATTTATTAAACAGTATGCAATAGGTCTGTCGTCCGGCACTTTCGAGAAATCTAAGTAAAGAAAATATGCGTCTATTTCAAATAAGAAGTGTCCACTATAATAAGATGGTAAGTGATAAAAATAGATTACAAATAAATCTATTCATTCTTTGTTTATCAGTGGCTGATGGGTAAATTGTCGCCATTTTATATTTTGAATTTCGCGCATGCATCTTGTTTGTTTTTTTTTATTTTGTCTACTGCGCATCATAGTAGGGTCAGTTGGGCACCTTATGTGAGAAAAACGGCTCCATGATGTAATTCATTCTTCCAGGAATGCTGTACTGGTTGGCATTCGCACCGGAAGCTGCAATATGAACATTTCAGTGTCTTTGGGTGTCAATCTGAGGACAGTGCAGAGGATACGGGAAAAGTTGGTTGAGTCTAGGGGTGATTACGAAGATTCGGCAACTCGGAAAACTGACTCTGATCGTTATGATGAGAAAAGAACTCTCGAATTTGTTGGCAAGGAACTCAGACTCAATACGAATGCCTACATCAAGTGCGTTGAGGAGGAAGTTGGATGAGTCCGATGGTGATTGGTGTTTGGAGTGATCACTAGCGATGGCGACGTTATGCCTCCGTTCATCTTCCCCCCACGTGGTCTCAGGCTCAACACGGAGGCTTACATCAAGTACCTTGAGGGGGTAGGGCTGCCCTGAGACAAGAAGGCGTCCTACTAGAAGATCCTATGTCTGGCAACACCATGTCACAGAAGCAGGAGAACCCAGTCGTGGTTGTCAGACAATTTCTGTGACCAAATCACCCCTTACATCTGGCCACCTCACACTGCAACCCCTGTGATTATTATATGTGGCATGCAGTTGAGTAAGAGACTAACAAAACTCCTTGTAACACCAAAGAGGGATTAAAGACAGGGATTATGGCAGCATTCACCAACTTAAACACGGAAACCTTCCAGAAAAGTTGCAGAAGATTTTAAAGTCATTTGGAGGCCGTGGTTGAAGCCAATGACGATGTTATTGAATAAATTAAATAAAGTGAGGAAGAGAGGGAGAAAGAAAGAGAGAGGAAGGGAGAGAAAGGGAGATAGAGAAAGAGAGAGAGAGAAGAAATGTCAGATTAAAAAATCAATTGTTGAAAAAATTGTTTTTTTAACATTTCGGGTAAAAATTAAAGATATCTGATACGTACTTCGGAATGCTCCAACGGGAGATGTGCATTTCTTAAATAGGGTAAATGAGTCTTTCTATGCTATAATGGCTACGCATAGATTAAGATTTTCTTGAAAGTGGTTTTCTCAGATGAAAAGAGAATATATGTTCGATTCCTATCGCTAAACGCATTTTCCTTATTAAAACTTTCGATATGCTATAACAAGGTGATAGTTCGAATCCTAGCAGACGCCCTTTTGTGTCCGCTCGTAATAATTGTAACCGTGCCCTTAATGAACCTGTTCAATGAGACATTGTATAACGTCTCACGAGCTTGGCAATCGCGATAACTGGGGATTCTGTGAGGATGTGTTACACAAGGGTTAGATTCTCAATCCCTCCTCTCTTCGGTCAGTCTGAAGTGCTGTCATCTACTGCTGATAAAGCAGAATAATTGGTGTGCAAATTATCTTAAGTCCACTCCTCTTGTGGCCATATCACCGGTTCTCGTACGGTCATCGACGTTAAGCAACGTCGATCCTGGTAATTATCTAGATAAGTGACTGCTTGAAATGTCAGCTGCTGCAAGCGAATGGTGTGAATTGAGCCGAATCCAATTCCAGTTGGGTCCATTATATTCACTAACGCGCAAATATGTTTAGGAAAGGTATGCATACATCTCTTCTCCCACAGCTATGGGTTAAATAGTAGAGATTATATTTGTAAATCATTATTATCCCTAAAACAAATTTATAATTTAAAAATATTTTCTGGTTTTCAATAATTTGCAAACGATTGATAAACCAAACAAACAAATCAATCAATGAATTAATTCAATTTTACTTTGCCTGATTTTCCGCTTCGAATCCAATATCTACTATGCGATATATATATGAATCCACTATCGTCTCCAAACTATATCCTCACAAGGTATGCGGGTTTTGTGATATCCTTGCAATTGTCCGAAAGAAATGTCTTCATGAACTGGTTCATGTTCTTTCTACTCTGCTGTGAATGACTTAATGCTTCTTGCTTTTCAACCATCTGCAGTTTCATTCTGTTCCTTCGAAGTTTTTCTTGTTAGTCTTCTGCCTCTTTTTAGCAAAGTACTAAAGGATCTAATCAGCTCTGAATTGATTGCAAATCTCACTTTGCGCGATCTTTTTTACAGAAAAACAATATGGCTTTCGCTTCTCTAGGTCAACCTCTGATGTGTTAAAGGTTATCACTGAAAGAGTCTGTCCGACTTTAGATAAGAACGGCGAAGCTTTAGATGTCTTGAAGGCGTTTCACAAGGTTTGGCATGCTTTTCTTCTTCACAAGCTTAAGGGCTATCGTATCTCCAGCCGAAGTTTTGCTTTGATCCAATCTTTCTTAACAAATCGTGTAATGAAAATAGTGTTGAATGATTACTCTTCTAGTTCCTTTCACATTATTGCAGGTGTCTACTTAGACTTTCTTATCTTCATCATCGACCTTCCTGATGTCATCAATTTTCAACTCGGTATTTCTTCTGATCCCACAATTCTTTACACCAATCTTAATATTAAGTTCGACCGGTTCGATTTCTTGAGGTCTCATGTTGTTGCTAACAATTAGATGTTTTAAATATTTTATAGAAGATGATATATCTTAGGTGTTTGTTAGGATCATTGAACGATGTACCTCGCGAATTTTTTAAAATTGCTTTTTCATCCTGTTTATAACACTGTGTAACACAATTTTTTGTCCTTGGGTAGCAACTGTTATCTCCTCTTTGCTTGCACGTAGAAAGTATAAAAAATGGCTAATATTTTCTTCAGTTGTAACCAGAATCATGATATTTCTGAAGTTCACATATTTCCACTTGGAAAACTGGCGAATGTCAACTTTCTTATTCACGCAAAGTAGAGACAAAACGGCATATGATTCAAAAGTAGCATTTATTTATTTTAGAATTACACAAAACAGACCACAAAAAATTTACTTTCACGAACCAACCGCCAAATATAGTACCCTATCATGTTTTTGTTACACGATCCTTGGTAGCGACATTCAAAGTCTATAATATCCAGGTGGAAACGCTCACCTTGATCTTCTGATTATGCCGCTATGTTCTTCTTGAACTTATCAAGATGAGTGTCGTAAATATGGACTTTGAGAGACATGCTGCAGCCGATTTTCCCGTAGTTATTCACCAGGGTCTCAACAAGCTTTACAGAGTTTTCGACCTTGTGATTCCCCAGGAAGCCCCCCCCCCCCGCCTCCCACGAACCACTGCGGCAAAGCTGTCCTACACGGCATTCCTCGTCCTAGTGAGCTTCTCGGGGAATTCCTTGCACTATGATTTTCTTTATTTGTGGTCTGACGAAGACATCGGCTTTGGGTAAAGGAAGAAGTCTTGATGGTATTTGAAGGATGCAAACTCCTTATTTGGAGTTGTGACTCATTGTTTCAAAGGCACAATTTTAAGTCCATTGAAGGAAACAATACTTTCCGGCTCTTCAACAGTAGCTCCATTCGACGTTGCTCCGCGCCACACTGGAACTCGGTCCGCTATGACCAGTTCCGCCTGTGGTAGTGTGTGTAGTGGTGTCCCTCTTGTCCCAAAGGCAAACATAGCACGGAAACGTGGTAAAGTCGCCTTGGAGACCCATCAGGAAGGCCACCATTTTGAAGTCTCCAATAACCTCCCAAACATACTCTTTATATTTCAAGGTATCTAGCAAGATCTTGAAATTGCTATATTCCTCCCTGAGCTGCACCGAGTGAGCCAGGGTAAGAGGTGGATCCATGCTCCCGTTGTGAAGCAGCACCACTTTCAGGTTCTTGGATGAAGCGTCACTCGCTGGGATTAATATATGTAATAAAAAATAGGTCTTGTTTATATATATATATATATATATATATATATATATATATATATATATATATATATATATATATATATATATATGGTTGACTCTCCCGTATTCGACGTATGAGGGTCAAGCAGCTTAGTTCCTAGGAACTAGACACCAGCACATATGATTTGATTCTAGTGGTGAAGGCTTTCTGCCGAACCAACCACACTTGGTGCACTACAAAACGACCAAAAGACCCTTCGCAGGTTTTGAATTCAGAGTTGTCATTCTCCTAGACCAGTTGCCATATCCAAGGCTATAGAACCCAGTCGGTTCTGCTATTTACCCATAGCTGGGGGGAGAGAAGAAGAGGATTCCTACCTTCCCCAAGGGTATTAGCACGTAAGTGATTGTAATGGTTTCGACTGGAATTCGAAATCGGCTCCCCGATTCCTCAATCCGAGCCGCTATCCACTACTCCACCGTGCCTCTCCCCCACTCTCTCTCTCTCTCTCTCTCTCTCTCTCTCTCTCTCTCTCTCTGTATATATATATATATATATATATATATATATATATATATATATATGAAGAAAAGTTGAAAACTCAACTAGAGGATTTAAAATTATTTAAAACTAGCAGCATGGCCCGGCGTTGCCCGTGCTTGATTAAAAAATCGTATGACTCATACAGCAATCGCTATAACTTGACTTAAAATATTTTTGCCCTTCCTTGCCTTTAAAGAAGTGCCCTTTGCCGTGCTGATGTTGCTACATGCCTTACTTCTTGCCTATTTCACACTGCGAATTTTTTCTAAGCTCTATACTAAACATTAAATATATTACGAAAAAAGAACTAAACAAAATGAACACAAAACGATCCGCTTTAAAAAAAGGACTCGTAACTGGGAAAACCGAATGAAAAAAGAATGTTAACAACAAATATTTTTTCACACCCAACCCAGTTCTGCGGAATCAGAATCAACGTTGAGTTTAAGCAAGCGAATGAGCCAATTGGAGTAAAGTGCCATGCAGATTTAAATTTTTCCCACTTGTGACGAATGCAGCTATCGATTTTTTTTGCATGCTAGCATGCTAGTTAACATTCGTGTCAGTCAGCTGTTGGCTCTCACGCTGGTCAATAGAATCTTCCTGCCTATTCGTGGCAGCCAGCTATTGGCTCTCACTCTAGCCAGTAGAAAATGGCCGCAAACTACATGAAAACTGCCGTAAAAGCATGAAAAAATCGATTATTTCCACTATCGATGGGAGTTGGGAAATGCAAAGTCGGTCTTGGCCCTCCCACTAACTTGGAGCATGTGCATGTAAATTTTGGTGCAAATCCGTCGAAAATTGCTGCCGTGCAGTCGGTACACACACACACACACACACACACACACACACACACACACACACACACACACACACACACACACATCCTGCCTTTTTATAGATAGAGATTATATATATCGAGTTCTATTATTTTCAAAAGATAAACTGAGATGGAAAGACGTGTGGCTATATCATGATATGTCTCACATCTATATTTTTACCCGTGTGAGACATATAAAATACTTATTTTCTTATATATATATATATATATATATATATATATATATATATATATATATATATATATATATATATATATATAATAACCGTTCGAACCGTGTGTGTATGTAAAGTAACTCAAAAACTTAGCTAGTAGTAATAACTTTACGAGTATCAATTCTAGTTGATTTTGCAATATTGCAATGTGTATTCACATGCATATTAATTAAAGGGAACGATTCTAGGATTCATGTAGATGAAAATAGAGATTCAAATAGTGAGCAGATTAAAATGGAAGCAAAAATTTATGAGATATCATTGATCGTGGAATAAAGAATTAAGTAATGTTCAAATGAAATCATTCATTGATGTAGCTCTTTCTCGGCCATTTAACCTTTCTCAGCCATTTGAACTAAGATATAAAAAAGGAAAAAAATTGTATTTTTTTTGTCACTGTTATTATTTTAAGTTGTGTCCGTTCTGTGTGTAAGGGATCATGGCTCTCCATAGGTTCTTTTCCTTTATTATTTGTGAATTGCTCTCATTTTGAATGCAGTGTTTTCCTAGTGTCTTCTCCACAATTCAGAGTTGTCCTTCAACGTGATCGACTCTAGTCCACAGCTAGAGAGACAAGTCTACCCTGCTATTTAACCTACAACTTGTAGGGGGACGGGGGCGGTGAATTCTGAAAGACATTAGTGCGAAATAAATGTAAACAGATTTGGTCGGAACTTGAATTCGTTTCAACAATTCTACTTCCAATGCTAATAGAACGTCCGTGAATTCTTTATAATTATTCCAAAATTTATGTTCTTTCATTTTCCTCAGCCATTAGTAAAAACTTTTTTGGATTTTTCTGTGATATTTATTTCTTTATTTATTTTCGAATATATGCGCGTATGTGTGAGGCAAAGCTTAACGTCAGAAATTTACGAACCCGGCTGTCTACATACACAACTACGTTTAACACACACACACACACACACACACACACACACACACACACACACACACACACACACACATATATATATATATATATATATATATATATATATATATATATAATCATTTTATTCCAAGAAAGCAATAATGTCACTAGGACGCAAGGGGTTACTGGGACTGAAAGAGAATTAGAAGATTTTAGTGAGAAGAATGGACAATAAAAGAACAGTTTTCAGTGAGACAGAAAATGGCGATAGGTGTTGCATCTAATGTCGAATATTTTCCGTAGCAGAGAATTAAGAAATCGGGAGGGAGTTCCACAGGTGATGTGCGAAAAGATCTATGAGAAGAGAACATACGGTAGCTCAGCCGTAAAACGGTGAAGCCTAGTTGCCAATCTAGTAGCACACTTACATTTAAGCAGGCCATATACCAAGAGGAAAGCTCATCAAAACAATTGCCATGAAAATATTTATAGTAAAAGCAGGGGAAATCCTCACTTTCCAGTTTTTATAGAGATCAAAAGCGTCCCCGTATCCCTGTTGGAGAAGAATTATTTTCCACCTTCAAACCTCTCTATCATAGGCGGGATGTGTCGAGTCCCTCACTGCTCTATCGTTACTTCCATCGAAAGTGCTCGGACGAGCTACATTCCTTTGTTCCCCCAGGTATAACTTTCACGGCTTGGACAATAATGACAATAAACTACATCCAAAAATTGACCTCTGTTCGAGAGTTTTTGAGGAGCGTGGAAGCACCTCTTAATTGCTTTTGTTCACAGGTCCACCCAGACCCGGGATGGTAGCACCTGTTCGGTTCCCACCTATAGGGAAATAATTAACCCCCAAACTGGGATCAAAAATCCATGAAAGTATAAAAATAGATTTTTATAATAAAAATAACAGCAATAATTTTTTGAAAAAACAAAACAAAACACCAACAAAAAAACAAAAAAAAACAAACAAATATTACCAGCACTATATTTGACTTTCGACAAAAACAAAAATACGCCAATGAAACCTGATCTACAAACTGATTTCTTACAAAGAATACATATTCTATTCATACGAACCTATCCTAAAAATCTTATCGGCATTAAATAACCCATTTTGGTGTTGATAAGCCGTAAAAGAAAATAAACCAAACCAAATAAACCCAAGTCACTTATATAGTATCAAACCATTCCCATTTCCCCTGTATTCCATTGGTGAGAAGTATGTTCCACTCGAACAGCTTCTTCCCGTGAACCACTGCCCTATGGAACAGACTCCCAAGAGGATGTTTCCACGATCACTACAATCTTAACCTGTTCAAGTCTAGAGTCAACAGTTATTCTCACCTCCTATTCGTATAAACTGAATCTTAACGTAACCCTCTATCTGGAGTGGCCTTCAAGGCTTGTGACTTACTGTAAAAAAAAATATAAAGAAGAAAAATGTCACGTCACGCCGGTAAGAAAGTGACTGAAATTGCTTATATACATATGAGGAGATACTGAAAAGTTCTTGATCTGATCCACTTCTAAAAATCTGACCAAATGACCATCTGATTTTTAAACACCCCTTCTTCTCAGGTTGAGAAAAGTTTTAACATTCTCTTGTATCTATGCATGCTTGTGTATACTTATGC
Source organism: Acanthosepion esculentum (assembly GCA_964036315.1). Lineage (NCBI taxonomy): Eukaryota > Metazoa > Mollusca > Cephalopoda > Sepiida > Sepiidae > Acanthosepion > Acanthosepion esculentum. Next base: position 31,397,319 of record OZ038518.1, on the reverse strand, counting down.
GTAAAAATAGGCGTACGGCATCACATCCACTTATGTGCTACTTGTAGATGAGAGTACATCGATTTTAGAGCTCAAGTGTGAATTTGTACTATATATATATATATATATATATATATATATATATATATATATATATATATATATATATATATATATATCCACATGTAGTTACAAGTGCATTCAGTTATACATACATACACACACATGCGCGTTCACATAAAGACATACGCATATAGTATATAGTGAACATATACACATAAATACCCATATACACATGCACTTATATATATATATATATATATATATATATATATATATATATGTTTGTTTGTTTGTGTGTGTGTGTGTGTGTGTATATATCTATATAAATCTACATATATGTATGTATAGATAGAAACATACACTTTGAGGTGTCTGTTTACGTACATATGTCTAAATGTTGGATGACAGTGTTGAGGCATTTGTAGTTGGTGACAGGTGGAAACCTCATTACTGCTGGCAGCAATCTTGTAGCGACAGCCTACAGCAGCACTTCGGTAATCAGGTGACAATTACTCAAAAGGAGCAGTGGTGGTGGGGGGTCGGGAGACCAACTTTTGAGAACCAGGGTGAGAGAGCAGGAAAAAAAAAACGGGTGATGATGAGAAACTGTGGCCAGCTTCTCTCTACACATATTGCCTCTATATTTAGTGATGTCGGACCAACTCTGTTCGAAATAATAAGAAAAAAAGTAGAGGGATTCTTACCTTGCTAGGCTTTTTATCATCACGAAAATGAAGGCTTGTGAATGAATAAGGCGGACGTGATTTTTGGTGTCATGTGAAGGTGTGTGTGGGGGGGGGGAAGCATAGCGGAACAGGAAAACGTAAAATTTGAAGCTGTATAATAAAAAAAAAAGTTACGAAAGAAGCAATTGAAAAAAGCAAGTTGGATAAGAAATTGAACGCGCGGAAGAAATGAAATGAAAGTCATTCTTCAAAAGGGGAAGGTAAGAGGACAAGGAACTATTAAAGAAAGAGTTCAGAAAGAGAAGGAAATGATATATTAAGGAAAGATTGCATTGAGAAAGAGAGAGAGAGAGAGAGAGAGAGAGAGAGAGAGAGAAAGAGAGAGAGATTGGCTTAAAAGGAAGCAGTATAAAGGACAATTTGATGGAAGAAAGGAGAGACTTTCAGATGACACGACAGAAAGAGAGAGAGGAAGAAGTGGGTAAAAATACAAATACGAGGTGAGCCAGGAAAAGGAGGAGGAGGAGAAAGAGGAGAGAGAAACAAAATGAAGAGCCAAATAGAAAGAAAAGAATTGTGAGAATACATGTTGATAAAGATGGAACTGAGAAAAGGAAAATAAAAACGTTAAAAAGATACGCAAGAGATAAGTATAAGGGTTAGAGAAAAACGATTCGTAACAAATAAAAAAAGGTGATTTAAAATAGACAAGATGGACGGCAGAATTCTAGAGAAATGATTTTGGGCGGAGAAGATTGTCGAATCTCGTGACTAATGAGTAAGCGTCGAAAAGAAATGGAAGAAAGCTGGGGCTGTGGTGAAAACTTAGAGTAAAAGTCATGAGAGAAGGTGAAAGTGAGTGAGTGAGTGAGTGAGTGAGAGAGAGAGTGTGTGTGTGTGAAGAGAGGTGGAAGAAATAAACAAGTGAGAGGAGAAGAAAAAATGTAAAACGATCGGCGTGTAGTGTAAACTGAGAACAGATGCCATGGGAGAGAGTGAGAGAGAGTGAGAGGGGGGAGTGATATAGGGATAGATTAGGAGAGAAGAAAGATGGATGAAATAAACAAGGGAGAAGAAAGAAAGAAAGAAAAAAAACGTTGGAAATTATTAACATATAGAGTAATATGAGATCCGAAGTTATGAGAGAGAGAGAGAGAGAGAGGGAGAAAGGTGAAAAGAGAAGAAGGAAATAAACAAGAGAGAGGGAAGGAGGTGGAAACAATCGATCTGTAAACTGAGAGCAGAACTCATGAGAGAATGCGTGTGTGTGTGTGTGTGTTGTGTGTGTGTGTGTGTATGTTGTGTGTGTGTGTGTGCGAGAGAGAGAGAGAGAGAGAGAGAGAGGAAGGGAGAAAAAAGGTTATCTAAAAAGGAATGGGTTGATTGTCTAAATCGATAAATGAGGTTGACTATAGAAAAAAACACCAATTAAGAAAGAAAGTAAGAAAGAAAGAAAGAAAGAAAGAAAGAAAATCCAACGAAGAATCAGCAATATTATTAGTCCTGATCTGGCGGCTCGGCTTCAATCACTTTCCCACCGCCGCAAAGTAGCCTCTCCGTGTCTATGAACACTTTCATGGTAATTGTTCGGATATGCTCTTTGCTATGGTACCTAGGCGTTTTTTTAATTTAAGTGCAGTACTAGATTGGCGTCGAAAGCTCATCATTTTACAACTGGCTAGATGTAACCGTAAGTTCTATGCTAAGAGTTTCTTTTCTCAAACTTCTCACTTGTGGAATTTTCCTCTGGCTCCATGCTTTCCAACCAAATTTAATCTGCAAAAATATAAATGTAATGTCAATCGCTATCTACTCTCCTCCTGATTACTCTTTTCCCTTCCAGCTCATTTGTAATGTTTCTAATTCTTCCACACCCTATTGTGTCTTAGTGGCTTTACTACCTTGCATGTGGTGATACCGATAAGAAAAAAGAATGATAAACGTCTTCTCATGTATCAGTTATTATAGGTCTAGTTAGGTGATAATATTTTCTGAATGGTTAATTTTGACAGTATTGCTTGAAGTTTGGGTTTGGAACTTAACCAACAGTCTCTTTATCCACTTTTGTTTTCCTATTCACAAAACAATAACAGAGTTCATTGCGCAAGAATATAATTTAACTTGACATTTTTAGAAATGAGAAATATCCTAACGTTATTCATTAATGAACACATTTGTATATTTTTATTAATTTTGGTAAATTTCCAAAAGAACTAAATTTCATGAATTAAATATGTCAAAATTAACTGACACAAAAAACTTTTATAAACACTTAAAAAAATTAAACTCTATTTTAAGTTATTTTTTCTGAAGTCGAAAAAATAAACTCGCATATTTTAAAAAATTCATTTAATTATATTCTCTATTCGCGAATTTTCACTGTAATCGAGTCATTAATTTTAGCGAAGCAAATATCTTCATGTACAACGTTCAAATCAATTATATAAATAAATAGACATTTCAAGCAAAAACGGATCTATTGAAAATAAAAACAAAAATTACAAAAAACACATGATTATACAGACAAAATCGAGTAATGAGCGATGGGGTGAAGCGGCTTCTTCACAGGAGAAGTCTGAGTTTCGATTAAAAGTGCTGCGTTGGTGAGGTTTCATATCAGGAAATCACCAAGAGAAGTTCTTATTTGTAAAATACACTTCTTGTGTACGTATCAAATAAAAATAATGAAAAAGAACTTTTCTTTCGTTGAGCAAGCCAAGTCCCTTTTTCTATGAGACATTAAAGAATGCCATAAAATGGTTGTAACAAAATTGATACAATTAAAACATTTCGATATGTTTAAACATTACGTTAGTCGCTGTTTGATATATATATATATATATATATATATATATATATATATATATATATATATATATATATATATATATATATATATATGATAATATTTTTAGATTCATGAAATATATTAACAATTCGACATTGTTTACCTCCCTCTATACTCATACCTTTTGCAGGAATCACCGCTTTTGCTGAGAAGTGTGACGTTTTTCAGTAAATATTTAATGGCTACTGGTATATTTATGCCGCAAACAATATTTGGCAGACTCATGTGAGTCCGGGTAAAAAATCAATGATGGAATTCAAACAAACAATTAATGCATGTATTAACATGGGCGTTTGGCGAAGCCAAGTGGGTTAACCCACAGATTACCGTTACTGTGATATAATTGTAAGTTGGTTATCACTTTCAAAGCAGAAAATGCTTTTAATATAAGTAATTTTATTACAAGCCTTCAGCAAAATAATTGTTTATTTATAATATCAGAAAAGACTAGAATAGAAATAAACTATAGTGTATAGGTATTAAAAAAAAAAAAAAGAAGCTGAATAGGCAAATTATTTATTTGAATTCAGTAAGAATCACTGACTTGGCCACGATACATAATACGCATACTATGATATAACGCGCATACCAAATATAATGTGTATATTAATATGATGTGATTAATAAGATATGATGTGTATAACTGTAGATAAAGCTATTTTTATTTGTTACGTAATATTTGCACGCACATACACACACACACATACACACACGGATAGATAACCAACTTTATATACATTTAATTAACTTTCAGTATTTCGGACAGACTCACAAAAAACTTTTGAGCTTTATATATCAAATTAACGTACTGAAGCTTTTTTGAACTTGCGAATTTTCGTCCTGGGTATATGACGATAAACTACATCCGGCAGCAAGGCCTCTGATCGGGAGGTTTTCAGGAACGTGAAACCACCTCTTAATTGTTATTGTTCCCAGGTCAACACTGAGACGGGGCGGTAGCACCTGTTAGGGTCCCAGCTATGGGCAAATAGTGAAACCCCAAACTGGAGTCAAAACATTTATGAAAGCATAAAAATACATTTTTATGGTTAAAATTTTAAGCAAATAACAACATAACAATTACAGCAACGCTTCCATGAAAATTAAGTTTCGACATTAAGTGACCCATAAAGAGTTGATATGCCGTTAAGCAACCCGAACCAAATCAAACAAACCAATTTGAAATCAGTTTTACAGATGAAACTTAAACTAATATATGGAAAAACCTGAAATTTAAAAACTCGTTTTTTTGTGATATTTTGATAGCTAAGTATCCTGTCATACAATGCTGATATTGTATGAAGTAAAATTTTATCACTGCCATGTTTCCTTGTAATTCTGCTCAAAATGTTATTGATGTAATTGTTCTGATGTGTTTTAATTATTCACTGGTAGTTTAACTTTTTATTGTGAGTCGGGCAAATTCGGATTTCACTTGAAAATTTTGGAGGCAAAATAGAAGTTACAGCTCGTAAGTAGGAGTGGCTTTTAGGTCTCGATGTAATTTGTCTGTGATCTTTTGGTTTTTACAATGATGTTCACTCTATATAAGGCCCAAGAGCCACTTGAGGCAGATGGTTACGGAATAAAAGGCACAGTTTATGGCGATATGTGGGAAGATAACTGTTAACCCTTGATTTGGAAAGGTTAAACTTATAGTAATCGTGGAAACATCCTCTTGGGAATATGTTCCATAAATCAACGGTTCTTTGGAGGAAGCTGCTCGTGCAGCTCTCACAAATGGGACACGAATAGAACGAGGGTGACTCGTTACAATGTGCAAGTAGACATGAAGGTTAGAACTGGTGTCATTAAGAGTAAGTTACGTTGTATATAATAACTATCTCAGTTGTTGGTTATTGTGGC
>OZ038518.1:31364377-31386877 GCA_964036315.1 Acanthosepion esculentum | reverse complement strand
CAGACACTATTTCTTTTTTTACAGCTTTAAAAAAGAAATATTTTTCATCTTTGTCATTCGTAAGATATGAGACTGAATACAAAAAAAAAAAAACGGTTGATAAATTTAACCGTTTTTTCAGGCTTGTAAAATCTACAATAAGTAAGTACGGGGTGTCTCAAAAATGTATACACACTTTTGCAGTGTATAGCTCAGGTCAACGTGCTTTCTTTTCAGATTTACACGTTAGCATTACTAATGTCCTTGAGGCTTAGATTTGAACGAAGAAAGCTCACCCTGAAATGCTACTGGAAGTACAAAAAAGCAGCTGAAGCTCAAAGGCGGTATTGATAAACGTTTCATTCAGCTGCACGCGTCTGGCTTACAATCTCATAAATTCTTTTTGGAAGCCGATTTTTTTTTTTTTAATAATAATGGGTATAAAGTAATTAATAATAACAAAACAAAAGTCATTGAAACAAAGCAAGTTCAGTCGACCAATGATGACAATTCCAGAACAACGTAACTATATTTTACTAATTTGAGGCTCTCTCTGGATCAGCATCGCCTCGCCTGTCTACTATCTGCTTCACAAGCGAGTAGTGGCGCCTGGCTCAACGCAGTGCCCTCTTCATCTACCGGTACCCTTTTAGATGATGAGTGCACTCGGGTCGGAGTCGCGATCCGTCTTGGACTCAAATTATGTGAGCGTCACAAATGCAGATGTGGAGCCTCCATCGATGAGTTTGGTTTGCATCCTCTCTCCTGTCGTCGTTGTGCCGGCCGCTTTCCACGACATGCAGCAATTAACGACATCATCAAAAGAGGTTTGGATGCAGCTGGGTTCCCTTCCCAAATCGAACCCGTAGGCCTCGACCGTGGTGATGGAAAGAGGCCGGGTGGCATTACCATCTTCCCTTTTAAAATGGGTAAGTCGTTGATTTGGGATGCGACCTGTGTAGATACGTTTTCGGTCGGTAATTTGATCAAGTCCGCGATTGAGTCGGGGTTCGTCGCCCAAGACGCAGAGATAAAAAAAATAGCTAAATATTCAGGGGTTATTGGCCTTCGTTCGATGGTGTTCCTTCGGAGGATTGGTGCGATTGCGTCTCGATTAAGGAACGAGCTTCGCGAAACGGAGTGGCTCTTGCAGCGTGTCTCACTGGCGACGGTTCGAGGTAATGCTTTCTCCATCTCATAAATTGGAGATAAGTTTGAAGCTGATAGAAGTGTACAGGGTGTGTGCAAGAGACATTCAGGAAGACCTCGGATATCAGAAAGCCCTGTGAAACAAGAAAGGGTGATGGAAAGTTATTGGACATTATTGTAAAAAGATGCAATGAAAAAATTTTAAGAGCATGCATTTATAATAAATACTGTCTTCATGTGCATTCTTTACATTACATAGATTTGGTTCTAGATGCATGGATTATTTCTTGAGAAAGTTCGAAAATCTCTGTACATTTTTTATACACTATGTAGTATTCCACCATTGATACTCATAATAATCTCAATATATTTTACTTTTATATCAATCTATAGGAAATAAAATATACGTTCAACTGATAAAAATTTCAATGACTGGTATGGCCTTTTCTATATGCCAGGTGATCATGGCTCTCCACAATTACCTGTCCTTTGTAGCCCATAATAAAGTTAGTCTTTTTCCTATTTCTCCTAATCCCTGTTCTGTCAGCCATTTATACAAACTCGTTAGGTAGATTATACGTTGTCTTTCCTCTGTCCTTCTTGTCTGTCCCATGAATGTCTAATTTTCCAAGCCCCCTTTCCTCATTATATGTCCTAGATATTTCAACTCTTTCAGATGTTACGTATAAGTTTCCTTTTTGTTTCCTTTTTCTCTAAAACTTCATCATTGCTCACGTGTTCGGACCATCGTCTTCTTGGTGTCCTTCTGAAAAACTACATTTTTGTTGCCTGAAACCTCTCCTTCATCTGTGATGTCATTGCCCAGCAGTCACTGCCATGTTAGGAGGACTGATTTGATATAACAGTTCACTACTCTTTTCTTTGTTTCTTAATACTTTGCTTAGCTTTTCGAAGGCATTAATATCCCTTCAGATTTCAGTGTCTCATTTTCCGGCCTTTTTGAAACACTTCCTAGATATTGAAATTTTTGTACTTGTCTAATTTTAGTACCTCCAATTTGTAATTCGCATGATTTTTTTCCCGACAACCTGACATTCTGTTTTCTTGCAATTTATGTTTAGTCCTTTCTTCTCGCTTTCCTTTATTACCTTGTGTAGCAGTTCCTGTAATTTAAACATCAAAGTTTTTTTTATCATACCAATTGCTAAATTGGTTGATTTACTTTCTCATTTAGTTTACCTCCCTTCGATTAGTTGCCTTACACTAAGTCATACCTAATTAGTATTTTAGTCTACCCGATGAAATTGGTTAAATGGATGACAGAATAAGAACACGGGCTGAGTAGGTAAGGAGATGGATAGTAAGTTGTGGGAAGCTATGATTACTCAGGACCTGAAGGGACACGAGAATAAAATAAGGTTGAAAAGTGAATGAATTAAGAAAATGAGGAAAACCTGGTTTTCAAAACAGTTTGACCTTTAACATTTACATATGACATTGTTGCTAAAACAGGTGAGTATAAATATAATCGTCTCATCCATTTTTTCAGTGAGAAAGCAGATGGCCAACTGTATTCTATTGGGAGATCGGAAGTGACAGCATTTCATGTGGGAAACTTTTTTCCAATATGAAGGAGACTGAAACGATTTTATGAAAAGGATTTTTTCGTAAAAAAAAATTAATTCTAAGTATTTCTTTAGTCGTGGGCGTTTAATCCCATTTCTCGAAACCAACATTCTTATATTTGAAGCATGTATATCACTAGCTGTGTTGAAATCTAAAGTAAACGTTGCTAAAATCAAATTTGAAAATGTAAACCAATTTAAATATGAAATTAAACTAGTTAAAAATGCAACAGAAATGCAAAATTTACATGTTAGAATCTAAAGAAATTTATAAGCATACAAAATTCTACTCTTCAACCCCAAATAGTTAAAGATTTTAGAAGACTTAAAAATTATGAGAGAAACACGTTTATTCAGGATCATTTTTAGAAATTAGAGCTTTGCTCGCGCAAAGGGTATGATGCTACAGGGTATTCAGTAAAAAAGCAGTAAATTCCGAAAGACGTGAGATAACCGTTGAAAATTAGTGACAACTGATGTGACTGAAAAATTAAAGAAGGATTTCTACACATTTCGTCAATCCTCACTTCGGGTGTTCTTCTTTGAAAAGTACGATAACTTGACGCTCAAAATCAGTGAGTTGTTTAGCCATACGAGAAGGGGATAATGAAAGTTGTCTACAAATAACACTTAAATGACGAGTCACAAGATCGATCAGCAATTAATCAATCATAAGAGAACCAATCAGAGTTAAGTAATAACGCGAGAGTTGAATGATTATTCACGGTCAAGAAATTTATTCAAGGTTATTCAAGGTCAGTTATTTCTGAAAGATAAAACAGTGATAAGTTTTCCGCTTTTTTACTGAGCACCTTGTATAAATGCTAAAATTCGTATGGGTTAAGATTATTTATTCTTTTTCCATTTTTAGCAAGAACCAAATTTTGTATTATTGACTTACTTTCTTCGTATAGTTAATATATTAAAAGCAAAAAAAGGTCAATTTAAATAATACCAAAATCAAATATATACAAAAGTTTAATTTCCCAGATGGAAGTACTTTAACAGAGGGCGTAAATTGTATTACTGAAATCCGAAAATCTATTGGGATAGCGAAAGATACCTTCCAAAAGCTAAGCAAAATATTAAGAAACAGAAAAATTTCATTAGAAACAAAAAAAGAAAGAAAAAGAATACTGAACAATTATGTAATATCAGTTCTCCTATATGGCAGTGAATGCCGGACAATCTCCTCACAGATGAAGAAGAGACTTGAAGCAATAAAAATGTGGTCTACCACTCCGTCCCTTCAGCCCCTCAACCTCCGGCGTCTTCCTCTTTGGGTTGAGGCGCCCACTTGGTCTGAACCGAACTCAGGGGTATCTGGCCGCACGCTCCCTGAGTACCCGTAGATTGTTCGACCGGTCACTGGCCAAGTTCCGCCTGCTGCCACGTTGTGTTAAATTTTAGATCCAGTAGGCGGGGGGAGGGGAATGTCCATACGCTCACGGTCGATTGGGGATGTAGGCACGGCTGTGAGGGTGGGCGGCAGGGAAATTAGAATGTGGCGAAAAAAAAAAGGAAATAATATCTGCAGAAGCCGAACAACAATGGGTAAAATATTGATGTCTTTTATATAAGGAAACAATAACAGTAGAAAAGATTACAGAAAGGATAGAAAAGCAATTAACATAAGAAAAGAGGACTACTCCTCTACCAATTTTCCATCAGAGAGAGGTGTGTGTGTGATTAACTCGTTCCAATCGACTTGGGAGAATGTGTGGCTCGTAATTCCAGCCCTACGTGCTTTTCAGTTTGTTGTCGTAAGTGACAAACGTTAGGTTTCAGCGGCTTTTCAATGCGACTGCTACAACGACGATGATATTTCTTGAAGTCCTAATCTCTGACTCGTCACTGGACCGACTCACTGCGACGACAGTCTCTCTACCCCGACTCTGCTTCACCGACGTAACTCCCAACGTAACTCCCAACGTAACTCCCCAACTCAGCATAACTCGCGTTTATATAGCAACCGAAGGTTATAAGCCAGGTTGTTCACTCGCTTAACACGAGTGTCGCCATAATCACGTGTATTTGCAAAGTTTCTGTTGCTTACTCAGATCTATTTCAAATCTCTTAGTGGATAAAATTAATTCGTTCATTCCAATTGTCTTTTCGATGACGAAATTCAGCGGATACAACTTATGTTTAGATTAGATTTCGCTAGCAGTAAACATACACTGATCTTACCTCCCCGGTCCAATTTACTTCAATATGTTTTTATCAAAAATATTATTTTCGTCTATTTTTTTTTTTAATGACCCAAATTAAACATCGCCTCCTGCCCTTTGCATTTGTTTATAAACAAGTCTTCGCCAACCCGATTTGAAATTCACTCTTTATCCATCAGCCGTCTTAGGTTTCATATATCATTGTTCTAGATTCTTTCCTATTAATAGCGCTGACACAGTTTGTAACTTCACGGAAGATCGTGTTTTCCATTTTCAATCAATAAACGTTATATTTGCGCGTGTGCATTCATGTGGGTGTGTGCGTCAACCTCTCTCTGTTACAGTGGTTCTACAGAAGGATGCTGAGAATACTATGACCGAAGATGTGAGCAACGACGGGGTTTTAGAGAAACAAAAAGGAGATTTATACTAAGCATCATGAAGAAACAGTTGAAATTTCTAGGGCATATGATGAATAAAGAGGGCTTGGAAAATTTGATACACACAAGACAGAGAAAAACAAGGCATAACCTATCTAGAGAGCTTGAGGAAATGGGTTGCGGAAGACGGTTTAGCAAAAAGACAAAAAATGTATTAAGAGCTACAAAGGACATGAAATTGTGGAACAGTACAAAGAAGAAGAAGAAGAAGAAGAAGAAGAAGAAGAAGAAGAAGAAGAAGAAGAATATATGCGTGCTTTCACGGTTTAAATTGAAAAATCATACTTAATCGTATGATATAGACAATAATAATATTAATAATCTATCATTGCCCTAAACTAGTGATACTATGGAATATCAACCTCTATATCAACCTCCATTACACCGCGACGTGGTGTAATGGTTAGCAAGCTTGTCTTTCTAGAACAATTACGACTGCATTCGATCCTCACAGCTTTCGGTTCTGTGCCACATCTAAGCTACGCTTAGAATATCATTTAGCCACATCGGCGTGTGGTTTAATGGTTAGCAAGCATGTCTTACTAAAACAGTGCGTTCGATACATATATTAGGTTGGTGCAAAAATAATGTCGTTTTTTGACGTTCAAATTCATGTGAGAAAACGACATTATTTTTGCACCAACCTAATATAACATAAACATATAAAAAATATATTCTTGGTAATTCTTTATATGAAAAAAATATTTCTATGCTTTTACTATAAAAATGTATTTTTATACTTTTATAGTGTTTTGTTTTTGTTTTGGGGGTTCACTATTTGCCCAGTGTTGTAATATCCAGGACGGCCACTATTGGAAGATGCTCAAATAAATAACTTCAACTGTTTAAGAGAAAAAACTATAATGGCTGAAGAAAGGTAACCCCACATAAAGAACCGGAAACAAATAAAAAAAAAGAAAGAAGTTGCTTCCCTTTCTATGATATTTGAATTAACGCCATGTTGGTGCAGTGCTTCTTAAAATTGAGTAAAATTTGTTTTGCTGTCTGAATTTCGGTAATGGGGAATTATCATTATTTACATCATTTATAAGTGGACTGTTGTGTTCATCTTTGTTGATGATGTCACAACGCTTCGTTTGTTGTCAGGTGATTGTCAATCTAATTAACCTTCAGAGAATTCCAAACGGAACCGTTTATTTATTCTAAGGGAGGTCAGTTGTTCTCGTTCCGCTGCCCATGTCCAGGGTTTCCTCAAATTAGTTCTTATTTATTGCTCGCCTCGTTTTCAGTGTCCAACTACAAACTGCTCAGCGTAGGGATTGAACTCTCAATTACTATGTCACCAAATTCACGAAGCAGCAGCACTTTAATCCACTGGAACAATTCTGAATGGAGAGCTGCCTGCTGAAAAGTGCTGCTATTGCTACTTGTCGCCCTTCACTGCACTCACCGATGTTACACTTTTTCCTGCAGCTGCTGTAGAAGTCTTGCTGCCACTTCTCTTTATTAATGTCTAACAAATCTTAAATGCTAATTTTTTTTTTACATTTCGTTTTTAGAGTATATTGAGGTTTATTTGCAAGTCGGCCCAGTAGAAAATTGCCAGTTATAAAATAACTCAATCGTAAAAAGCGAATTTCCGACATTAATATAGAATTTATGAAGGTTAATTAATCAAGAATTTATCAAGGTTCATTTGCTAACTGAAGAATGTCATTCAACTTGAAACATCATCAAGTTCAACCTTAAATTCAACCTTAAAAATTCGATACTCTTTATAAATTATCTCTGTTAAGAACATTCTGACCTCTACAAAAAGATGGACGAGAAATAATTATTATAATATTTGCTAGACAACACAAGCAATCTTGCGAGTGAAAAATATAATTTCGTTTAAATACTGTATTTCACGCTATATAAAAATATGTTGTATAAGGTGCATTAAAAAATCATCCTACAATTTATACTTCGATGTTTGATTGGCTTTAGAGGCTATCGGAACTAGTCTTAATCCTTAAAGGGCGGAGATCATCACTTCCTGATTACGTATGGCAATCTCACTCTAAGTAGACCGTGATTTTATTGCGTGAGTAACATGAAGAACCCATCGAAAAAATATGCTGAGTCTACATATAAAAATGACCTTATAGGATTCTATTGGGATCGAAAGATCTTCTGCCCTTCAGTGACAATAATACTTGCTCTGGTTCAAATTTCAACCAACTCTACGGGGAAGTCCCTAAAATCTGGATACATAGGAAATCTCATTAACTATATTTTTTTACCTCCACGGATTAAACATGGTTTTGTCGAAAGAAGCAAGAATTAACTTCTTTTTCTGGAGTCTGCTAAAGGTGAAGGTGTTACTCAATGAAAATCACAAATGCATCACACTTGATTGGACGCATAAAGACTATAGTGATTGATAGCAAACTTGTCTTGATAGAAAAGTTACGACTAAGTAGTGACTTCGATTCCCACTGGGTGCAACATTCATTCCTGAAGTCATGTTATCAGTCAATTTAAAAGACGAATAGAGAATCGTAGCATAGTAGAAGTTGAATATATTGAACATAAAAACACTGGATATAATCAACTGATGTTTCATTGGATATCACCAATTCATTTTTCATAGGACATCGGTGGATATCATTAGTTCATTGGTGATTAGCGAATATCATCGATTGACATTTCATTCAATATCAGTGGATAATCAATCAATTGGTGTTTCATTGGAGATCTGCGGATACCGTGAATTGATGTTTCGTTGGAGATCGGTGAATGTCATCAATTTATATTTCATTGGAGATCAGCAGATATCATCAATTGAGTTTTCATTGGATATCATCAGTTGATGATTGAAACTTTTTCACCGATACGGTATCATTTAGGGACTAATTGGTAACTTTAGCTTTCAGCAGGTCACATCATTTCCTATTAGTATTTGCTTGTAAAAAGAACCAATCAATGAATGTTTTATGTCTGCACAATTCACAAAGAGAAAAGAGAAAAAACTGATAACAAGTTGGTGTAAAGAATGCACAACTCCCTCAAGGAGTATAAAAGAATATTAAATTTAGGAACCTACCCAGTTTTATTTCCTTTTTTTATTTTTATAATTTAAGAGTTAATAAATAATTTTTATAATGTTTCATATATTATTAAAAAGAAAATAAGCCCAAAACTATTTTAAAATTTTGTTGTCGTTTTTACTCATTTGGTCAGCGTTAAACATTTTAATTGGTACATTGCTCTTTTGGTGATTCCAGAATGAATTAACGATTTCAATAAAATAATTTTTAAATGCCCTACGCTTTTAGGACTTAGGCGATTATGGGATTATGGCTCTCTAAAGGTTTCTTTCCTTTATCCTCCATGAGTTGACCTGAATTCTTGAAAAGATAATGAAGTTTTTTTTTGTTGCTTTCTCTGCAGATTTTAAATCAGATTTGTTTTACTACAGTGGCTATCAAGGCTAGACAGTCCATTCTACCCTCCTGCATAATCCATCCTTAGAAGGACAAGAAATGGATAAAAGGTACTAAAGCCAACTGAACGCAGTAGACTTGGACAGAACTTGAACTCGGCTCTTTGATTTCATTTGCCACGCCAATATAGCTCTGGGTATGACGAGCAAGGCCTCTCATTGGAAGTTTTGAGGAGCGTGGAACAACCTCCTAATTGCTGCTGTATCCATATTCACCCTGACCTGAGGTGGTAGTACTTGTTAGGGTCACAGCTATGGGCAAATACTCAATCCCTAGACTGGGGTCAAAACACTATGAAAGTATAAATATTTTTATAGTGAAATATACCACAAATACATTTCCATCGTAAAAATATTATCAAAAAAAAAAAAAATTTTTTTTGCCAGCGATGCATTTTTGGAAGAAAAAAATAATTTAGTAAGAAAATTTAATTTCGGCATAAGGAGTTGATATGCCTCTAAACAGACAAACAATCAACCCACGTATTACTCCCCCCGCACATATCGAAATAATGTTGAAATAAAAATTAAAAAAAAACACCAGTATAATAATTGCAGTTTCAGATTATTTAAAATATTCCTTGGGAATTAAAGGTGCGTTTTATACACCGGTACGTATTATATGACAAGAAACACGATATTCAATAGTACTTTACCAAAATCATTATGTAAAGACGGAAATACAAAATTAAGGTTACTGTTTCACTAATTTTATTTTATTCTTATTTACGAAACTTTAATGAATAGATGCAATTGGATATTTAGCATCAGGACTGACCTCCGATTATAAGATTCTTTTCAAAGAAAATAAAAAAGAAACAACCTTGACAAATTTTACTTCCTATCAAAACTGAAGTACATATGAATATTTGTAAAATCTATCAAATTGAGATCTTTCATTTCTAGTGGGATATTGGCGCCGTAAGAATGAGAAAAACGAAAGTGCCTACAAGGTTTCAACGTTTTTCAATTACTTGAGGCAAAAGCGAAAAAGATTCGGTAAAGAGGGAAAGAGAATTTAACGGTGGGGTGGGGGGGGCAGAGCGCAACAACGTGTCTAGGAGACAATCATAGCACAATTCAGAGAAGGTTTTGTGTCGTTTGCAAATTACAACGATGATGATATGTCCAAAGGTACTACTACCTCCGCCATCATCCCTTTCCTTTTTTTTTTGTAACTGGGGGGGGGGGGGGTGAGGCAGGTGGATAAAGAAGCGAGGCAAATGCCGCGGGAGAAATGGCGGGGAAGTCACAAAAAACATATAGATAAGTAAAAAGTTAGGCTCCGAATGGGTTTCATTTGAAAGGAACATCCTATTTTTACACCTCTACCTGCCACGCCATGTAAGCTTTTCTCAAATAAAAGGAGTCGGCCCTCGGCTATACACTGCCTTAAGGATATACACAGTAAAAATCTAGATGTAGTAGACGAAAATGGTCTATACATACGTGCGTATATAGTGAAACTCCTTCGCTTTTATGGGTAAAAGTAACAAAGTGATTTGACATTGCCCACAATGAAATCGTCTTTCTGTCAAGAGCAACATTTTAGTAAAACTAATCTGAGGTTTTAAATAGTACACCGCTAAATAAGAGACGAAGATGCATTATATAATTCACATCTGAAAAAATCTCGATAAACTTCAAGATTAGACGAGGCTTGTCCAGAAAATATTCAAAAATTTACTATTGATGTAAATATATTGTTATGGTAATATTCGCCTACCAAAAGGCTCCGAAGCCACTGAAGATAGAAGGGATTTTTCTGTTAATTCACCCTAAAATAAAAAAGAATTTTTATTTACTAAAATTCACACCCAAATTCAGAAATGTCCTTTAAAATTTGTCCAAAAATGCATTCATTGGTCTTTCTTGTCTTACGTCTCCAAAGGAATTCACACAAATAAGAAAAGGCTATCATGCTGCGATGAGTCCCAAACATGGACTTATTCATCATTTTGGCGTTCTGTCAAGGACTTTCGATTATTTACGTATGAGCTGATGTTTCTGGGTCAACGAAATTCAGACTGAGATTTACAGTCAAATGAATAGAATTGCGATCGTCCATCAAAGATGTCTATCCTTTCCAACAATCCGACATAATCTTAGTTCCAGATAAAATACAGTTTCTGATTGTAACCCTTGGAGCCAATTTCATTTCTTTAGCAGCTTCTGTTCACGATATTTTCTGAGACAACAGCGCCATTTATCCTGTCGATCTGTTAAGTTCAAACTCATATAATGACATTTAGAGCATTTCATCGACGTAGGAAGAATATTTACTTTCTGTAAGAAGCAAACACCACTCCCCTTGTTGCATTCTTATATTAACTCCAGCAACTCCATGGCAAGCTAAACAAACATTGATTTAAAATTTATAATTTCAAAAGAGTGCCAAAAATTTAATTAAAAAAAACAAGCTTTGATTTAAAATTTATAATTTCTTGGGTCGAATTAATATTTGCATTATTTGGGGTGAATTGACAGAAAAGATCCGATAGAGGGTTAGTTTTAAAATGGCGATAATGAATGAGGTGTTTTCTCTCTATTGCATTGTTTCAGCTAATGGCTTATGTTTGCTATAATAACGAAGATGTGTAGAATAAAAGCGCAGAATACCAAAGAGTAAAATATAAAATATGAACGCTCGCTTTTCTGTGATAATCATCGTATGTAATTGGCCAAAGGATGTGTATAACTGATTCTATTTTTAAAGAGACACGTTAAAATAAAACCACCCCAAACAAAACAAAAAAACAAACATCGAAGCTCAGTCCGTGTTTGAGATTTAGTTAAGACTTTTGCTGAAGAAAATTTTGCCTTTATACTTATAGTGTGTATACTTTTCATAGTGTGTGTCATGCATATTTTGATTTATTTATTAGTTTTTTTGACTTAGTTAAGAAAAATAGTTTAATTTGTTGTTAGTTTATTTTAAATTGTTTTTTTTTGCGAATTAAATAAAATAACTTTAACAATTCATAACCATCAAAGTATAGCAATTAATAATAAAGAATATAAATTTATTATCTTAGTTAGTTAAAAATTTAATAACTGAGAGAGATATTATAATTTAATTCTTATTTAATAACTGAGATAATATAATTAAAATTATTATATTATCTCGGTTATCAATTTAAAATTTAATAATTGAGAGTGAAATAGTTATTAAATTATCTCACTCTCAGTTCTTAAATTAAACTTAAAATTGAAATAATAAAATTATCTCACTTATCAATTTAAACAATTAATAACTAAGTGAGATAATTTAATTATTAATATAGTAATAATTTTATTAATTATTATCTCAGTTATTAAATTAAAAATGTAATAATTTAATGTAATATTAATAATTAATAAAATTATTTATCATTATCTTAGCTATTAAATAATGAAATATCATTATAGTGGTAACTCAATAGTGTAAGGAATTTTTATAGTATTTTGAATTATTATAAGAAACAAAAAAGCGTTCTTACTTATGATTCATAATATTATGTCAATTCTGGTGCACCATACTAAATCAGTCAACATATTCAGCCATCAAATTATGATGATATCAAATTATGGAGATGTGAAAATAACAAGACACCGAGGTTAATAAATGTTTGTCTAGAACATTTTATGCTATAAGTAAGTGATATTTATTTCAGAACAGATCAATTTTTACTTTAAACTTGCTAATTTTACGAAAGTAACGTTTCAGAAATGTATATTTTATTTTAGCGGGATTTTCAAAAACGAAAAAATAAGTTTATTTTACATTTCTCTAAAAATATTTAAAACGGCCGCTTCGATTGGTTTTTCCGAAGAATCGACTAAAAATCATTGAAATTTCTATTTGAAATACTCCACAGGTTTTTTTTTTTTGTTTTCTGGAATTATAAAATTGAATCCTTTGCCTTTCGATCGAAGCCGGGAGAAAGCTTCGAAAAGGAGTTTCCCTTTATGAAAAATACATTTAAACCTTAGGTATACCGAATTTTTGCAGGTACCTAAAGTAAGATACATAGCAAAATTAAAAAATATTTAGTGAAATAGGAAAAAACTTTAGAAGCCTATTGAAACGTAGGGACAATGAAACACGGAAGTGAAATGAAAGTATTGCTCGCAGCTGAAAACCTTTATGTCAAAAAGTTTTCCCTAAGGGAGATAAGCCTTGAAACCCGTGACCTTTAAACCATAATATCACATACGATACACCATGCTAAAAAATATAACATTTTGTCGTACAAAAAATTTAATTATCGCAAAAAGTTTTGGCTGTATGTTTTGTATTAAGATTTTAGTTTTCGCTTAATTTTAGTCTTCAATTAATAACTTAATAACCTACCTTGTACTCTATTTGGAAGAATTTTAAAACATTTTTAAACTTAAAGAAAAGTGAAAACAATTCTTGAAAAAAGGTTGCAGAAGAGCAAATGTTAAAAACAAGTTCAAGGCAGACGAATGCAACTAGCTGAGTTGCCATTATGAACGTTTATTTAAATCGCCCATTGTTTTGAATCGAGATCGAAAATTAATTTATAAACAAAAAGTACAGATATTTTTCAGGACGGTTTAACCCAAATTCATTTTTTAGTAAATAGTAAGTATTGAGTTGTTCGATTCATATTGGTCAATTTTTCAGTGCCGATTGGATATCTTTGATCAATTTCTTTATAACAGGAGAGAGCTATGGAAGAAATATTTATCCTCTCATTTGTATTTCCCCTATTATGGGTATTATTATATTCATGATAATTCACAGACATAGCGGAATGGCTGAGAGGAAAATGAATGACAAATATGCTTGGGTCTCAGAGAAACCTTTATACTACTAAGACATACACAAAGCTGTATATACATACATACACATGTCCCAAGTGGAAAACAATATATCTTGTATCATACATCAGTGATGTAATGGAATAACCTGCCACCCCCATGAGTGACTACACTATTGATAGTAACTACCTATAAGTATCCGTCAGGCAACGGACTACAAGATCTGTTACTCGTCCGGGTTTCTCTCTGTCCGAAGCTATGCCGAAGGGCAGAATCTCGTCCGTTTATGCGGGGTTACGGGGAATTTTTGACCGAGCCTAAGGGCTCGGATTGCCCCACATTAAATTCGACCTTGTGCCACATCCTATCTCGTGGGGAGGCTGGTAAATATTGTCTAGCTGGGATCTGTTGAGTATGACTCAAACTTACGCGTGAACTACCGACATTCCAACAGTAGCACTTACTGTTACCTTATTTCTTATTGTACTGGTTTTGCAATAAAACTTTACTTACTTTATCCACCGTGTCTGTCAAGTATATATTCCTATTAGCACAGAATATAACAATCCGCAAAGCAAAGTCTAAGGAGAAAGAAAAAAGAAGGGACTTACATATAATATAGAGATACTCCTGTGTCTGGAGAAGCCATGTTTAGGACTCCAGAATCAAACGGACAGGATACATCTACTATGTCCCAGCCGAGGACATAGTCCAGAAAGAGGAACAGCGAATCTTGCCGGAGTTTTTTTTTTCTATATCTGGGAAAATTATATTCCCAAAGGGAAACGGTACCATGAACTTGTAAACTGTAGCATTTGCTGGAGGAGGTAGACTTAGCCTCAGCTTTGGTCCATTGGTCCAGGCTAAAAAAGCAACAGCTCGGTTTGGCTGCTGTAAAACAAACTGAATGACTTGCCACACTCGTCCATTGGCCGCGAATTCAAAGACGCTTCGACCATAAAGCTAAGCCTTCGTCCTCTAATTTAAGCCCCAATCTGGAAAAGGTAGGAGTCGGCTTGAAGAAGAAGAGAGTCCCGTCCTATGGTGGCATAAATGAACTCCTCCGTGTATATTTTGGAATCATGCGGGTGTATGGGTACTGGCCCGACTTGTTTATTAGCGACAACATTTTTCCACCGATATTTTATTTTTATTTTTCTGGAAAAAGTTCACGAAGAAGGAGTTCAATTGTCCATTCAATATTTGGAATCGTACGATACAATTCTAAGCTCAATTACAAGAGATGTTTTAATCTTTCACCTTAAGCAAGGTACTGAAACCATTAAGACGTAAGGTATTATTAAGTGTAGAAAATATGAGAAAAAGAAAACATTATTAAGGAGAGAGAACAATAAAAAAAACAGGAATTAATAGCGACTGACATTGCATTTAAATTTCTAAAGATCAAATTTGACTGCAAAGTAAGAAGACGGAAGGGAGTTCAAAAAGCGAGAAGTGAGAGAAAAGAAATAGTTAATATAAAACTTACAGTTCTATCTAGCCAGTTCAATTATAAAATGTAGCTAACGTTCATGAATATCTTGATAGCAAAGAGGAAAACCCACTAGAAAAATTACCATGGAAATATTTATAGAAACGCTCAGTATCATGCGTTCAATTTTCTAAGAAAAGGGAAAAGTCAGATACTATTTATAATTGCTCAAAATAGTGAAAAATAATAGTAAATCAGTATTGAATATTTGAAAGGCATATGGTGAATTGGGATTAACAATCTATATATAAAATTCGGTGACTTTCGATATAACATCCGTCACACCCTCTAAAATAGCCATACATTGACCGATCAAAACCAAATTTTGGAGAAAAGTGCAAACAGGTAAGGGGCATAAAATACACTTGGTTTTACAAGGTTGCATAGCTTCGAACAATAAGTTTTCATCAATTTTTTTAGAAGTTAAAAGTTTTATTATTTAACATCCAAAATACTCTCACTATTTTAAAATGATTAAAATAACAAATACTTATTTAATAAAAATGTAATATTGGTTTTAGCATATCTTTTCTTTAAGTTTTTATATACACAAGAATCCAGATTCGAGTACGCCCTGCGTTTGCGAGAACTATAAACAAATCACAAGGTCAAACTCTTCAAAAAGTTGAAATTGGACTCCAGAAAGAAATATTTACACATAGGCAATTGTATGTGGCATTCTCAAGAGTAAGAAATCCTAAGAAATCTATTCTTCGCTGTTAAAAAAGGAAAAGAGAAATTTTCTTAAAAAATATTGTTTATCATGAAGTCCTATAAAATTAAGTTAAATTAAAGAAATAATTAAACCGTGACGTAGAGTTTTTGTCAAAGTATTTTTCGAAACATCAGCTTATTCAAATTTCATCGATTGGTTTGTGAAATTGAACGAAATGTAGAATTTTTAAATCTCGGCAAAAATGTTAGCGATAACCTCGACAATACTGAATACTGTGAGGATTTCAACACGCGTCTGAATATTGGAAAAAAATCTAGTTAATAAAATGCATCCGACATTTTGAAATTACCGATTCTTACAATGAAATTTTCAGTGTGAAATATGAAAAAAAATATTAAAATCATAATTTTATTACAAGGAAATAACTTCTGCTATTGCTAAATCTCAGGCCATCAATGCGTTGAACCCACGAGAGCCACCTTATACCTCCAGCTCTTACGGTCTTGGCAGTAGGTCGTAATATCCCCCAGTGTCGGATTAATATGTTGCAGGTTCTGGCAGACGTCGTACTTCCATCGCCTGTGTCACCAGTTTGCAGATGGCGGTTTGGAATGGTAGATGACTCTAGTAAGGTTATCATCAGGTCGTCGCAGAACGTAACTATGTCAGTAAACACGGCGATGGTGCGGAGGATGCTCGGCTGGCCGGTCCTCAGCAGAGCTTCTCATTGGACATCAGATCGAACCAGTGCACCTCCTCGGTAGTCCTGAGGGTGCCATGAACGCGGGAAAATCTCTGTTGGAAAAAAAAATAGTCGAATATACAGTATGCTTTCTCAAACCACACAATCTTCCGCTATCATAAAAAAACAACCTCTTTTGATTGATTTAAAACACATTTTCCGAATAGGTTGAGTGTCAAAAGTTTTATCAATAAACTGGACACAAGATCAGACCAGTGCATCGCCTCGGTGGTCCTGACAGCGCGAGAATGGAATTCATGGATGCTGGGGCGATGGTCTTGCTGGGAGGCTATGACTAGGCGAGGTATAATGGCACAGAGAGGGCGGTGACGTTACAAACTCGTAACTTGTGCTGTCGGGAGGTGTCGCGACGCGGCTGTAGTGGTCTCCAGGGTTCTCCAATGACACACGCAGCTAGCCCACGTCTTCAGAAAAAATAGATATAGAATTTCCATATTCACGACGTTTTAGACGTTGTACACTCCGGCCTTCTTCAGGTGATATACGTTGGAATTTCGAAACAAACCCTTTATTTAGTCAACTGGGGTAGATTGTTCTAGTGTCATGAATTGAGTTACTAAAGGGGAATTGAGATATACAAAAAAAAGTCAAAAAAGGAGCATGGCACGTGAAATTAGAACAATCTACCCAAAGCGGACTAAATAAAGGATTCGTTTCGAAATTCCAACGTATACCACCTGTAGAAGGCCGGACCGTACAACGGCCAAAATATCGTGAATATGCCAATAAAGGAGAGGACGACATACGCCGGGTGCGATGGGTAAATTGTCACCATATTTTTAATTTCTGAGAACTAAGCATATTTGGCATTATTTTTCCATTCAACCGTTCCGTTACGTCCGTGAAGTACAGTGCTATTATATCACGGATATAATAATGCCCATAATGGGGGATATTCACATGGGAGAATAAATCTTTCTTCTATAGCAACCTCCCGTTATAACATGAAAACTCAAGCCATGTTCTTAAATAGCCTCATATGGATGTTATGCATGGTGTCCAAGCCATTCGGAAATGTTTAAAGTTCATCTGTATACAACCGTTTTCTTAGATCATTGGTTAAAATTTGTTTCAATCGGATTAAACCTATAAATCGTAAAGAAAATAGGCCTTCATCAGATCTTGAAGATCGGAGGTGCAAAATCAGAAAGAGTTTTTGCCAAATAACAAAACCTTGAATACTTTCAACAGCAGTAACAGTAAAAATGGGCCGCATATGTAATTAGAAAAATAATTTTTCAATTTTCTAACTTTCTACACGACCAAAAGCAAAAAGATTTGAAGGAAACGCCTATCAATATTAAAAAGAACTATGATATTTAATAGAATTAAGTCTGATTTCCTGAAAAACTGTTATAATAAAATAAATCTATTTACACTATTTACATTGTTAAGATGTGTCCTCATCTTTATTATCATATTCCTGAGGTTCCGGTCGTCGTACACTCCGGCCTTCTTTATGTGATTGGAATTTAGAATTGAACCATTTATTTCGTCCACCGGGGTAGATTGTTCTAGTTCCACGTATATGCCTCTTCTGGATATTACTGTTTCAGTTTATTTCCTTTAGTAATGAAACTTTCCAAGTTTTCGTTCACCCCTGCAGTGGCCAGGTATTGAACTCACAACTCTTACGTTAACTGAATAAAGCTAAACCGAAGAAAGACGGTTAATGGTTAGTGAATCCCCATAAAAAATAAAATATAAAAATAAAATATATAAACAAAAATAAAAAGGATTCAAATTAAAATAAGGCATTTGCACTTTCCATTATCTTTCTCTCACTCCCTCCCCCTCTTTCTCTCTCTCTAAACTTCTCTCTATATACATGTCTCTCAAGTAAAGCAACCCTCAGCTAAAAAGAAGAAGAAAAGACTGAAGCCGATCAAAAACACCGTATGTTTGCGTGACCAGAGTCTACTAATTTCTGAAATTATTTATTTATTATTTCAGAAATTAGTAGGCTATGGTAACGCAAACATTATTTATTTATAATTTCAGAAATAAGTAGGCTCTGGTCGCGCAAACATTATAAATAAAAGAAAATCAGGAAGGCTCCACGCATAACTTCCGCTATATTAAAAAAATGACAAAGAAAGGAACCCCGGAAAATAATATAATTTTAGCCAATCAAAAAATGAACTCAAAGAGACTTGTGACGTTAGCCGAAACTGAGCTTCACACCAGTAACTCTAGATCCACGTCAAAAGAGATATAAACTAAAAAATCCCGGTGCACCGAGGAGAGTGACGGCGAGAGACGACAAGGAACACCACCGCTAGAAAAAAAAAATTCATACCTGAAGTAGTTAGGAGATCATCTGCTAATCATATTTCTGTCCTTAGAACCGAGAGAAAATTGAGACTGGCCGATTTCTAAGATTACTACTACATGCAAGGTCTGACCATGAAACTACCCACTACCGAACCGAAACGAACATTTCTTCAGACTGCTACTAATATCCCCCTTATAAACGAACATTTTGTTACGCCAAATATCAAAGAACTAACTCTGAAGCAAATAAATAAAAATATACTATTTATCTTATACACCTTGCGCCAGTTCGTTTTTATTTCGGATCTTCCGGTAAATAAATATCAAGAACCCTCCGGCACTCCAACTAAGCACAGGTACTTTAAGAGAGAGAATAGGAGTCCCTAAACTGTGATTCTTAAATTGAGATAAATGTTATTTAGCAAGTTAAAATAGGAGAGCCTTGAATCGTTCATCTCTTTTTAGATGTGCATTTATTAATTTGGTATTCAAAACTCAAGATGAACGAACTTTTCCGGACGTAATTAATTACGAACAACGTTACTCATGTAATATAAAACGATATCTTGTTCAGTTAGAATCAATACGAATTCTTGACATAATTCAAAGAAAGATCTGTAATGTAATCGATCCTAACTAGGATTTCTGAAAATATTTCCATGGCAACTGATCTGATGAGCTTGTTTCCCTGGTGCCCCGACTACATGAATTTACACGTTTTACTAGATTGGCAACTAGGTCCCACCGTTTTACTGTTGAAATATCTAAATGCAACTTCTACTCCACCGGTTTCTTTTCTCGCGCATCCCACATGTGGAACTCCATTCCGTTTCCTCACTCTCCTGATAACTACAATCTTCAGAAATTTAATTTTCAATCGCCTTCTTCTGTCTTCTTGAACCTTGTTAATTTCTTTCGTACTTTCTTCAATCCTCTCTATCCTCAGTTTTCTCTCATTTTGACTACCTGTAACCCCCTGCGTGCTGCTGGCATTACCGCCTTGCTTGGAGTGAAATGATTTAAAAAAAATTATGGCAGCCTTAGTGTCAAGTGATAATCTTTTGGGGTTATAAAATATTTCCAAATTCCTTGCGAA
Organism: Acanthosepion esculentum; assembly: GCA_964036315.1. Classification (NCBI taxonomy): domain Eukaryota; kingdom Metazoa; phylum Mollusca; class Cephalopoda; order Sepiida; family Sepiidae; genus Acanthosepion; species Acanthosepion esculentum. Next base: position 31,367,036 of record OZ038518.1, on the reverse strand, counting down.
CCGAACCATCTTACTCCAATTCGTTCTTCTTTCTTCGTGAATGTCAAGACCCTATTGACATTGAACAAGACGCGCGACTACTTTTCTTTTTCTGCATCTCATTTGTTTCTTGGACATAAGATAATCGGTAAATACGGCAAGGGACATAATTATGTTGGGCTTCTCTCCTTCAGTTCCTTGTTGACATCATTTACTATCCTCTTCAAGAGGCAATATTTGGGAGCCAACGTTCACGCGCAGAATTTTATTTTCAGGAGATAATATGGTTGGAGCTGAAACATTCTCGGAGAAAGAATATCGAGCATTTCAGGTTTCTCTCATTTGGGGCTTGTGATATCTCTCATTATGTAGTAAAAGTTACATTTTGGATTTTTTTAAAATCATGGCTCCCCTCACGTTCTGATGGACATATATACATAAAAAAAAGGTGAGAATAAATGTAAATGGAAGTAGCTGGGTATATCCTGTATCTAGTTAGCTGTTTTTTCTTTCGTTTTTTTTTCCTTTCTTTTCTTTTTTCAGTTTGATGATTTCTTATCAGCTCTGGCCACCGTAACGTGGATTATTTAACGGCAGTTGATTGGCTTGGCTGATAGCAGCAGATTCAGCGTTCAGAGTGAAAAATCAGGAGATTATAATATCCCATCATCTATCTGGCTACACTAAGTGAATATCCATTACTGTTAGAAAGATGAAAAAATGTGTACGTTTTGTTAGAAAAAAGATAAATTGGCAGTTCTCTAGGCAAGATACGACGACTACCATAACAAAAATCACCACATCATCAACAATTACGAGATATGCAAACGTTTCTTTATGGTTACAGCGTAGGAATAGAAAATGAAGGGTTTTAATTGCTTTGTTAATAACACTCAAGACCAAAACTAGAAATAAATGAAATAAATATTTTAGAGTTTTTTTTCATAATTCATCGTGATAAGAAACATAATACACAACTTTTATTAAACGTGATGTTTTCTAAATTAAACATTAACCAATTTGGTATTGATCACAGAAATGTTCCGAATCATTTTTTCATGAGACACTACAACACCACACTGCACATAAACGTCATAATCTTTTCAATGAGAGTATAGTATGTGCCTTGTTAGAGCTACAAATTTTGAATTCAGAATTTTTTTTTTAAGCTTATCACCCCAAGCAAGGCTGGAAGCCACTAGCACGCAAGGGGTTACAGAAAGTTTGGAGGAAGAGCAGATAGGAGTGGTAAAGGAGAGGATGTGGAGAAAGATAGTGGATCGATCAAGGCAAGGGGGTTACAGAAGATTTGGAGCGAGAGCAGATAGGAAGGAAAGGTGAAAGGATGTGGAGAAGGGAAGTGGATAGATCAAGGCAACTGGAGATGTCGATTGACGTTACACTTAAATAGTTGGAGATTGTATCTGTCAGGGAAACAGGAATAAGGAAGGGAGTTCCACAGGCGAGATGTGCGAGACATGAAGCTATTGGAGTAGAAGAGACGTCTACATCTAACAGTTTAAACGGTGAAGGGGTGGGAACGGGATGCCAGCCTCGTAGGACGTTTAAATGCATGAGGCCTAGGAACCAGCGAAAGCAGCTCATCGGAGCAATTACCGTGAAAGTATTTGTAAAAAACACAGAGCGAGGCAACGTCGCGTCTGTGAGAGAGCGACTGCAGACGAGATGACAGATCAGGGTCAGTTACATTGCATATCCGTCTCTGGATCTTATCAAGAACCCTGAGGCAAACAGCAGGGGCTCCAGACCATATATGGCAGCAATACTCCATGCAAGGGCGAATGGTCGATTTATAGATTTGGAGGATCGATTGTCCTTCTCCTTGACTGGTTGTCAATCACAGCTAGAGAATCATTATTTAATGTAAAATGATGAAATGTACAGAACTGTAAACTTAAAAAAAAAAATCAATTCGCTCCAAGTAAGGCAATAATTCTATTAAAATGCAAGGGGTTACTGGGTGTGAAAGAGAATAAAAAATACTTTAGAAGGAACCCGAAAACCCGAAACAGGAATCAAGGGATAAACCTCTACTCTTGTAAAAAAAAAAAAAAATCCAGAAAAGTGTATGAACCAAACGATAGACGAACCTATCTACTCCTATTGAGGAAAAAAGTAAATAAATAGTAAATAGAATTACATATTTTAGGCAAAGACGTTAGAAGTCGATTTTAAATGGGCTGGGAAGCTAATCCTAAACAGGAAACAAATGATTATTAGAAACCATTACATCAGGTCATTATAAAAATTGATGGAAAAGTTATTGTTTCTAAAAAAACTGCACACTGCGATTTTAACGGTTCATGCCTTCCACTTGTGGTTTTTGGTTAGGGCTAATAAGCGCCCGTTCCGAACACATTCTAGTTTTCTATCCTCAATGGACAGTCCCTCTGTTTATCTTTATACATGTTAAATGCAATTAATGTGCAGCTGCAACCGTTTCAAGTCACTGGGGTCTTTGTTAACAAATACTTGACCACAAAGCTTATTAAATACTTATTAGAAAATTGATTACCGTTTATATTACACCACACACACACACAAATATACATACATGCATATATATACGCACTCACTCACACAGATACATACATACCCTACCTATACACACGCGTATAAAACATCACCAATTTGAGGTACAAAGCAATCACAAAATGTT
>OZ038518.1:31354377-31359377 GCA_964036315.1 Acanthosepion esculentum | reverse complement strand
ACCATGTAATCGTTTTAAGTTCCCGTAATATCGGTGCCCTAGACACATTCGCGCGCATGGACACACGCACATACATATTAACTGTTAACTAGAAATAGATAGTTGTATGTCTTTATATAATGTTTTATTTTCAAAACACAGTAAACATGTTGTGTCCATGTTCATAGTTGATATATTGAGTGTCGGTGTTTCTGTTTTTATTGATAAGGCTTCCATTATTTTTAGCCTTTTTTACGTGGAGACGATGCTATTATATTTCTATTATCAACAAGTATGTTGCAAATAGGGTCAGCAATTGAAATTTAAAACCTGTGTGGGATGATGATGATGATGATGATGATGATGATGATGATGATGATGATGATCGTCATCACCATCATCATCATCATCATCGTCTTAGATTATGAAAATGATATAGAGAATAAATACATATTTATTGCATTACTGATATACAAGAGTTCAACATATTATCTAAGATTTGAAATTACATTCCTGAGATGGTCAGCATTATGAAGAGAACATGCACAAGCTCACTCTCTCATTTCAAACACAGACATTATGAGTATCCATCGTCAGTAAAAGAGATATCAGATACCTATAGGAAATAGCAAAATATTAGATAATAAGTTGGACGCTTGTATATCAGTTGTGTAATAAATATATTTGATGTCATTTTTATAATCCAGCATACTTGTTGTGTCTCATCATTATGGGACACGCTATATATATATATATATATATATATATATATATATATATATATATGGTGTCCCCCTATAGGCAAATACTTGTTGACAAAATCAATATACTATACCATGAAAATAAAAAATAACTTCAAATTGTCGATGCTCTCTATATCGAAAGCAACCAATTAAAACTGAACAAAATTTATTACGAGTGTAGCAGCAACGTTTTAAAATGTATATGACGAACATTTAATTTAATTTAATGTCATTTTGCATTTTGACCATCTCAGATTAGCTCCCTTATATTGGGACGGTTGTTTGCAAAAACACCATAGCCACAAACGATAAATTTTAAAATAATTTTAACAGTGCGCGTTCACGCGTGGTTTTAAAACACACCATCACAAAGACCACAGTTACAATAAGTTTGTCTTTGTAATTCAACCCTAAGGATGATCTCAGAGGAGATCGAAAGTACTTGGGTAAAGAAAAACTACGGCGCATTTCTTGATAAATTTCAACTTAACATTAAGAAGTTAATTAGAGAATTAGAAAGGATTGTTATAAAAATAAATGGACGTAATATGTCTATATTATTCAATGAAACATATTAGAAGGAAGATATGCTCCCTAAACATACACACACACACACACACATACACACACACATACACACGCATACAAATACACACACACACACACACACATATATATATATGCTCCTGAAAAATTTATTTCGGTTGAGCTAAATGGGGAGGATGTGTGGGTTGTAAACAGTGACTATTATGGCTAATAATGCAAGACTCTTCGGTAAATCGATTCGAGTTCTCTCAGTCACTGTGTGTTTATCTAAAAATAAATACGCTTAAATTCACTTTCTTCTCTGCCGTGCGCCAACGGTTTCAGGGTAAAATTTCCGACTGACGCGAATTCAGCCGGTTTTCGATTCTAGCCAGAGGCAACCGGACGTCTAGCCACACTGATGAGCTGTGATACAGCGAAACAGTCTGCCTGTGGATGACAATATATATATATATATATATATATATATATATATATGTGTGTTTTTTAAGCTTTCTTTCTTAATTATTTCCCCAGATCAACTTCTCGTGTATATATATATATATATATATATATATATATATATATATATATATATATATATATATATATATATATATATATATATATATATATATGTATTTCCCACTAATATTACGTATATATGTTGTATATATATCAGGTATGACTATGGGTGTCTGTATGTGGATGTGTTTAAGTTTCTAAAGTTTCTCTAGATAAATTTCCTTCTGATTTAAAACTGGAATTGACTTATCTTGAGCAAAAGCAGTTTGCGTTGTTATCGGTGAAATAATCATTTTATACATTTTAAGATGATTAAGCCTCAGAATAATTTCCATGGATTTTGTTTTCATTCAATACCAACAATAATGCGATCTCTCATTTAAAACTGATTCAATTTTTCTTTCCTTTATCTTTCACTTTTATTTTTCTTCCCTTTTTTTTGCGTTTTCATTTTCTTACCATTTTATTTTCCTTTTCCTTTCTCGTTCATCTTTCTTTTCTCTTTTTCTTTTATATTTTAATTTCCGTTTTCTTCTGACTTTTCTTTTCATTTTCCTGTTGTATTTCGTTTTTCTTTTTCATTTCTTTTTTATTCCTTGAAGAAAAAGTCAAAGAAGGAAAAATTATAAAAATAAATTTTTTTATAATTTTTCCTTCTTCTCTTCTGTTTTTCTTTTCTCTTTTTCTTTTTCTTTCTTTTCTTTTTTTATTTTACTTGACATTTTTTTCCTTTTTCCAATTTTCTTTTTTATTCTTTCTTACGTTTTTTCTTTAAGTTTGCAATTTTGATTTTTTTTTACTTTTTCTTTCTAACTTTTCTCTCCACTTTCGCTGTTTTCTTTTATTCACACTAAATGTAACTGAAAAATTCTATTCAATTTAACTTTCTAACACAGACATTTACACGCAATAGTACATAATTCTGTTTATTTATAAACTTTTGAAGATATATATTCAGAAGCGAATACGTGTTGCTTGCAAATATTCAAATGAACAAAATATTCCCTTAAAAAACAACAGAGAAAAATACTCACACACACACACACACACACACACACATACACACACACACACACACACACACATATATATATATATATATATATACACACATATATATACATATATATATATATATATATATATATATATATATATATATATATATATATATATATATATATATATATATATATATATATATATATAAATAGATATGGTCGCTTATTGTCAGGTTCACACTCTTCCCAGATCTTTTAAACAGGAGTATATTTTATCCCTTGTTTCCTGTTTAGGATTGGGTTTCCGATTCCTTCTAAAGCTTTTTTTCCTTCTCTTTCACTTCAAGAAGTTCCTTGCATCTTAGTTGCATTGTCAACTTGCTTGGGGTGAATTGCTTAAAAAAATAGGGTATGACTGTTATACGCGGTAGATATATTTCACGAACACTGTGAATGGTAAATCCAAAGGTAATAGTATATATTAATTCTGTTTTTGTTAGGGAGAAAAATGGCTGAAATGTTAGTCTACGAAAAAGAACAACTTTCTATTCATTATGAAGGTGAATTGAGCAATTATAAAATTAACGTTTAATTTAACAGACAAATATTTTACTTTACGCAGTAAGCCCATTTGATGAGAGCAGAGGCAGATAATTTTCCCCAGTGAGAAATATATTTGCTTTAACTAACAGAACATTTCTAAAAATTAATTATACAAAATGAAATAGGCAAACATGTTGCAGTAGTCAATGAACGGAAAATCTTAAAAAATAATTTAATGTCTTTGAAAATATGTAATTTTGTGAATTTTCTTGCATTTGAAAAACATTATCTCATAATAAAAGATTTATATCTGTATCTTCTACTTACTCCTTTAAAATATATTTTGCAAAGATGTCTCAGTTCTTTGCGTTTTGAACACTTTGCGGATAATTGAAACCCCGAGTGGTGAGTCCGCGGATAGCGAGGTCCTACTTGATAAATAACTCCATACGTACTTGCACACTTACATACCTGTCTGCATAGAGACATATATTCATGCGTACATAGCTACGTAAATATATATATATATATATATATATATATATATATATATATATATATATATATATATATATATATATATATATATATATATATATATATATATATATGGGTAAGATATCTGACTGATGTCAAATCGGTCGGATTTCGATCCCGGCTTGAAGCAATCGGACGTCTATCCACACTGAAGAGCTGTGAAACAGTTAGTCTGTCTGCGGATGGCACTATATATATATATATAGCTTACGGCGGTGGGAATGTCACAACTTTCTAAAATACATTTATTGTTTTAATCTTTAGTACTTTCGACTGTCAAGACAGTCGTTACCAGAAATTGTGTGTTATTAGAATTGAGTGTTGAGCTAATTCCAGCGTTTCTGAACATGTTGATGTCAATTTCAAGTCACTTATAGATGACGTCATCTACTATGGTCAAAGTGATTTTATACATGCATATTTCATGCACACATCAATATACAATATACAGAGAAAGATAGACTATTTAATGTTAACTGTTTCCCTTGTATTACTAAGGCTTCCGAAATTTTTAGAATTTCGTTGCATTATATATATATATATATATATATATGTGTGTGTGTGTGCGTGTGTGTGTGTGCGTCTGCGTGTGTGTGTATGTGTGTGTGTGCGTGTGTGTGTGTGTGTGTGTGTCTTCTACCCACCCTGTTCATCTCGATATTCTTGACAAAATCAAAAGATGGATATGCAATGCGATCGGACCTGACTCCAGGCATTTTCTTACTGATTAATGTGGCTTTCCTCTGTCGTTTCTATAAATATTTTCATGACACTGACGGGCTATTTTCACTATTTTTACTGGATGAATTTAATCGTGCTACTATGTTCGTATCGCGGTCCCACCCTTTCACTGTTGAAACAGTTAAATGTAACCACCTCTTCGACTACAACAGTTTCTTTTCTCGCACTTCCCAACAGTGGAACCCCCTTCCTCTTACTTGCTTACCTGATAACTATAATCTTCAAAACATTTAAATGTAATGTTAATCGACAACTTATGTTAACTTGACCCCCGTTCTTCTTTTAATCCTCCTCCGTTCCTCTTTTTATCCTGTCCTCAAACTCTTACCTATGTCCAGTCTTTTCCCTTACTTCACACTCTCTGTAACCCCTTGCGTACTAGTGTCACTCCTGCCTTTGCTTGGAA
>OZ038518.1:31229377-31351877 GCA_964036315.1 Acanthosepion esculentum | reverse complement strand
TCGACATCTCTATTTTATCTAACAGTTGACCCCAAGGTCAGCCTCAGAAGGTCTGACCAAATAAACTGCCTCTAAAAAAATAATACTCAGAAACTATTCTTTAATACATACGTGTTTCCTAAAAATTTTCAGTACTTGAAATAAAACATCATTTTTCATCTATTTAATCATAATTACCTTTTTAAACCTTTTATCAAAATCAATTAAGTAAATTCACCGATTAACAGCGAAAAATGTGTGCTTCAACCACAAGCATAATGAAAATACATTTTATATATTAAGAAATCTTAATATTTTTGCTTTTCATTTACATTTTCACACTTTCTGTACAGCTTCATTACAAATATTCCTTGTTTAAATAAGAATTTACAAATATAATCTCGCATAGTACAAAGAAAAAATAAAACGAATATATTTGAATTGTTACCAGATGTATCAAATGCTCTTTATGTTAGCATTTTATTATTATAAATATGTACTTTTTTAATTCCATTATTATATTTTTATAATTTTTAGTCCTTGTTGTCATGGTTACACGACGCATTCTCGTTTTGAGTGACACCGAGCATGTCTCGTGTTACCATAATACTGAAAGTGAGGATTATAGAGAAGGACATGGTGATCCGAAAGTCTTGTCACCCATACCCCCCAAAAAAGATAAAGAAATGAGAACAATATACGAACAAGTAATACAGTAATACAAAGCAGGTGTACTGGATTTAGTTTATTCACTTTCAATGATGCTGTCACACATCGAGAGGGTCTGTATGAACGCCATCATTTCCGTGGCACAAAATGATGTGGCGCCATGCCCTCTGTGATATTTTACGAAGCTTTGCTTTGTGAATGGTTGCAAAGGCTCTCCGAACGGCGTTTTTCAACTGATGGATATTCTGCGAAACTCCTCCACCCCCACCCCGATAATAACCCCATAGAGTGTTGAAATAAAAAAATTATATTATGTAGAGGTGACAAGACTTTAAGACCTCCCTGTAATTTGGCCAGGTTGTTAAAATTACTCGACGAACACATCCATTATTACGGCCAGAGAAACGAAATGAAAACTGCCACTATGATGTAGACAGGCTGTTAAAGTCGTGAAAAATATCTGTGATAATATATAAAATCCCCACATTTCGATTTAATGTTAAAGTATTATAGAGATAATGCATTTCTCCCTGTAAGAAAAGAAAGGTATTGTTAAAACCTTTTTGTGAAAATGGGAATTTTCTATTTCATCAAATACGGTGAATTATGTTTGGCGATGGAGATGTGCAATTGATTTTATAACAAATAAGAAGACGTAATAAAATTTTCTGAAAACTTTAAGATAAAATATTTGCAGATTATTCGTATTTGTTTTGAAATCACTTCATACAAACTGTAAACGAAGAAGCATTTCTTCGAGGTGTTTACTAAGCTTAGCTTACAAAGCACAGAACCAAAATTGGTTGATCTCAGCATTATTAAAACTTCTCGAGTAAACAGAATATTATATTCGTTTTAAGAAAAAATGTCATTCGTAGTATTGGAACCTGAACTTAAAAAAGAACAAACATTGCAATTAGTTTAGCGTTAACTTACATGGGTTTATAATTAACATAATGACATTTTAAGCACTCATAATTAATTGCCTATTTACTCAAAATCTAATCAGTCGACTGATTAATTAATGAGATAAAATCTAATTTAATTTGATGAAATGTGATTAGCTTCGAAAAAAGGTTTATAAATTCATTGCATCTTTATTGTTCCGTCGAGTTTTGCGAAGAGAAAGCGTTTAAATATTTGTTTTTTTTTATTTTGTTGTGTGGGTAGAAAAAATGAAGTTTTTTTTTTAACAACAACAATAATAATACTAAAGAATGTGCCTTCTTATTGACGTGGCAGTCCCTGCGGAGTGGAATGTATCTTTGAAGATCTTCAAAAAACAAGGACCGTTAAATCGAAATCTCAAAAACCTGGCACGTGAGGACCTTAACAATTCCAGTTGTAGTTGGAGTCCTCGGTTTGATTGGAAAATGTTTCGATAGACTCATTGATCACCAAAACCTTAAAGAAATACAAAAAATTGTACTCACAGGTACAGCTTAAACCTTAAGAAAGGATTTATCTATATAAAATGTGTGTAATCTTAGGGTGCTTTTTTGTTTTCATTTGGGAGTTTTTTTCAAAGAAAACGCTCAGTGGAAAATGTCATGGTGCCATTTCTGACCTTAGATCTCTGGTTGGGATCCGGAAAGAAATGAGCATAAACCAGAAATCAAATAATAATAATAATAATAATAATAATGAACGACTCTGAAAAGTTCTTGAATTGTGAGGAATCTTGTTGACATCAGGCATACAGAATAAACAATGTACGATACCACACTAAACCACAAATTGTGCAAGAGGCAAATGCCACATTGGTACTTTAGTGTGCAAGCAGACAAGGAAATACAGACTAATCGATCATATATATATATATATATATATATATATATATATATATATATATATATATATATATATATGTATATATATATATATATATATATGTATATATATATATATATATATATATATATATATATATATATATATACATATATATATATATATATATATATATATATATATATATATATATATATATATATATATATGGTTGACTTACCTGTTGTGTGAGGGTCGAGCAGCTCAGTTCGTAGGAACCGACAGCCCAGAAACCAGCACATATGATTTAATTATTATGGTGAATGCTCTGGGCAGAACCAACCACATTTTTTAAAGAGCCGAATAAAGAGGCCTAGTGCACTACGTGCCACAAGGGCCCCAAACGACTCTCCTCAGGTTTTGAATTAAGAGTTTCCCTTCTCCTAGACCAGTTGGCATCCAAGGCTATAGAACCCAGTCTGTTTTGCTATTTACCCATAGCTGGAGGTAGAACAATAGGTTTAATACCTTTCCCAAGGGTATTAGAACGTAAGTGAATGTAATGGATTCGACTGAAATATATATATATATATATTCATAAAATAAAGATTATTACCTGTGGTATTGTAAGTGTTTGATATTCATTGATTAATATATATATATATATATATATATATATATATATATATATATATATGTGTGTGTATGTGTGTGTGTGTTTCCGGCCAAAGTTAGATTTACCTGGAAAACGGTTATATAAAAGTGCTCAATCGACAATGTAAAAAAGATAAAGCAAATGTTCAAAGCTATTAAATATCAAAGTGAAGGAATACTAACCACTCATGCTACCATGGTTTCTACGGCTGAGGTTTCTTCAGGCAGTGGAGGTTAATAGTGATTCCCGAACTCTTTGTTTATTTTTTGAGCATTCTCAACGGGGGTTACGGTTGAATTGTAGGAGTAAAGCAAGAATAGTTAGAATGTAAGGGAGGAGGAGGTGGAGGGGAAGATTATATTTTTCATGGATACAGATTTTTGAGTAAATACTGTTTTTAATTAAACAGCATTAATTCCATTTTCCGGCATGAATGTTCGAGAAATTTCGCAGAAAATATGCGTCAACATTTTGCTCGTGTGCGTTGTTTCTTTTTAATTTTGTCGTCTGCAGGTTATAGTAAGGTCAGTATGTGACAAAAGAGAATCATGGCGCAATTCACTCCGCCAAAAATTTGGAAACGCCATGCTGTACTGCTTGGCATTCGCTTCAATAAGAACATTTTAAAGTGTTTGGGTGTGCACGGGATTCGGAAAGAGTTGGATGAGTCTAATGGTGATTACAAATGTGTGGTAGCTCAGAAAACTCACTATGATCGTTCTGATAGGAAAAGCTCCTGAATTTGTTGGTGAAGGTCAACACTGTTGCCTACATCAAGGGCGTTGAGGAGGTAGTACTGCTCTGGATCAAGAGAGTGGCTGCTGGAAGACCTTATGACTGGCAACAGGACACTGCATCATGCCGCACAAGCAGGGGAACGCATTCATGGCTGTCAGACAATTTCTGCGTCCACATCACTCTTTAATTCTGACCACTTAACTCCTCAGACTGCAAACCCCCTGATTATTATGTGTGGGGCGAAGTTGAGCGAGAAACCGACAAAACTCCTTATAACACCAAAGATGAGCTGAAGGCAAGGATTATGGCAGCATTAACCAACTTAAACAAGGAGACCGTCCAAAGAGTTGCAGGAGATTCCGAAGTCATCTGGAGGCTGTGGTTGAAGACAATGGCGATTTTATTGAATAAATTTACTCTTTCGTATTTCAAGATATTTTTATTATTTTTTGTTCAGCGTCCTGTTTATTTTGGGAATAATGAACAGGATAATGTTTAGGTTTTATTTTACATAATTAAATCTTTTTCAAAGATATACAATAGATTTTTTTTTACTAAAAAGTCAACGTTTCGGTCTCAAGTTTTCTCAGTCGATAATGGATTTGAAATAATTTCATTAAATTTAATTCTTAAATTGCATTAAATGTCAGTAATTCACCGAATGAATAATTACGAGACTGAGTCCCGCTTTGTTGTTTAAGAAGAGAAGGTTTTTAAAAGATATTCTATTGTAGAAATAAAGTCATTAGTTTTTGCTAGAGTGTTGTAACAGTAAAACTGGTTCTGTGTTGTGTATTGACATTGATAAAGTTTTTTCTACATTCGTCGTCGGCTTTATCTAAGAAATTAATTTCTTCTCTGCTTTCTTTATGATGATGGCGTTGATGACTAACTAGACCAATTCTTACATGATAATGTTGGTAATTCTTCATGATAATGTTGGTAATTCTTCATGATAATGTTGGTGGTTTATTTTGTCGAGCCTTTCTCTATCGTTGTTAAACTTATTCCTTATCACTTCTGTTGACTTCGAAGTTTTTGGTTCCTCTTGTGATGGAATACCACCAATTGGTACGGCCTCGGGCTTGTGTTTCAAACGATTTAGATTCAAGTCCAGTGTATTTCAGTTATGTTTTGAGTTGGTCCTTCTATCTTCGAAAAGGGCACCCCTAGTCTTTTCCGTGAATTGAGCTCACTGAATAAGACCTGATTTGGAAACCTTGACTCCATTCTTGCTACACGTCCTGACCATCGAAGACGGTATGTCATGATCAGCGATTCGACGCTTTGACTGTTGGTTCTTTCCTGAACTTTGTTGTTTGTCACAGAATTCCCATGATATTAAAATAAGATATATTTGAATAAAAACTTTAGTTATCCTACATCGGTTGCACATCGAAACAAACTTGTTGCTTCAGTAATATATTTTGGTGGCGGCCTGAAGCCGATAATAAAAGATGATGTTTCAGTTGTTTGGCGTTTACTGTAGAGGATTTAGTGCGAAGGATTCGTCTTTGTTAAATCTTGTACGAATGTCTAAATGGATTTCTCAATGTCTATATATTAACTTCTGTGACTTCCGTTAGTTAATCTTCCGTTAAAATAGAAAAATACAGATCTTTTATGTTAAATCCCACCAAATAATGTAAAATCACTGATCGCAAATATTAATTACTCCCACCCCACAAAAAAATTATAAATTTTAAATCAAAACTTATTTGTTTTTTATTACATTTTTGGCACTCTTTTGAAATTATGAATTTTAAATCAAAATAACCCCGAAAGTGCGGATGAGATTTTATGTACTTACAAGGAAATTTTTTCAATTTAAGGAAAAAAATCAAAAAAATCTGTTTTTGGCTTGTTTATCGGTGTGAGCGCGAACGTAGACCCTTTAAAATCATATTCACTTGAAAATTGCGCACTTGAGTCGCCCACATTTGGGGCGATCGCAATGGAAGGGCTTTGCTTTGGGAGAATTTGGTGTGGATTTTAGTAAATATAAATTCTTTTTATTTTGGGGTCAATTAATATTTTGGGTTGGATTTAAAGAAAATATTCAAGATAGACATTTATCACATATATACATTCACTTGATAAGCTATAATTTCTGTGAGTCTGCTACTACGTGAACCCTTAGCGAGGATGAAACTACCACGTGTACTTCAGCTACTGCTGGTCAAAGAGGCAACTCCGTAATTCTTACTCCTGTCTGAATTGTTTATTGATTGATTGAATCTTTTTTTTTACGGTTTATAAACCCTTTCAGGTTATTTTAAGCCATAAAATATTTTTAGATTTTAAGAAATATTTTGGAGATAATAATGGTTTAGTCATACAAGTTTTACTAATTAACCTATAGTTGGGGGAGTATAGGTGAATTCATATGCTGACAACACTACCATTTATTCCTGTCTCCATAGTAAGGCTGATCAAGGTCAAAATGGCAGCTGATGTACAGAACGACCTCGAGACCGTTGTTAACTGGGGCAAAAGATGGCATGTCAATTTTAACGCCTCAAAAACTAGACTTCTCTCCATTAATCCTCTGAGAGACCCCTTGCTGCCTTCCAACAGCATGGCTGATGCGAAGGCTCAGGAAAGTGACGCGTTGCACCTTCTCGGGCTAACGTTCACAGCTGACATGAAGTGAAAAAACTATATTGAATCCATTGCTAGGTTAGCTGCTAAAACAGTTGGTTCACTGTGTCGTGCAAAACAATTTTTCTCTCCAGAATCTATCTTGAATATCTATAAATCTACCATTCGTCCATGCTTAAAATATTGCTGCCATATATGGTCCGGTGCCCCTGCTATTTACCTGGATCTCCTTGATAGTATCCAAAGAAGAAACGCCGTAAGGTTGCCTCTCTGTGCCATTTTTTTATAAATACTTTCATGCTAATTCTTCGGATGAGCTCCCCGCTATGGTACCTCGAATGTATGAATTTAAGCGCAGCGATAGACTGTCGGTGAGATCTCTTCAATTTACACTTGAGCTAGCTAGATGTAGCCATAACATCTATATTAACAGTTTCTTTTCTCGCACTTCTCGCTTGTAAAACTCATTCCGGCACGGAACACTTCTAAGAATTTTATATCAACAATCCAAGAAAGCAAAGTATTTAAAACTATCTTTCTTCGTCTAATTTTGAACATATGCAAACCATATATCCATTTCTGGGAGAAACGAACTCTCTTTGTTTTAAACATTTTTTTAATATTATTTTGTGTCAGATCATTTAATCTGTTGTATGAACATTTCCTCTTCATGGCAATTCGTTAAAACTAAGAACTTTAAAAATTTTTGATTTATTTTCCTGAAACTTTTTATTTTACTTAAAAAATGTAAACTCGTAAATAAATTCCTTATCTTGTTTTGTTAAAATTACCCGTGTGTTTCCACGTCATTATCATCCGACATTAATCTTCTTGGCGTGGGAAAATCAACAATTGATTTTAACCCCTAAGCTTCAGGCCCCTATGCTGTCAATATATATTATAACAAATATTGTTTACATACAACAAAAATCATAAAAATATTAAAAATCATGTGTTCATCATCCACATCGCCTCCCTGTAGAACAAAAAAATATTAATTTCCCATCATTTTTCTGTACAATTCTTGCCAAATAACAAGCATATTTTAGAGAAGAAATTTTAACCAAAACAGTATTTTTCTGTTATATAAGTGCATGGATGTTTCATATGAACATATAGGATATCTACATGAATTTAAGCACAGTACAGACAAACCTCTCATCAACGGACTAATAGGAGGGAGGGATATTACGTTAAAGTCGATTGTTCGTAGATGGGAAGGGATTATTTTTGAGTTATAAAACCACTATTGTAACTACCAGTAGTTATGATCATAATGTAAATACTATAAACATGTATATATGGCATAAATAAATATATACTTAATATAGATATATTAATCAAAATAACTAAAATAATAGATTTCTCACAGCTACTTTCTCATGCACGCGTTTACGTATCGTACTTTTCGTCTTTGTTTACAATTGAAAGGCCCGCCACCGCCACCAAGAGGTCATTTTGAGAACTAATGCATCTCGTTCCTCTAAGCCCGCAAATTTTGAAATACATCACTGACGATTTGGAAGATTTTTTTTTCCTGCAGATTTTGTCCCTTGCATCCGAAGTCCGCTGATGGGGGGGGGGTCCGTAGATGAGAGGTTTATCGGCAAAATTTCATCATTTTACAATTGAAATGGCTAGATGTAGCCGTAAGTTATATGCCAACAATTTCTTTTCTCGCACTTATCGCTTGTGGAAGTGTCTTTTGACTTCTTGCTTTCCAGTCAAATTAAATCTTCAAAAATCTAAATGCATCATCTTCCGTCTTCTTAATTCCAGTTCTCTTATTGTTTCTTAATAAGGTTTTATCTTTTATTTTATTGTTCTTTAATAATGTTTTTCTTTTTCTTATGTTCTTTCACACTCAGTAACCCCGCCGCATCTTAGTGGCTTTGTTGCCTTGCTTTTGGAGTAGTGATTAAAAAATATGTATATAAAACAGTGTAAACTGTTTTAATTGTTAGCTTTCCATTTGTTCCAGGTTTTTTAAATAAAAAAAAAACATAGAATTAGATTCTGTTTCTTTTTGTGAAGTCTGGGAATAGAACAAAACTATATTCACACAGAGGAAAATCCGATTGGCATTTACAAATATATATATTTGATGAAAAATAATCTTTGAGAAAAAAAACTCACCATCGATGTCTCGCTAAAACAATTACAACTGAGTAGCGAGTTCGATCCTCACTGGGTGCTCTATACTTTTGGCCTTGTGCCACATCTAAGCTACGCTTAGAAAATTATCATACGTCTTGCGATGGTTTGATTGTGTAAGTATCAGAAATTCTATAACTGCTTACGTGTCATAGGCACGGTAGAAGAATGGATTGCGTTTCGGATTGAAGAGGCGGTAGATCCGAGTTTGAATTCCAGCAGATTTCAATTACGTTCACTTAAAAGTATGCAAAGTGAAAATTATTTTTTTGTTATTATTAGTATTATACAAAAATAATTTATTTTAGAAAAATCTAAGAAATGTATACATGCGTTGAATATATGGACACTTTGTCACTTGGGAAATGTATGAATCCAACCCTTCTCCCCTCTATAGGTAAATAGTAAGACAGACTTGACTAGCAACCGAACGAGGAGAAGGAAAACTTTGAATTCAAACCTGTAAGTATCCCTGTCAAAGTACATACTATATGTTGCAATATGCCTTGAGCCAGCATAGAAGAGTAGGCTCATAAAATTAACTTTGTGTTGATGCACAGTCTGCTACAAGCGGAGTAAGTGACTGACGATGACATAGAGGTGATGGGTGACTTTGACACAGGGACATGCAATCCATGATGAGTGTTAATGGCTACAAGAGAAATTATAGAAAATAACAACAGCAAATAATGATGCATATTTAAATACGTCATTATTTGCTGAGGTCATTAGATATTCAATTAGATATTTAATTAATTCAATTTTTTTTCTTTTTGGCAAATTCATAGATCAGTTTGTTTCAGCTGAACCGTCTACATCCATCTTCTTCGAAAGGTCTTTATTCATGGAAATGGAAACCAATTTTCTATTTTCATTTTGAGAACAGTAATAGAAGCAAGTAACTCCACTGATTTTTTTTTCTTCTTTTCTCGTCCACTCAACCATAACCATTTAATTTTCTTTCATTCAGTTCTTCTACGTTCTCTGTGCCAGTGAGATAGTGCGGGAGTGTTATACAGAAGTAGGGGGTCTTCTCTGCTTACACGATTCTACTAATGTCTATTGTTCACAATTTATCCTAAGAAATAGGAGATTTTAAAAAATTATGCAAGGAGGGTAGTGAAAATTATAAATAATTCTTTTTTATTATACAAAAATTATTTATTTTAGAAAGATCTAAGAAATGCAGTATGTGTGTTGAATACATAGACTCTTCACCACTGGGCGTAAGATATATATTTTAACGGTGTCACAAAATTTGTATTGGAGTTTTATTGTCACGTATCTTTACAAATGTACCTTAGAATATTGCTGTCACATATGGTCCGGTGCCACTGCTATTTACCTTGAGCTCCTTGATAAGATCCAAAGAAAAATTAGTAATATTATTAGCCCTGATCTAGCGGTTCGGCTTCAGTCAATTTTTCACCGCCGTAAGGTTGCCTTTCTATGCCTTTTCTATAAATACTTTCATGGTAATTGTTCAGATGAGCACTTTGTTATGGTACCTAGACTTTTTGAATTTAAGCATTGTGATAGACTGGCGTCGAGATCTCATCAATTTACAGTTGAGTTAGCTAGATGTAACCGTAAATTCTATGCTAACAGTTTCTTGCTTCGCACTTCTCTCCTGTGGAACTACCTTCCGGCTACATGCTTTCCATCTTTCTATCTGTTTGTTCCTAATTCTTCCACACCATGTAACAACTTGTGTCGTAGTGGCTTTACCGATTACCCCCCCCCAAAAAAAAAAACTAGGATTCGAGTGTATTTTGGTCAATAGGCCACAAAAATGACAGGAAGGTTATACTAACTATGATGGTATCACATATGATGTAGTTCTCTGAGAACAGTTCATATACAATACGGAAGTAATGTAAATACTTCGCTGTACCAGATGGCAAATCATTTTGTCGAGTGTTAACTCGACAAAATGATTTGCCATCTGGTACAGCGAGGTATTTACATTACCAGCTTACAAAATATCAAGAAGACAAATTTAAAACTTAACAAAAGTAATCATTTGTTACCAGGTTGAATGAATGACCTCATTATCAGTTTGTATTGGAAAATCAGAGTTCAGTTCCAAGATTTGTTAATTTACTATATATGGAAGCCCATAGTTATCATAAATAGAAAAAGAAAAAAGTATATCAAAATGTTATTATTCCGTTCGCTGATTGGCAACCTGGCCGATAAGATGTTTCTTGTAGTTCTTTGGCAGAGATTTACATCCTATCTAAACAACGCACTTTTCTTGGAAGAGTTTTTATGTCGTAAAAGAAATATAAACAAGTTTGTTAATTTCTTTTTGTAGAAAATGTCTTATCTTCACACTGCGCTTCATATAATAGATTCATTTTTTATGAACGACCAACGTTAATGCGTGAAAGTAAATTTTTTTTTCTAAAACTTACATTCAGTTGTTGAAGGCAAACATCTCTTGAGCGTTGATTCACATTTCACCTGAACAGAAGGCATCAAATACAGTGATTATGTTTGTGTTGTCATCCATATTATTATCAGTGTTATTTACTTACAACTTGTAAAATAAATAAGTATATCATCAGGCCGCGGTTTCCTTTTTCTGCATTGATTTTCTCTTGTGTTAACTTTTTCAGACTGAATTTATTTTTAACTTTCCCCAATTATAATATAACTCAAATTGAAATTCAATTCATGACTCATCTACACAACACTTATTTTAAAGGCCCTTGAAGGGACCGGTATATGCAAGGTGTCTAAGCCTGGGAAGGCTTAGAGACTTTGCTACTTAGTAGTAGTAGTATGGTAGCTTCAGCAATAATGCTAAAATTATGAGATTAATTTTCAATATTCCGTAAAAATATAAAAATAGACATTCATCACGGATATGTGTGTAGCCGTAATTTCTGAGCGTCTGCCACAACGGGACTCTTTAGGGTTGAAGAAGATAGAACGGTTCCAATAAACGAAACACCGAAGAATCCTTCGCATCAGTTGGGAGAACAGAATCACCAACAACGAGGTCCTCTCTTAGACATCTCTCCCCAGCATCGAGGCTACCATACTTCAACATCGCCTGACATGAATTGCATCCGCTGATATGAAGAGGATCTGTGGTGTGCTGTCAAGGTCGGCGCCACTATCCACACTCCTCTGCGACCGGCTAACGACTCTTCGGGAGTAGGCTGGGCCTTCATAGCCATGTTCTGCCACTGCTATCAGAGGAGAGAAATGGAATAAGGAGAGAGGATGACGATCCCGATACTCAGATGCGATCGGCTGACGACGACGACGACGACGACGACGACGACGACGACGACGACGACGACGGAAGCTACACGCGTTTCTTTTCGCTATTGCTGGTCTACGAGGCAACACGGTAAATATCTACTTCCTGTTAAATCTGAGATTTTCCTTTAAGAAACCATGTCCTTCTTTATCATTGATTTTGTTCCAAATTGTTGCTCTTTCTCTTTGAAAAGTGTTTCCCTTGTTTGTGTGCTTCTTTGCGATGTATTTTGTTTGTCCATTTCCTCTTTTGAGAGATGTATTTGTTATTTGTTTCTCGTTTTCACGGTATATTTCTTAAATAATATAAAGCGTGGGCCGTTTTCATTAAGACCAGAAATCAGTTACACCTCTATATTCTGGTATATAAAAAAAGCCATATTATATGAGTATATATCTTCGGTCGTTTCCATGGAAATGGCGTACCAGTAATGTCGAAGTTTAAATCACCACGAAAACTAAATTAATCTATCCTCCCCACCAACTTCTCAATCAAAAATTACTTACGATGACGTCTGAGCATTCATATAACTATGTAAAATTACAAAAGAAATAATTAATTTTGAAGCTACATTTTAGCAACCATGTTACTACTACTGATTCAATAGCGTGTATCTCTCTACGTCGAATTGGTACTATTACATTCAGTTGTACACAGATACGCATGTTTTATCATCTCCAGCCGGACCGTCTGCAAAGGGTTGACAAAGTTGATAAATTTGCGTTTTCACCTACTTTAGTTTTAACCAAAAAGTAGAACTTTTCCACTGTTTAGTTCAGCATTTATTAAATTATTTTAATCATATCATGTTCCTCAGATGCATAATTTAGATTTTCAATTGTGTCATTTTAACTTTTTTAATTTTATTCTTGATAAAAGAAACATGTTCATTGATTTATAAAAACGCCATTATGAATATAGATATTGATTTTTAAAAGAATTATTTCTAATTTTAAAATTAAAAAAAAAAGAATTGTTATATACTTTGCTATTCGGATTGGCATACTCAACCACTCTTCTGTCGTACCAGTACCCTAGGCTTCTTCAGGAGTCTGTCTCCGTACAAGGTAATCTTCTGGGAATTTAAAACCGAATTCTTTATTCATTTCACGTGGATAGATTGTCCTTATTACACTTTCCAGGCTTAAGAGAATTTATCCAAATGTGTCGTTTCAGCACTACCAAATGCAGGCATTGAACTCACAACTGCCAAGAAATGCGTTAAGTTTTAATCAACGGTTCAGTTCACAAGACAATGATTAAGCGTTGGAATTTTAGAGAATTAATGTCTGTAGTCAGGTGATTGGACAGAATTAGTGTCCTGACTCAGCTGGTGGAATTTCTTTTGAATGTTATTTCTTCCTTGATTAGGGATTCTCAGGTGGTATTCATTTACAAGCTAGATCTACTGAAGAGGTTGTCAGTGCTTAAAGTGTATGCTAATTCTTTCAACTTTCTCATCGCCCAGTGTTATTTTATTTCTTCTATCTTGACTTCATTCCACAAAGGTTGATAACTCTTCTTTTCTATTCACATATATAATTATCATCTACAGGGTGCGATGGATAAATTGTCGTTTAAATTACGCAAAAATTAACATAACGCTAATATCTTATTTTAACAGACATATTTACCGAAACTACACAAAAACATCTTGAAACACTAAAGAAAAAAGAAAAATTCAATAAAAACGTCATTGGCTTCAACCACGACCTTCGGAACGGTCTCCTTGTATAAGTTGGTGAATGCTGCCATAATCCTTGCCTTCAGTTCATCTTTGGTGTTACAAGGAGTTCTGCTGGTCTCTCGCTCAACTGCGCCCCGCACATAATAATTAAGGGGGTTGCAGCCTGAGGAGTTAGATGTAGGGGGGGGGGGGGTAATGTGGTCGCAGAAATTGTCTGACAGCAATGATTGGGTCCTCCTGCTTGTGTGGCATGGTGCTGATTCCTGTTGCCAGACATAGTGTCCCCCAGCAGCTACCCTCTTGACCCAGGGCAGTACTTCCTCCTCAAGGCACTTGATGTAGGCCTCTGTGTTAAGTCTCAGGTCCTCAGCAACAAATTCTGGAGTTCTTTCCTTATCAGAACGATCAGAGTGAGTTTTCCGAACCACCGTACCTTCGTAATCAACATGACTCATCCAACTCTTTCCGAATCCACTGCACCGTCCTCAAATTGGCACCCAACCACTCTAATATGCTCGTATTGAAGCTTCCGGCGCGAATGCCAAGCAATACATCATGACGTTTCCAAATTTCTGGCAGAGTCAGTTGCGTTATGATGCTCTTTTTTGTCACAGACGGTGTCCAACTGACCAACTGTGCAGACGACAAAATTAAAAACAAGGCGCATGCGCGAAATTAAAAATATAAAATGGCGATAATTTACTCATCGCACCCTGTATATTTCAATGTTTGCCTCTGGACAAAAACTTTTCGATGTTCTTTCACTAGCAACCCAGTAAAAATTCAGTATTGTCGGGCAGCTAGTCTCTACTCCTTTACACAATTTCATAGGATACAATACATACTTATTTGTCATGTTTCTTCCATGGTGAAGAAACTTGATTCGAGCAAGATATCACCCAAGAACTGAAATGCTTTTGAATCCGGCCTTGTATGGACCATAGATCATTTTAATCTTTTCAAATGTACCCCTTATGTATGGTGGACAGATCGTGGCAGGTTTTTGTTGTTGTTTTCAATTCTGCACAGAAGCTGATAATATGAATGTAAGCAGGACCGGTTCGAGGTATTGACAACTCGGGCAGTCACCACGTGCGCCATCAAGGCCGAGGGTACCATCATGCCACCATGTCATGTATTTGGGAAATTCCAAAACTAAAGCTTATAAGAACAAACTTGAGGTCGTCCATGACCCTAAAGATTAAATTCTTTGGCTATTTTGTCAATAAAAATGATCTTGTAAAAAGATAGGTGTAGAAAGTGCCATGAAATGATTTGCAGTTCTAAAGACTAGAAAATGTTTTAGTTAGGATAATGAATATTTTATTTAGCTTGTATTAAGCTGTATATTGTAATAAATATTGTTATTCTACATTTTCTGATTTTTTCTTTGTGAAAAGTTTAACAAAATTATACTTGAAAGGGCGCCAAAGTTCCGCTTGTCCGGTTTGCCAGCAACCCTAGGGCCGTCACTGAATGTAAGATAGTTGTTACTCAGAATAGTGTTTTTAATGTCGATCAACATCTATTGGTGTATGTGTGGGTTGTTATTTATGAATTTGGCCCGATGTTTTAGGCAGCAAACAATGCTCACAACGATTACTTGACGCTGTATGGATGGTGAGAATTGAAGTTCAGGTATTGTCCTGTAGATGTTTGTTTGCGATATACCGATGCCTTTCGAGTTATTAGTACATCCAAGAAGGCAAGCTGTACTTCTGCTTATTAGTTTACGTGGTTAAACAATATTCGTAAATATTTCTGATAGGGCCAGAGTATGGAAGCCATGTGGTCGGTTTTAGTGGCGACGTTTCTATCGCCATTTCTGTGAAGTATTTCATGTATACGTTTGCCATTTCAGGAGATAATAGCCATCACATATCTAAACATTTTTCCTGTCGATATGTGTCAGAATCCAATTGGAAGCATGTTGTCTGCATACAAAATATCTGCATCTCTTTCAGGTTATCTTTTGGGAAACATGTGATCTCTCGAACCATCGACAAGCAACAAGTAGTTAGAATCTACAAGGTCGAATATCTTAATACATTATTCTAGATACATGGCTTAATGCGGTGATTCTCAACCGCGAAATATTGTCACGGCATACATATCTATGTTGGAGAAAGTAGTAATAAATAAGTTGTAAATAAGCTGCACAAATAATGGAATAAAAACATGGAAATAAAGTTGGTTCATATTTGTGTGTGTATTTTAAAAAATATATATAGAGTTTTATTTCATAACAGTTAAATGGATACCCTCTAAACATTTTGCTAAGTGTGCCGTGATACAGTATTTACATTAGTCGGACTATTGTCCTCATCTTTGTCGCCATATTTGTCACAACGTTTCGGCCGTTGTACGCTCCGGCCTTCTTCAGGTGGTTGGAATTTCGAACCGAACCCTTTATTTCGATCACTGGGGTAGACTGTTCTAGTTCCACGTGCCATGTTTGATGGATGTCAGTTATCAGTTATCTCCTGGTAATTTTCCCTCTGAAAGTTCTCCACTGCCTTAACCGGGTATTGAACTCACACTCTTTGGGTCTGTCACTGGATCTAACCAACGCCTTTATCCACTGTGCCATGTGTCCTTGAGGGAAAATTAGCAGGAGATAACTGATAACTGACACCCATCAAACATGGCACGTGGAACTAGAACAGTCTACCCTAGTGATCGAAATAAAGGGTTCAGTTCGAAATTCCAACCACCTGAAGAAGGCCGGAGCGTACAACGGCCGAAACGTTGTGACAAATATGGCGACAAAGATGAGGACAATAGTCCGACTAATGAAAATACTGTACATAATACCTCATCTCAGAAATATAGACGGGTGTTTCAAATGTGTTTTCTGTTGGATGTTAAATCCTTTAACTTGTTAACTCATTTTTAGTGTAAAAATGTCTATAAATTATGTCTAATTTTTTTATTCGGCTTGAAAAACTTCATTGACTATTCCTGGAATAGTGTCACCCTATATTGAGGTCTTGTAAATAATAGTTGTGCAGAGTGAGGCAAAAGTTGTGCACCATAGGGATAATTTATTAAAAGTATGATTATGCATGACATTTTATTTACTAGTCATTTAATCGTTGTATATGCTGTTCAAAATGTCTTCCTCCTGCTTATTCAAAACCCATCATTCATTATCATGTCGGAGAGTTTCTTCTATCATTTTACTGCATTCATATTTAATTTTTTAAGTTCCTCAATATTTTTGGGGCGCGTTTGATAAACAACTGATTACAAATGTCCCCACAGAAAAAAAATCCTCGGTGGCCACTCAGCAAGATCACTTCGACCTATCCATTAACCCCTAGGGTTTGCGATTTTTGCCTCACCCTGTATATTGTAATCTGACGAGTTATTATGAACACGGCTATGCTGTTCATTTCAAGGGGACGTCAGTTATCGGAATTCGAGAAGGACATGATTGGACATTCTGATTCTGAAATTCTTGCGATATTTGAAATGTGTTGCGTATGCAACGGAAATACTTAATGGCAAGCATTGCTGTTTACCCCGGACACCACTTCTGATAACGGGTCCTCGATGATCGGAACCAGAAACATTTGGCTAGAATTGTTTGTCGTAACAGACAAATGAATCTGATTTAAATCATATCCACAGGCAATGTAGGATGTAATGGACGCATATCCAGCAGGTCCTTTAGCTTTCCTGGTGACACTTTGACACCGGACACAGAGCAACACCTGGTCACATGGTGTCTGTACTCGGAATCTGGAGGACGTGTAACGTGTAGCGTGGGTCAATGTCACGCTTTCAGCTGTTTGGGTCTGCCTTTCGACAGGGAAAGGGGATGTAGAGTGGAAAATATTTAATCATCCACAAGGACGCGAAGAGGCTTTTGGATTCTATCGAAACAGGAAAGTGAAGACTGTGCAGCACCTGTCTATATATGGCAGCAGTCCTCCTAATTCAGACTTACGGATTGTAAAAGGTGGGGGTCAGGTACTTAGTAGAGCGTTACAGGGAACCAACCATTTTCCCACTATCGTACGTGTTCCACTTGATGTCTGGAATGGCTTTATCCCAATAGGCGATAATTTAAAAAAAAAACGAATGTAATTCTAATGTATTTATTTAGAAAATAACGTATAGTCTATAAGTTATTAGAAGTAGAAAAGTACTTTAAATTTATCGGAATAAATTTTTAAATATTAAGAATACGATTTACGCAT
The DNA here is from genome assembly GCA_964036315.1 of Acanthosepion esculentum. Taxonomy (NCBI): domain Eukaryota; kingdom Metazoa; phylum Mollusca; class Cephalopoda; order Sepiida; family Sepiidae; genus Acanthosepion; species Acanthosepion esculentum. The sequence goes on along the minus strand of OZ038518.1, from coordinate 31,334,145 downwards.
ATTCTGACGACCCCTTTAGGAACTCTTTGTGTATAATATTATAAATTAAGCGGCCAAGTAAAAATACTAAAAACTTTTTATCATCGAAAAACCCAGACGACGTGCGACAAACGGATGTCATTGTTTGTAAGTAGGAACCCTTATCCCACCTTAACTTAACCTGATTTTGAAAGTAACTTATATTTCATACATAATTTCTGATGAAATTAACACCCAAACGCCCCTTATCAAAATGACTGAATTTTTCTGTAACCTTAGCAGTTTAAAATATTAAAACTCGCTATGCTTAAAAGTGAAGTAAAATTCTTAATTAGGTTATTCTAAAAATCGCTTGATAATGGAATGGAACTATGGATTTTAAAATTAATTTTATAATTAAATTTAAAATTTTAATTTCTATTCTGAAACATGGTAATTCCTGTGTAGCGATGGGACCATATTTTTAAAATAGTAAATAATCATAATATTATGCTCTACGGTTTATGTATCAAGCACTGTTTTTTTATTAAAATTAAAATAATTAAGAAAACCGGATTGTAAATCTTACAGTTCTTTCTTATTAGTTTAATATATATATATATATATATATATATATATATATATATATATATATATATATATATATATATATATGACGAAATATACTCTTAAGGTGTGGTATATTTATGGGAAAAACAGCACTCGTGGCCTGACGATTGCGTCTAGCATGAAACAGTCTGTCGGTTCTAAGTGTTGAATTCAATGTTCACTTTAATATATATAAAGTGGAGATATGGCCTGGTGATTTCGTTTAGCATGAAACAGACTGCTACCACTGGGTGTTGACTTCAATGTCCACTTTTATATTTATATATTTAAATTATGCATTATCCCTGATATTGAACACTTTAATTCATAAATATAGCATACCTAAAAACTATATTTGCTTTCTCTCTCTCGTCCCCCCCACCCTATACACCCCTGTCCTGGGTATGACGATAAACTACATCCAACAGCAAGGTTTTTGATCAGGAGGTTTTGAGGAGCGTGGAACCACCTCGTAACCGCTATAAAATATTACCAACAATATATTTTTGTGAAAAAAGCACCTGTTGGGGGGGGGGCAACTATGGGAAAATAGTTAACCCTCTCTAACTGGGGTCAAAACACTATGAAAGTGTAAAAATAGGTTTTAATACCAGCGAAACATTTTTGTAAAAAATTATTATCAGCAATACATTTTTTAAGGAAAAAAAAATTACCAGCCTATATTTTTAACAAAAATATTACCAGCAATAAAAATCTTGTCGGGATTAAATAACCCATTCATGTTCAAACAAATCAAACCAAGCACACGCACGCACTCATGCATGCACGCACGCACAAATATATATATATATATATATATATATATATATATATATATATATATATATATATATATATATATATATATATATGGAATGGTTCCTCTTTGAGAAGTCTCCCGATATACTGACTCTCTGTAAGACCAACCTCGACACGTTTACGTAAAGGACTATCTCCCATTGGCTAGAGAGCTCTGACTCGAATCTCCAGACCATGTGTCTCCGTCTATCTCTCCTCAATGCTGTAAGCTACATCTTCTTCCTCTATCGCTCTCCATCCTCCCAAGACTGTGGTGTACTCGAAAGCATTTCCGACAATATAGACAAAGCTATCTCTCTCCATCGATTAGCTCATATATTCGTGTTCGGGGGACTTTAACGCCCACCATACCAAGTGGTTTAAAAACTATATAACTGATCTTGCTGGCATACAAACCCTTAACTTTTCAATTTCTCAATCCCTCACGCAAATAGTTGACTTTCCCACACGTTACCCCAAAAACCTGGACGGTAAGGCTTCCCTTCTCGATCTGTTTCATCTCCATCCCCGAGTCCTGTCGCACCACGCAGCTCTGCCTGCTTGGCAACTCTGATCATGCTGTAGTGTCTGTCGACATCTTCTTCTACTCTACCCCCAGCAAACAAGCTCCTACCAACAGAACATCTTTCTGTTATCAACGAGCAGACTGGGACTCGTTCCGGGATTTCCTTCGCGATGTACCCTGGGATGTGGTCTTTAAGTTCCCCTTTCAAGAATGCGCTTCCGAGGTCTCTTCCTGGGTAAAAACTGGAATCGAGGCTTTCATCCCCGCAAGGTAATATAAGGTTAAATCGTACTTATTCCCTTGGTTCTCCGCTACTTGCTCAGCTGCCATTGCCCATAGGAATCACTTCTTCCGCCTATATCGTAGTGACATGCCAGACAGCAATAGACGTCTCTTTGTCTCAGCCCGTAACGAGTGCAAGCGTGCCCTCAATGAAGCAAAGTCACTACTTGCTGATAGAATGAAACAACGTATTATTGGCGTCTCTGCAAAAGCGTACTTAACAACAGCAAACCCACAATACCTCCTTTGTTCAACTAATTTGAGGTCCTGACAATGCTGAGTGCTTTGCTCTGAAATTCTCATCCAACACAACGCTCGACTCATCCGGTGCACCCACACCCAATTTCTCCCTAGAACTGAGGCCCTATTGAGCCCCGTCGTTGGTATTGGGCATCATCTCTAAATTAGACTCCCATAAGGTTAGCGGTGGAGATGGGTTACTCCTGACCTGTCCCCTGCGTCCTCCAAATTAACTATAACTACTGCCTCTATGAATCTTGTCTTTCAACCTGTTGGAAATCCTCGTCTATTGTACCTGTCTTTAAGAAGTCTGGAGACCCTTCTGACCCATCTAACTACCGTCCTATCAGTTTCTTACCAGTTTTCGGTAAAGATTTTGAATTTTTAATCAACACCGAAGTGGTTAAGCACCTTATATCCCATGATCTGCTCTCTGACAAGCAATTTGGTTTCCTCTTTGCCCGATCTACAGCTGATGTGCTCACGGCCATAACTGAAATTGTTTGCCAAGCACTTCACAATAACGGAGAAGCTTGTGCCGTGGCTCTAGATATCTCTAAAGCATTTGATAGGGTTTGGCATGCCGTCCTCCTTCGTAAGCTTCAAGGATACGGAATTTCAGGTCGATTATTTGACTTAATACGATCATTCCTGTCAAACCGTGTAATGAAGGTTCACCTTAACGGATTGTCCTCCAGTCCCTCTTCCACAAAAGCAGGTGTTCTCTAAGGCTCTCTTCTGGGTCCTTTTCCTTTTCTTCATTAACTATCATCTCGGTGTCATCAGTTCCCAAGTAGGTATCTATGCAGACGACACTACTATTTACTCATGCCTCAAAAGCAAATCTGGTATCGCTGACAAAACTAACCTGGCCGTTAGTCTCGAAGGGACCTCCAATCGGCTGTAGACTGGGGCAGGAATTGGCTGGTTAACTTTAATGCCTCAAAAACAAAACAGCTCTCTATTACTCACCACAGGGAACCATCCCTGCCACCCATTAGAATGTCTGATGCTCAACTCCACGAGAGCACCTCTTTGCGACTGATTGGTCTCACACTGTCCGCTGACCTGAGATGGAACAATTACATTGAATCAATAGCCTGATCTACCGCAAAAAAAGTTGGTTCCCTGTGTCGCGCCAGAAAGTTTTTCTCGCCCGAGTCCATCCTTCAAATTTATAAATAAATCATTCGCCCTTGCATGGAATACTGTTGCCATATATGGTCTGGAGCCCCCGATGTTCGTCTTAAGGTCCTCGGCAAAATCCAGAGACGAATATGCAATGTTATTAGCCCTGATCTGGCATCTCGTCTACAGTCACTCTCTCACAGAGGTATCGTCGCCTCCCTCTGTCTTTTCTACAAATACTTTCACAGTAACTGCTCCGACGAGCTACTTTCGTTAGTTCCCAGATTGCATGAATTTAAACGTGCAACTAGGCTGGCATTTCGGTCCCACCATTTCCCTGTCGAAACAGTTAAATGTAGCCGTCTCTTTTACTCAAATAGCTGCATGCCTCGGAACTCCCTTCCTGTTACTTGTTTCCCTGATAGCTATAACCTCTAATTATTCAAATGTAATGTCAATCGATATCTCCAGATGCCTTGATCTATTTCCTGTCCATCTATTCATCCTTTCCTCTATCACACCTCTTTGCTCTCGCTCCCACTCTGTAACCCCATGCGTGCTAGTGGCATGCCGCCTTGCTTGGGGTGAAATGCTTAATTAAAATAATATATATATACATATATATATACATATATCGGCAGAATTGAGTCACTGTCAGTCACTGTGTGTTTATCTAAATCTAAAAATAAACACGCTAAAATTCTCCTTCATTCCTTCCTTGAGCCAACGGTTTAGTGGTAGAAGTTCCGACTGACGCCAATTCAGTCGGGTTTCAATCCTAGCTAAAGGCAACCGGACGATGATGAGCTGCGAAACAGTCTGTCTGTGGATGACATATATATAGATATATATATATGTGTGTGTGTTCGTTCGAGGAGAGTGTTTTTATTATATTTGATTGAGTATGAGCATATATGAATATAAGTATCTGTGTGTGAATGAACATACACACTCGTGTGTGTGTGTGTGTGTGTGTGTGGGGAGAGATAGAACTGGGCGTTTATGTGTAAAGGTATGTTAATCTTTTTCAGTGTCAGATTCCAATGAAGAATGAAGTTTTTCTTTTTTCTTTATCTTAGCCGGTTCGTAAAAATAAATAAAACCGATATTTTAATGAACAGAAATATTTCTTCTTTCCTGAAGGTTTATTTTGTGCATAAAAAATGGCTTAAACTAAGAAATTCTATGGAAAGGATTTGGCTTCTGTGCATATCTGCAAAAACACTCTATTCAGCAAAATCTGTTGAAAACATAAACGCTAGTTGCTTTGTAAGTAATTGCAATTTAACAAAATTCAAAGAGCTCGTCTTCTCAAAAGATTTTGACATATTCATTTTGTAAATAAAATTGTAGGCTTTTCTCTTATTTCTTCTCTTATTCCGGCTAATCATTTTATCCGTGTGTATGTATGTGTTACTTACTTTACATACATTTAAGAATTGTACAGTAATTTATCAGTCGGGGTGTAAAGATATTAATAGAGAAACAAATTGGACTACGACTTTAGGCGTTATCACTTTGAGCACAGATTGGTCGGTTTAACAATCACCAAAGAACGTAGAGGGGGCAAAGACAATGCGAGAGGTACAGAGAGAAAGAAGTAATGAGCGTGAGGTAGTGAGGGTGATGGGATAGAGAAAGGAGCAAGGAGAGTGAAAAAGGAAAAGAGAGAGAGAGGGGGTAAAGAGTGTGAAGGAGGTAGTAAGAGAGGTAAAGAAAAGTAATGAGAATGAGGGAGGTAGAATGAGAGGTAAAGTGAGAGAGAGTGTGTTAGAGAGGCATAATGAGGGTGAAGGAAATAGAGAATGATAGTGAAGGGGGTACAGGGAGAGTAGAAAGAGTGAAGTAAGTTGAGTGAGCGGGAAAGGGAGAGAGAAAGAGAGAGGGGTAATGTGAGTGAGGGAGATAGAGATAGAAAAGTGAGAGAGAGGTAGAAGGTGTGAATGAAATAAAGAGAGTGGTAAACAGTCAGGGAAGTAGAGAGAGAGAGAGAGAGAGAGAGAGAGTAAAATGGAGAAAGATAGTAAGGAAGTCAGAGAGAACGAGAGAGAAATTGGGCCCTATCTAGTTCCATTATGAAAGTAACAGCTACGAAGTGGATATCTGGTTTGACTATAATCCCCTATGTTTGGCCACTTCTCTACTATTTTTTCCGATGACGTTAAGGGAGGTGGGATGATGTAACGGCCATTAAGAATAAGAATAGCGGCATTACGGAAATGAGTTCTAAACTCACATGTGGCTGTTTATGTTGAGTCAATAGAAATGGCTTACGGGAAAGCAATAATCCACTTTACATAAAACTAATGTGCGTCGGTGTTGGACGAAATTCGGATCACAAAGGCCGGATCGCAAAGGCCGGATCGCAAAGATCGTTCGAAAACTAAAAGCAGATCGGTTGTCTTCAAATTACAGATTTGTTTATTGAAGTTGGATACAGTTCGTTGAGCTGGACGACTTCATTCAGTCATTCAACAGAAATATCTATTCAATTTGTCAATTGCTAATTCATGGTAACGTAACAGTGAGTGAGTCTTACTCACAACTAGCAACCGGTCCCACTTTCTTGGACAACAGCGTAGTCGGTGGCATTTTCTCGACACTCTGTTGCTGCTACTGCTGCTAAATCTCATATCACGAAGCCGTTGAGCCCACGAGAGCCAACATGGCACTGAGCGATGGTGAGGAGGATGTTCAGCTGGCTGGTCCATCGCAGAGTTCCTCGTTTGACACAAGATCGAACCAGTGCACACCTCGATGGTCTTGAGAGCGCGAGACTCGAAGCCATGGACTTCGGGAAATTCTACGTTGGTAAAAAAGATATAGTCGAATATACAATAAAATTCCCTAAACCACATCATTTTCCAGCTAACATTAAAAACAAAAACGAATAATGAATCTTATCCCAACTTAAAACACATTTTCTGAATAAGTTGAGAGGCAGAAATCTTATCACGAAACACTTGGAACATCTAGCCACGTAATATTGAAACCAACTTCGTAACACGAAAATCCAGAGATGTGACATCTGGTCTCTGCTAATAAAAAAATTTCCCTTCAAATTTTTTAATTGTTAATATTTTATAGAGTAATTTTAGGGATTTACTAAGCGTAACTTAGTTGTGGCACAAGAGCAAACGTATGGGGCGCTCAGTAAGGATCGAACTCACTATTCAGCCGTAACTGATCTAGAAAGACAAGCCAACAGCTTTTTAGTGCACTATCTTATCTATAGCATAAAGCATATTTAATTGGTTTAAACAGACTTGGTATTCGAGTCATTAGCATTTTAAGATGACGGTTTCATTTAGACACCTTGTATACTGGTTTAACTACTAAATATTCCTCAATACGCGAGTCCCTGTGCCATACATTTACTTGCTCTCCATGTTTATTCTTACCTTCACATATAATCATCAGTTAAGCTTTTTGGTGATTTTTTTCTCATGTCGAATATGTATTTTGATGTCAGGTCGAGACTTGTAAAGGAAAATGCCAAAATGAAGTGTTATGTTACGAGTCCGTTCAGCTCTTCTTGGTCGTTTTTAAGGAAAGAAAAGATAAAGTCGAGAGATAGCATTTATATATAGTCCAAAGTTTAAAATGAATGTGGGTTATGACTATAGAATAGATTGAGGCGTGAAGCAGTAAAAATGATCCGACAGTTCAAAGGCATTATAACACGTGCATACCGAGACTACAATAGATTTCATTGATAATGGTGTGCTTTCTTCCAAGGCTTGTAGTTGCATTTTTTATAGTTGCAACGGCAGAGTCCTGCCATATTAACGATCAAAATCTGACGGAAATTAGAAGGATGCGTTGTTATATGTTTAAAATGGCATTTTGTTCAGTGAGATGACAGGCCAATCTACTTGAAAGAAATGTTGTGGTAAAACCTATATATGATGATGTTTTGCTTATTATCAGCAGAGATAGGGTTTCCAAAAGGAAAGAGAATTGCTATAAAATATTAGTCTTTTGCAAATCAATTTTCTTTGTGATGAAGTGTTGATAGTAAGCTTTAAATATTTTGTAGTATATAGTGAATGGCGGTTTTATCGTCTTCAGGAGTTATATGTCAGTGAATGAGATTTTTGCAAAGTGAAGCAAAATAAGCCAATAGTATTTTAGTTGCATAAATCAAATTTATGATGTGTGTTACTATGATTAACTGAAAAAAGTAATTCGTTTATCGACTAGTAAAGTCATCATTTCTAAATGTTTCCTTAATATCAAATAATTATAGGAAATTATTGCAGAGGAAGATTTTGTACTGTTGATGAAGTGTTTTAATAACTGTTATCTTGTATCTTCAATGGCATTTACATCGTCAAGGAGAAAGGAGTTAATTTCTCTTTAACACGTTTTATAGACTGAAGTAATTTCTCTTTAACTCTTTTATAGACTGAAGTAATAAAGTTCTAATCATTATTATCAATAAGCAGATCTAGAAAAGGATTTTTTATTGACGCTAAGTTCGTATATAAAACTACGAAAGGAATTATTTTCTGTATTTTACGTACAGAAAACCAATCTTTTCCATAGAATGTCTTAGTTTAAGATGAACAAATTTAAAAGAATGTGCAAAATTCGCCTTCAGGAAAGAAGAAATATTTCTATTCGTTAAAATTTAATACGGCTTTATTTTTTACAAGCGTGTGAAGATAAAGAAAATGAAATATTTTGTTCTTTTATTAGACTCTAACACGCCTGCTCTTATACACTTATCTGTGTGCATATATATATATATATATATATATATATATATATATATATATATGTTCGTGTTCAAACAAACATATTTATATGAACGCACACATATGAGCGCTTATATAGGTAACTGTAAGTACATACACAACCACATACCATATTGTTTTTGGTTTTACGATCTAATTATAGTTCTAATTTATTTGAAGTCTGATATTAAATATTTTTAGATTTTATTTTTGACTAACCTTCATTTTGCACTATTATGTTAAAATAAAGTCAGCTGCAGAGTAAGCCTGGGTTTAACCCCGACCGCCGAATGGAAATGCACGTAACTTCATACCTGCAATCCGTTTGGTAAGCGTCGGTAAGTTTTGTAAAACACGCAGTTATATAAACAATCACATTAGAAAGGAGTGGAGCAGTATATCAGCTACAGAAATGTAAGGACTACATTTCGGACGAGGACTTGGGTTCGAACCTAATACCCAGAATGTGAGTAATTGATATAGTTAGGAATTGAATAAAATGTAATGTTAAATATATACAGATTCAAGTCATGCCAGGTCAGGACCAATAATATGACGGATTCTTCTTTGGATTTTATTAAGAATCTCTAAATATATAGCAGGAACCCCAGACCAGATGTAGCAGCAATATTAAATGGATGGACGAATGGTAAGACTTATAAATATGCAAGATAGATTCTGGAGAGAATAATTTTTCAGCATGACACAATGAACTAACTTTCTTGGCAGCAGACCAAACAATGGATTCAATGTAGTCTTTTTACTTTATATCAGCTAAGAATGTTAGATCAAGAAGGCGCAACGAGTCGTGCTGATAGGAGGCATGGACTTTTAGAGTTAAGACGAAGATTCAGGATAAGCGAATCAGTAAGCAAGAAGATCTTCACAAAATAAAAGGTGTTTGATTGTATTTACTCTTCTTTATTCAAAGTTTTTCCAACCGATGTCTGGCTTAGAAAGTTATACTCTCAGTAAAGTAACAGTTAATGTTTATTTAATCCCCCCTGCCTTCCACCATTTCTTTCACCAGTACTAAAGAACTACGTCTCATTCAGATCTAGCATTAAATTTAGGATTTAAACTCTTAAATATTTTTAAGAATCATGAACATTAAACTTACGTTTTTATTCAATCGGGGTCTCAGTTCAAACCAAGTGAATAATTAAAAGTTGAATTTTGTCTTATTTATCTTTTATATTAATTGTGATGAAATAAAAGCGCTCAGGCAACATATTACCATGAGCCGCATATTAAAGGTTCAAAGAACCGCACGTGGCACGCGAGACGTGGCTTGGCCTCACCTGATACATACGATGGGACGCAGAAAAGTTCTCATCCAGATGAGAAAGCCTTTCTATAAAAAAAATCATGTTTAATCAAATGAATGAAAAGTAGGTCAAAGAATTTTCAGCATAAGTTGTAAGTACATTATATATGTATATATATATATATATATATATATATATATATATATATATATATATATATACATACATATATATATATATATATATATATATATATATATATATATAAGTGTTGTCTATATATTTTATGTAAGTTCTTTTCATATCGTCTGATAAGCTTAATAACATTATCATTAAACGAAGAAAGAAAATCACAATATTGATACATATTTTTTTAATCCAATCTAAGCTTTCGGCTTACATAAGCCATTATCAAAGATGACAATTACACAATATATTAAGCAATACACGAACAAGAAATTGAAAGTCTGTTTTTGTTTACATGGATGATTTCCAAGCAACGATAAATACGTGCATATAAGACGCTGAAAGCGAAACTCGCACCACAGCTCACACATGACCACGCGTGTGTGAATTCGATGAGTATTGAGTATGGAAAGCCGTTGGTATAAACCAATGGCTTCTGTTACCAATTATAGGCATTTAAGAATAGTTGTGGAGATTTCATAGTTTATTTTCTTCAGGTTAGGTTTCAACTGTTTTATCTATATAGCTTCAAGAATTTTTAGTTTTTGTTTATTGTTTTCATTTACACACACACACACACACACACACACACACACACACACACACACACACACACACACACACACACATATATATATATATATATATATATATATATATATATATATATATATATATAGTTGGGTCCATGGAGCACCACTATCCTTTCCTTAGCTGCATAATTCCCCAGGGCTACATACGGTTTGGAATTCAGAGTTATCTTATCTATCAGCCAAGTTTGAAGAGTCTAGTCTATTATACTATTTAAGCTATAGCTAGGGGAGAATAGGTGGGTTCATGTCATTCTCAATGGTATTTACGCGTAAGTGAATGTAACGAACTTGGCTCGGTTGTCTGAGAACCGTTATCCATTAACTCACCCGCCCACACACCCATCATATACATATATATGTCATTAGCAGATTAAGAATTTTGGTTAGTTAAAAAAGCACTTTGCGTTGAACATTGTTGTATGCATCCCACTTTTCATCATCTGTTTTGGTATATTTAAGGAGCGGTTAATTTGAATGATACATTCATCATTACATTTGGTTCACAAAAATGGAAATCACTTATGCTTCAACCTATACAGCGATTGTCTGTTAACATTAATTATCAGTCTAGTTAAAGATTAAGTAATTATTGAGCCAGATGTCTTTATTCATACATGATTAAATTCGTCCATTATCTGTCTACATTTCTGAGATGAGATATTGTAATTAATTTCACTATCAACATTGTTCGGACCGTTGTTCTCACCTTTATAGTCATATTCACAACGTTTCGGCCACTGTACGCCCTCGCCTACTTCAGGATCTGTCCATATTTCTGCGGTAAGTTATTGTAATTATTTACACTATTTACATTGTTCGAACCGTTGTCCTCATCTTTATTGCCATGCCTCTTCCGGGTGTCTTAGTATCAGTTATCTCCCTTTAACTCAGCTCTCCAAGTTTTTGTTTACCTCTGTTTTGTAGCCAGGTATTGAACTCACAACTCTTTGTCTCAAGTCACGGGTCAAGTTCAACCAACGCTTTTATCCACCATATTGAGGAAGTAGTATAAATAAATTCATCCATATATAATTTTATTTTAACGGGCGTCTCATTGATAAAATATGACTAAACATGGCAAAATCTGATATTACCCATAATGGCCAAAAGTATATTCTAAAGATTAATTCATATCCTCTTGGCATAAATTTAAACTAACAGCTTCTTTTCCATATACTGTTACAATTTTGTTTAAAATTCGTATTTTTTAATTTCAGATGAAACAATATTTATCTGAAATTTTCACTTCTCCAAATAATAATTTATAATTATTATGGAGATATATGAAAAAAAAAGGTAAGGCGTCATTTTAAAATGATGCCAGGGGAGCTATGGGTTAAAACACTTTCATATAACGAGTAGCATTCGTGTATACATTATGTATACACGAATGTTAGTTGTGTATGTTACTCGTGTATTTGAGATAAACTTTGAATTTTGCATGCCGGCAATATTTTCTCCAGTGAAAACACCAAATAAAAGAAAGAGAAAAGTAAATTTATACATTAGTAAATTATTTGCAGTCTTTAGTAAATTACTTGAATAAAGTTTTTTTTTAATGAGAAATATTGGTCGTATCATAAAAGAATAATCAGTTCGATTTAAGATAATTCGATTTGTGATGGAATTCAACTTCAGGCCATGAAAGTTCTTAATAATGAGGACTGGGTTACTTGCGTGGGTTCCTTTTGATTTAATTCCATAGAGACCAAAATGGAAAATATCCTCCCAATGTAATTCTTACAATTCTTAAATTCTTCTTAATTCGATAAGATTTAAACATAAAACAGTTTCTAGCCATCATGTGTATTCAAATATCTCTGTATTGAATAATGTGTGTCTAATTTTTAGCCATTAATATAAGCTGATATCTTTCCAAGCATATATATATATATATATAAGTGTAAGTTAGGTTAGTAACAATGTCCAGAATCAATACAGAGTAGAGCTTAATAATAATAATATTTATTAACAATTATAACAAAAACATGTTACAAACTGCTACATAACGTTTTTGTTATTATATATATATATATATATATATATATATATATATATATATATGTATATATAAATACATACTCGAATATAGGTCGAGTTTTTATGATCAGTTTTTTAGGTAAAAAATAGGGGGGCGCATTGCACACAGGTAATTATTTTGAACAGGCTTAAAATCATATATTTTTGCGACCATTTACACTATACACAGGTAATTTTTCTGGAGGGGTTAAAATTCATGCGAATAAATTCAGCAGTAACCATATACATGAAGTCGGCTTATATACGAATACATGCGCTAGATATGTGTGCATCTTGTGAGGGTGCTTGATAATTATGCCAGTGTAAGCAAATTATACTGCTATGATTTGAAACGAAAATAAATAATGTTTATTAATATAAAAATGTGTATTAGCATAATATCTTTGAACATAACCCAATTGAATTCAAATTTTGCCAAGTCGTCAGCAGTCGTTACTGACTACATGTGTACTGTCTGCCTTTCCGCAAAGTTATTCTGTTTAGGCTGAAAGCATCTATTTTCACTATTTACATTGTTAGGACAGTCGTACGCTCCGGCTTTCTTTAGGTGATATACGTTGGAATTTCGAGCCGAACCCTTTATTTAGTCCACGCGTGTGGATTGTTCTAGTTCCACGTGTCATGCCTTTTCTGGATATCTCAGTTTCAGTTATTTACCTTTAATAACTAAACTCTTCAATTTGTTTGTTCACCTCTGTCGTGGCCAGGTATTGAACTCAGAACTCTTTGTGTCAAGTCACTGGATTAGTTCAGCCAACGCTTTTATCCACTGGCACATGTGTTCGAAATTCCAACGTATATCACCCGAAGAAGACCGGAGCATACAACGGCCAAAACGCTGTAAATATGACAATAAAGATGTCCTAACAATGTAAATAGTGCAAATATTTACCTACCTCATCTCAGAAATATAGACAGATCCTGAAGAAAGCCGGAGTCTACAACGGCTAAAACGTCGTGAATATGACATTTACGGTAAGGACAACAGTCTGAACGATGTAAATAGTTAAAACACGAATATAGACAGATCTGGAAGTGTCATATAATTTTATTATAAAGATAGATATAGAATGACTGTTTCACGTGTTCATTAAACTAGCTGTAAATTCATTAAGCCTTCCTAGGGTACTTTTTGATTCAATTTTTAATTTCGCGCATGCGTGCTGTTGTTCTTGATTTTGTCAACTGCACAGTATAGTAGGGTCAGTTGGGCACCGACCCTGAGAAAAATAGCACTATGCCACAAATCACTCCGCCAGAAATTTGGAAACGGTGTACTGCTTGGCATTCGCGCCGGAAGTTCCAATACAAACATTTCAGAGTGTTTGAGTGACAGTGAAGAAGATTCGGAAAGAGTTGAATGAGTCTAATGGTGATTACGAAGATGTTTGGTGTGATCACTATGCCTCCATTCATCATCCCATAGGACCTCAGACTCAACATGGAGGATGAGTCTAATGGTGATTACAAAAATACGGCAGCTTGGAAAACTCACTTTGACCGTATTGGTAAGTAAAAGAACTCCCAAATTTGTTGGTGAGAGCTTCAACATGAAAGCCTACATCAAGTGCCTTGAGGAGGTAGTGCCGACCTTGGTCAGGAGGGTGGCCTTTGAAAGACCCTATGTATGGCAACAGGACTCTGCACCATGCTACGCAAGCAGGAGAACCTAGTTATTGCTGTCAGACAATTTCCGCAAACACATTACCCTTTACATTTGGCCACCTGACACCCCAGACAGCAACCCCCTTGATTATTATGCGTGAGGTGAAGTTGATTGACAGACCGACAAAACTCCTTTTAACATCAAAAATGAACTGAGGCAAGGTTTATGACAGCATTCGTCCAGAAGAATTGCAGGAGATTCCGAAGTCGTCTGTAAGCCGTGGTTGAAGCCAATGGCGATTTTATTAAATAAATTTACTCTTTCAATTCAAGATATTTTTGTGTAATTTTGGTAAATATATCTGTTAAAATGAGATGTCAGAGTCATTTTAATTTTTGAGTAATTTATAGCCACCTCATATATATATATATATATATATATATATATATATATATATATATATATATATATATATATATATATATATATTTAAAAGTGGGCATTGAAGTTGCTATATACCGTCCCAATCCTCATAAATACGTTGGACAATATTGTAAGTGGGGGTAATGTCGCCGCTGGCGAGTATTGTATTGTGTTGATTACCATTTCATTTCCAGTCTCCGTTATAGTTATTCATTCTGTAACCTTTTCTATGTTACAACAGAAGTCAACTCCCAGAGGCGACAGCCTGTTTCATGTTAAACGTAATCGTTAGGTCGATTGCTTTTAGCATGAAACAGTTTGTCGCCTCTGGTGTCTACTTTTATATTTACATACGTTCTGTCCCTGATATTGAGCACTTTAACCCATAAATATAGCATAACTTAAAATTATATTTTATCATTTATATCAGATTTTTTATAAAATATAACTTTGAATCACTCCTTATCTCTCTCTCACTCTGTTGCGTGCGCACACACATACACACACGCACAGACTTTTTTCTCATATTCTCTCATACTCAGTAACCCCTTGCGTCTTAGTGGCTTTATTGCCTTGCTTGAGGTGAAATTTATTTTAACTCTTTAAATGATTTTCAGAACCCCACCTTTTATTACATATTCAGAAAAATCTCGACCCCCCACAGTTAAGCCCGCCCCTTTTAGACACGGTGTCTACTTTGATGTAAGCAGCCGATAGAATAGATTAGAACGCAAATACAGTTTTAATTCCGTGTTAAAACGACAACAAATTTTGACTTTAAGAAGAATATTGCATTATAAAGACACAACCTTTTACAAAAAATGATTTTCTTTTTTCACTTCTGTCCGACGATTTAGAGAAATCCACCGTAAGACTTGAAAAAGAGAGAATACATGTTTCCTTTGCCTGACGTGACTTTTGGATAGCTTATGGTCGTGAATCGAGCCTCTTCTATGTATTCCTTGCATATGTAACTAATATATTTGAAAACTTTCGTATTAGTTAATATTTATTTTTTAAATTGTTATTTTTATTTTTTATTTTTTATTTTCTTTTTATTCTTAACTATAAATGCCCCCCCACCTATTTGATGCCGCGTTCCTTGTGTATGTATATATAACTTGTTAATGTATTTCCAAAAGTTTTATTGTAAATTATTTATTTAATGTCTTGTTTTTTATTAATTTGTATTTCTGTAATTTGCTTTTTGTTAACCGTCCTCCCCCCCCGTCTTATTTTAGAAGCCACTATTCTAACGTAAGTGGTAATTGTTTTTTTTTTAAATATAGGTCATTGGGACTTATACAAAGTTAAAACTTACTATTAATGTCAATACTCATTATTGAACACATACAATTGTATCTCATTCCTATCGCCCAGTACTCTCTCCCGACTACACCCCCCTCTTTTGTTCTGTCTTGTCTTCGTTGAATGTTATACGTAATAGGAGTAGGTAGGCTTTCCTACCGCCCGGTCTACACTCCTCCCACCTCTATTGGACACGTTTAAAGGCCCAAACCTTGTTTCGTGTCTAGGAAGGGGTCCCCGGATTTCTCTCTCTCTGTCTCTTTCCCTTCTCCACATCCTTTCATTTCTCATTCCTATCTGCTCTCGCTCCGGATCTTTTTTGGCCCCCTTGCCTTGATCGACCCACTGTCTTTCTCTTTCTCCACATCCCCTCCCTTGCCACTCCTATCTGCTCTTCCTCCAACCCCCTCTTTAACCCCTTGCGTGATAGTGGCCTCCGGCCTTGCTTGGGGTGATATGATTAAAAAAAAAAAAAAAAAAAAAAATAACCAGCCTTTCAAGAATAGAGTGTCGTTGGAAATAACATTGTACCAAAATTGACTTCATCTACAAATATCTGTAAACCCCGATGTTTTATGACTTATAGATCATCTCAATGGCAAATCAGTGTCGAAGTTTCAAAAAATAGGACGATGGAAATGTTTACACACAACCTTTTCTTTATTTCTAATGATACTGAAAACCTGTACATGCTATAAAATGAAAATAATTTCCAAACCCAAAATTTCGAAAAGGTTAGAATTTATTTACTCATTTATTAGGTTGGTGCAAAAATAATGTCGTTTTTTGACGTTCAACTTCATGTGAGAAAACGACATTATTTTTGCACCAACCTAATACTAGCCGAGTGTGACACAAGGTCATAACTGTGGGGCTCTCACTGTGGATCGAACCAACTAAATTAGTTGTTGTCGGAAAACTTCAGCAAGGATGTCTTGTTTCTTTCGCAACCTGAATAAAATTTTTAAAAGTTTCATTTATTGAGCTGCAAAAGTTGATGTTAAGTGTAGCGTCAATCGACATCTCCAGTTTCCTTGATCTATCCACTTCCCTTCTCCACATCCTTTCATTTTTCATTCCTATCTGCTCTCGCTCCAAATCTTCTGTAACCCCCTTGCCTTGATTTCGCAACCTGAATAAAATTTTAAAAAGTTTCATTTATTGAGCTGCAAAAGAAAAACAGTTGAATAGAAGGATTTTTTTCCATATTTCTTTTTTAAATGAAGAATGTTCTTTTTCAATGTTAGCTTGGATGAGAAATCGGAGAGCCGAGTTCAAATTCCAGTCGAGTTCGTTACATTCACTTACGCGCAAATACCTTGGAAAAGATATGCATCTATTTCTTCTACTCTCATCTATGGGTTAAATAGCAGTGCAGACTAGATCCTGTAGCAATCAGTCTACCACAGAAAGTAATGGCAGCCTACTGCGGGAATTTTACTGCCAAGTTAATCATGAATCGAAAAGAGGCTCGATCATCCAAGCGTATATCACGCACATCACTTAAGGAATAGAAATCATAAATTTTGATAGGATTTCTTTTATTCTGTAATAATATAATATAATTATACTTTATTTTGAAATTGCAAAGGCACAGTGTGTAATTCACATGTGTCTTTTTGGTATGAAAAGCATTTTACAAATCTGTTATGAAAAGTTAGAGTTTGGAATCAAGTGTTGATCAATGATTCCAGTATATTGTTAAAGAATGGCTTGCTTTCTCTATTAGCCACACCGTAAGGCTGGACAAAGAAAATAGATTGAACTGTTCATCAGACAAGTTTCGATAGATCGGTGTACAGTGGAAACTTATATGAATCTTTTCGGAAATGTATCGAGTCGTTTCGTGGTTTTGATGTAATTTACCAGCCATTCGGAAAGGCCATTACTTTGCATACATGAACAGATACACGCACCTCGCTGAGGAGACGCTTATCATGTGAGATTATATACTGTGTGACAGAGCGGGTGGATTCGTCAAATTTCCTGCAGGTTTTGCTTTGTTTTTTGTTTTGTTTTGTTTTGTTTTATAAACCCTTTCATGAAACAAACCTGACAGCCATTTTGTCAGTTCAGACTTAGGTCCCTTCGATTTCTAGCTTTTCCTAAAGCTAAAATAGTTGAAATACCGTGAATGACACCCAGGAGAAGGTGATAAGTCTGATGATAGCAATTCCGAAAGAGGATTTGCAAAGTGTGTAAAGTCGTAAGGAGGACTAAGGAACCAATGCCTTAACTAAGGCATATTTCATTATTATTAAATTTGCTATGCAAATTCGCTTGCAGAACTCGTAAACGAGTACATATTTACAAAGGGGAACTGAAATGTTCTCGGCCCTTAAAAATAACCTTCAAAATATAATTTGATGTTTTATCAGATGTGGTGAAGTGAGTCGAATCGGGGAATATACGTCATTCTCCTTCAGTAGAAATCAAATCTGTGGGCAGCTAAGATCATTTGGGATTCAGTTAATATCAGGCATACATCAAATAATTTTGAAAATTATTATGACAATAACTGATATTAATTCATTTGTTTCATAATTTCGTTTATTTCAATGTAAGATTTATAGATATTATTAAATCAAAATTTTCAATGCATTTTGTTCTTATATTTTGTGTCTGTTTATCCAGTGTTTCTTTAAAGTGACCGCTCGGAGATTTGCACAGATTATTGCCTTACTTTCACTCTCAGACGACGACGACATACAAGGCAATTATTATTTGTTACACAAAACGAGGCTCATCTTATTGTAGCTATGAAATCGAATTCTTTTTATCTTTGCATATATGTACATACGAGTAATATATACGGCTTCTTCATTTATATTTCGCGAAGATTTCTCAAGAGAGAAAAAACTGTCTCCTGTAAAAATGTTGGTGATATTTACAGAATATATTTATCTGAGCAATAATAAATCTAAGACATGGTGAAGTTACTTAAAAATTTAACTCAAGCTTTGTTTTGCTGTCTAAATTAATTGTTTAAAAGTAGACAAAAATTGTTCAAAGCAAATACGAATTATTCAGGTTTATGTGAATTGCACAATAACTTCAGACGGGCTGTATATTGCATGATTTTCAACTGATAAGATCTTATTAGAATCATTTAAAATAAATTATTTATAACGCAGAGAAACGAAGTGCAATGCAGTTTTCTTTAAAAATGAATCCAAAAGATAGAAAAAACATTTTATGAACAAAATATCTCAAATGCCTGAATGTGTGTGTGTGTGTGTGTGTGTGTGTGTGTGTGTGTGTGTGTGAATAAAGACAAAAGAAAAATTGTCGTCCTCTGATAGACTTTATCAAGGCAAATATAAGGTTTTTATTTTGTAACAAGCATTTATAAACGGCTAAGTTTTCCTTTTCTTTTTATTCATATTGTTCTTTTACAGATATATTCTTAGTTATACAGTGTAACCCGGATATAAGAGACCCGGATATAAGATAAACCCGAATATAAGAGAGATTTTCTCTGGTCCCAAATTAGAGCCTGTGTTAATGTATATATAATAGACCAAACCCGGATATAAAGAGAAACCCGGATATAAGATACTTCTTCTCCGGTCCGGACAACTCTCTTATATCCGGGTTACACTGTATCTGAAATTTTACATACACAAAAATATATACAGTGTAACCCGGATATAAGAGAGTTGTCTGGACCGGAGTTTCTCTTATATCCGGGTTTGGTCTATTTTGTTTTATTAACACAGGCTCTAATTTGGGACCAGATAAAATTTCTCTTATATCCGGGTTTCTCTTATATCCGGGTTACACTGTATCAAAACACGCACACACACATACATGTTTGTGTGTGCGTCTGTGTGCCAGAACATTCTTCTTATATTGGGTACACATGCGCCACCCTCTCTTGCAGGTTGACTTGTCATTTGTCAAAATCTATTACAACTTGCGCACATATAGATCAATATATAACAAATAATAAAAATAATAAAAGACAGATTTCATTCTAATTGGTGCGAACAATGACTCCAAATTCTGGCGGCTGTCGCAATAAACGAAAAGCAGCCAATATTAAATAACGTATCTTTCTCCATAGGGGGTCATATATTGAAGTGTGTTTTTAAGAAATACATATAAAAAAACCAGTTTCACCGTTTAAAAGACGGTTCCGGAAAACATGAAAACACCAGAATTAGCCGAAATCATATACGTAAACACAAAAATCAATGTATATATTTATTTACTTATTTAATATTTATTGCATATCATGGGTTATAACTTATTAGATTTTTAATATAGATTTTTTATGCATTTTTATTTTTAAAAATTTATTATTATAAATTTTCTCTATTAATTTTACTGTTTTATATTAAATTAAATTAAGTTAGCTCCCTTTCATTATTAATAATTTACAGTTGAACTCAGCACTTTATAAAATTAAATTTATAATTACTCATCTGGTATGGTAATACCAGTTTATTTAGTTACTAGATTTAAGGTAATGAGAAATATATATATATTTTAAATATATATATTTTTTCTTTTTTAAGTTTTTGAAAAAGATTATATCATTATATAAATAGTGCTTAACTACGCTAGGATTTAGATAAACTGAAATTTTCCAATAAATAACGGTTAGTATACACTCAACACATGAAGATTGCGTTTAGTATTGCAAACGGTGTGAGATATGTATATTCATTAATATATATATATATATATATATATATATATATATATATATATATATATATATATATATATATATATGTATTAGAATAAGAAAGAAGAGTAAGATTTATAATCCGATATAAGTTCTTTTATATGCATGCTGGCATATAGAATAAGTTAAATATTTTACGCTCTAAAAAAATAAAAGAAAGTAATAATTCAAAGTACTTTAATAAGTTAGAAAAATCCTAGAATGAATTAAAACAAAAAACAAACAAAAAAGACGAACGAAATAAAACTATAAATGAAGCGCAAGTGAACTTTCGTTATGCGGCTCTTTATGCTTGTTTTGTCATATTACTCGAATAGGCAAAAGCTAACACGCGAACGAGTGACTATTCTTTTATCTTGTAGTTTTCTTTGTAATTGAAACCAAATAATCCAACCTTTATTTTTTAAATGGTTTCTTGGTCAAGCCTAGAACTTTGCAACATCCCCTCTCATAAACAGCGAGGTTGCATTTGGTCCCAATTGTTCCCAGCTACCTCGGTGAAATTCTCGAATCTTAAAACTATTACATATACAGACTCAAGTATATTCAGTCGTGGCGATTTGGATTGTCTCTTGTTTGTATGGTGTATAGAGCCAAATGAACGAAATGATATTAAAACGGATATATATATATATAAATATATATATATATATATATATATATATATATATATATATATATATATATATATATATATATGCGCACGTATATATCCGTTTTATATCATTTAAATATATATTAATAATGAAGCTATATCATTTTCCTCGCCGGTAACACAACTTTATAGCTCTATTATCAGCACTCAATATGCGATATATATATATATATATATATATATATATATATATATATATATATATATATGAATAAAAAGCGACAAGAGGAAAAACTATAGTTAGTCAACACATTTCGTCCTTAAAGATGACGAAACTCATCGAAATTTAGAATAATTTTTTCTATTCATTTTGTCTCTTCTACAGATACACACAATCTGACAATATTTTCATATATATATATATATATATATATATATATATATATATATATATATGAACATTTCTCAGGAGTTAACCTGTAGATAAGACAATCTTGTTAAATATAAATGACAATAGGAAAACACTATTTATTGCTGACGTGTTTCGTCCAATGTGGACTTTCTCAAAGCAAAAAACGAAATGAATTTAATTAAACAAGGAAATTAATAAAAACAAAAGACAGAGTGTTCTTAGCAACTGGAATGTAGGGAACACTATTTTCATATTGTTAACTGAAAATAACGTCAGTTAATGTCACGTGTGGAGAATATTATCATTATATCTGTGTTTGCGGATTCAACTATTTTCTTTTAATTTTTTTACGATATTGTTGTATACGTTTGTTTGTGAGAGCAGTAATTTTTTTAAGAAAGGTGAAATAGGGAAAAAGCCTGGGCGTAGATTAATATTTGGGTAATGTTCTATGGCGGCACGCTCTAGAATTTTCCTTCTGAGTGAGTTATTTTCTTTTTTTATAAGTATAGCATTATTAAAATCAAAATTATGGTTGAATTTATTCCTATGTATCACTAGTGCATTAGCAAAGTTGTTTATTGTAAGGTCTCTTTTGTGTTTATAGATGCTTTTTTTTAAATTTCTACTTGTTTCTCCAATATATTGGGAGGAACAGTTTTGGCAATTTATTTTGTAAATGCCTGCTTCAGAAATGTTATTGCTATTATTGTTTGAAGATCTTAGTATATCCATAATTGTTTTGGAAGTGTTTGTGACTATTTTAAGATTATTTAGATGGGATAGGTTATTCTGAAGCAGGCATTTACAAAATAAATTGCCAAAACTGTTAACGCAGGGTGTGATAGCTAAATTGACGGCATTTTATATTTTTAATTTTTGTGCATACGTGTTTTGTTTGTTTTTGATTTTGTCGCCGCACAGTATAGTAAGATCAGTTGGATACCGTCTGTGAGAAATAAAGCACCATGATGCAATTCACTCCGCCAGGAATTTGGCAACGGCATGCTCTATTGCTTGACATTCGCGCCGGAAGCTCCATTACGAACAATTCAGAGTGTTAGGGTTTTAATCTGAGGACAGTGATTCGGAAAGACTTGGATCAGTCTAATGGTGATTACGTAACTCTAATCGATCTGAGAAGAAAAAATTCCCGAATTTTTTGGTGATGGCCTCAAATTCAACACGAAGGCCTACGTCAAGTGTCTTGAGGAGGTAGTGCTAACCTATGTCAAGAGGGTGGCTGCTGAATGACCCTATGTGCGGCAACATGACTCACAAGCAGGAGAATACCGCCATGGCTGTCATACAATTTCTGCGATCCCGTCACTCCTTACATCTGGTCACCTAACTCCACAGACTCTAAACTCCTTGATTATTATGTGTGATCGACAGACCAACAAAATTCCTTTTAACACCAAAGATGAAGTGAGGCAAGGTTTATGACAGCATTCGTCCAGAACCGTTGCAGGAGATTCTGTGTCGTCTGGAGGTGGTGGTTGAAGAAAATTGCGATTTTATTGAATAAATTTACTCTTTAGTATTTCAAGATATTTTTGTGTAATTTTGGTAAATACATCTGTTAAAATGAGATGTTAGTGTAATTTTCATTTTTGCGTAATTTAGATGGCAATTAAGCCATCGTACTCGGTGTATGTGTATATAATAATAATAATAATAATAATAATAATAATAATAATAATAATAATAATAATAATAATAAATCTATATTTTTTCCGTCGCAGAGAGCACAATTCTGAGTTTATAGCTCTATTTTATTAACACCAGCACGCAATTTATGTATGTATATATATATATATATGTGTGTGTGTGTCTGTTTGTGTGTGCGCGCGCGAGTGTGTGTATATGTATATATATGTACGTATATATGTAGGTATATATATATATATATATATATATATATATATATATATATATATATATATATATATATATACATACATATATGTATGTATAATGCATATGCGAATTCATCAACCTCATTTCAACAGAATATGATATATTTAAACGGATGTTACTACCTCATATATAGAGATATGTGTGTATGTGTGTGCGTGTGCGTGTGCGCGTACATGTCTGCGTATACCAGTTTTTCTATCTTCATATATGCTAGAATCTTCAAATTAAAATATACGTACACAGATATATGCGTGTGTTTGTGTGTGTGTGTATGTGTGTGTGTGTGTGTACAAGCCTGGTATAGCGCGTGTACTATACGCATACATACATACATACATACATTCATTCATACATACATACATACATACATACATAGATAACTTCCTTTACCTCCGCCCAGGTATGCCTTTAAATACCTGCGTGTCTATATTGCTGTAGATAAACGGGCGGCTTCTATCCAAGTGAAAGTCATTATTCTTATCAGCTTCAGATAATGATAAAACGTCGAGTTTTAAAACAAACGAAATGCTTGGATTTTATTCCCAGTTTTCGAATCTGCTTCCTTTACGAGGCTTCCTCTTCTGATTAGGCGTTTAAATCCCGCAAAGTTTGCGCAAAACGTAACAAACAAATAGGAAAAAGCACTTTTCATTACTTGATTTCTTTTTTTCTAAAAAGAGTGCGTATGTAAAGGAAGATAACTCTGTCTTTTCGCAAAGTCCATCAGCTTCTCAGTTAACTGGGCAAATCCTAACAAATACCGAACGAAGACATCATCATTTGTTACAGTTAATCCTTGGAAGCTTTCATAATTTATAAATGATTGAATATAATAAAGTTTTCTGGAAAATAAAAGAAAAATATTTCTGTATTTCTTCAGAAATCTTTACTATAATTAATGTTGTATGATCTACTGCAAATATACATTTGGCTTCAGCCAGTATAAGTCAAGTTTATCATTCTTAAATAGAAACTTTTGCATTATAAACGAAAAACTTGTAATGAGCACATGGTGAAACAAAGTCACTGCTTTTCCTTTGAGAGATAAAATATTAAGAAATATTTTAAAAAAATACGGCGGAAAGACGTTTATTAATTAGCTACTTTTAGAAAGAAATTTAGTAGTTTTAAAAGAAAGGGGTTAAAAGGCATAGAAAAGATAGAAATATATAGTTACGTGATTAGCTGTAGGTAGTGCCGGATTTACCTATAGGCTTTGCAGGATGAAGCCTAGGGCTTCAAAATCTAGGGGGCCTCTAGCCAAGATGTATAATATTTTTGACACTGACACAGACCTTTCTTACAAATGCTGCCATGAATGCATTGTAGACCCTTCAGTAATTTTAAGCACCCGTCATCATTCTCGGATTTGTTTATTTTAACACTCTTCCATTTTCTTCTTCTCATGAGAAGGTGGGGGTTCAAGGGGCCTCACAAATGGAATAGCCTAAGGCCTCTTTTCATCTAAATCCGGCCCTAGCTGTAATGGAGGTATTATTGTTTATTTTGTTATTTCGAACAAGGAATCGTGTAGTGCCTATACTACACATGGTATGCCTGAGTATTAAGTTCCCCAATGTGGAAACGAGACACGTCTGGTCACTACGGTATTCTACAGCTGAAGAGAGAACAAGAGATAGAGGGTTTCGAGTCTTGCTTTATACAATGCCAGTTAGCGAGCGTTAAGAGAAGACACTTGGAACAAAAGGAAAGGTTATTATTGTATCAATCTTAGATATTATGAAACATTGCAAACTTAAAATAAGTTTAACCATATAAACTTTTATTTCAACTTTTAAATAGGTAACGTTTGGCGGGGAATATTTTAGCAAACTTCAAAGACTACTGAATTCTGGTCGCTAATTATTTACAAACGTTAATTAAAGAGAGATAACTATTGAAACACGAACTGTTTTCGATTGTAAAAATTAAATGTAGCAGCGCTGATACAAAATTGAACAGTATCGGAGTTATCTCCTCCTCATTTCCTTAACCCTTCAACAGGGGTCTCTCTCCCACGAGTATAAATACTTGCTCACCCTTCTCTTTTTCTCTTTTCCTGCTTACGCACACGTGCGGCCAGCTTTCTCGACTTAGGCCTCGGGCCGAAACCTCGCGCTTGAGGCGAGGTATAAAAAACTTTCTCATTTTTACTTTCCAATATGTGAACTCTCATACAAACAGCGTTTCCCATATTCTGGGAACACGCTAAAAACAAAATACACATCCGTACGGACATTCAACACACACACATAATTTTCCATACAAACACCCTCTGTAACTTTTTCATGTCTTAGTGTAGTAATGTTTGTTATTAATACATATTTGTTGTATACGTGTATATCGGTCTTGTTTGTTTCTTTATCTTCTTTGGACTCCATCAAAGTCCAACATTCCTATGTAGCAGGACTGGCCAGCAGGAAATCTTAGCCCAGAGATTTCATCCTCATATTCACCCCCGGTCCTCTACAGCAGTAAAAATAATTTTTACTATTTTCCAATAAAGAAATTGCAGTTTTCAGCTATTTTCGCGATTAAATTGATGAAATAAACCATTTTTTTACATACCAGAATAATGTAAGACAATGATCCTTATTTTAAATGAGAACCGTAAAACTTCTGGTAACAAGAGATGGAAGCAAATATGGCCAATGTTGAAAGAGTGCGATACAGAAATTTTGTCGATTTAAAGGTAAATTGCGGATATATATATAAAAAAAAATCTTTTCCATGTTTGTTCGCTAATCGGAAAATAAAAAAAATGATGGAGAAACTTTTTCGTTTCTTCTCGTCTACTGCATGATTTTTGAAATCTCACAGTGACTGATTCGCACACTGCACACACGCACACGTACAAATACACATACTTCCACATGTATAAACAAAAATCAAATAAAGAATCCCACCTAATCAGCATATAAAGAGACATGCCTTTTTTTGTTTTCAAAACGAACACCCAATATTTTTATCTTTTCGTTTGTAGATGAGAAATCTAAATCAATTCTAAACCTTCTTTTTGTGCTACGTTGGGATTTGTTAATTATTTCACAGCGTCAAACATGTTATCTTCATTAGTTGAATTATCAAATGATTTTATATTCGCGTAAAGTCTTCTTTTTTCTTTTTTTTATTTTAAATAGGAACATATTGTAGACTCGAAAGAGAATGCCATCCTTCTCGCTAAGTAACCACTGATAGAAATGGTTCCCTTAACTATCAACTAATTCTTATTCTTTCAATGGCATTGGTTAATATTTCGTCGTGTAAAGCTGGTCAAACCTATTCGAGTTTATTCACTCATATTTTATGGCATATAATTTCGCATACGTTCATGCATCAATCGGTCCGTAGCTTAATCTTGGAAAAAATAAATAAATAAAAAACGCGTTTATATTACAGCAAATATTTATTTTTTCAGCATAATCTCCTTCTTAACTAACAAAGAAGAACTCCATCTCTCTCAGTGTATGCAGAACTTAATGATCAAGCCCAACAAAGCCTTTTGGGCGTCAGATAAGCCTAAATAAGTCTGTACTGATGTGTCAGCCTGTGTATCAACCAGAGTTGTTCCTAAACAACATTAAGCTATAAATTAGTGACAAATTTCCGTGCCTTAGAAACACTTTCAATCTCCAATATTATTTATATTTTTTTGTACGAAAGGATATATAATGTATGATTCTGAATGTATAGTTACCGTAGTGAAAATTAGTGCACTTTCACTGCCTTAATAAATTACATTCTCTTTTAATTATAACTACCTTCTTTAAGTCGAAATCATGATCAATGCAAGACTAATGTAATGTGTGTATTGTTTTGTCAAAAAATCCTTTTGTATTCCTATAATCAATTATATAAATTCCGAGATATTTCACCTATGTATTTCTTAGGACATTTTTAATATCTCTAGTCAGTTCACTCAAAAGAACATTTGTCACATAATTCTTAATAATAACTATGTCAGGTTACAAACTTATTGATCCATCCTTATATGATGGGAAAATAAAATTAAACGAAATTTTCTTGAGCCTGACCCGGAACTGATTGACAGAGATCAGCAGACTCAAATCTTGACTCCCAGTTTGATCTTTGTTGTGTAGAACGCAGAGCAGCTTTGAAAAAAATAATAAATCTTTCACATGACAAAATATGGCTAGCTAAATCAAATAAAATAAAGACACCAGCAAAAATGGAATATTTATATTGCAATAAGAAAACTAAAAAGAGGTAATAATAAAGTTGTCGCAAACGATATTTGATTCCGTTATCGATTTATTTGTTTTACATTGGAAAAAAATCAACTATACTGTGCTTTTTATTCCAATTCTAACCATTTGATTTGGGATATGATTTCTGTAATTTCAATAATGTGACACCGAAATCCGAAGTAAGCATTGGACTAGCGATAGAAGCATTCCAAAAGCTAAGCGAGGTGCTGGGAAACGGGCAAATTTCGTTAGAGACAAATTAGTTGGTTTATTTTTTATGGTTTTGCCGGTTTTCTAAAATCAGAAAATACTTTTAGATTCTATCAATTTTTTTTAGAGATAATAATGATTTACTGACACAAGTCCTACTAATTAACTCATAGCCTGGGGTAGCAATGAATATAAAAAAAACTCGACTGGAATTGGAACTTGGCTCTCTGATTAACGATTCCGAGCCATTATCATTTGTACCACCCACAAACCCAAGCTTACAGCACTTCGTATTGCCAAGCGGTCGCCCTCTAGGTACTGACCAAGCTCAACTTCGTTTTCAACGTGATATGACTGTAAGTTTAGAAACAAAGTTGAACTTTTGTTTCAACGTGAAATGGCCGTAATGGCTGTTTAAACAAAGAGTGTTAGGTTGAAATGTGAATTTCTTTACGGATGAGGAAAAAAGACAGCAGGATTATGACTCTACAGAAGGATACTGAAAATTCTCCGGATGGACAGAGAGAGTAAGCAGAAAGGAAGTCTTAAAGAAAATGGCAATGGAAAGAATAATTATACGCAGTTAATTCCTCTAGACTTGTTCAATGTTCTTCGGGAGCGTTCCCAGAACTCCAGCAACAATTCCACAAATTTCTCCCTCGTAAAGTTGATATATTTAACCAGCTTTTCATTATCTTCCTTTCACTCTGTTATCCGCCGGAAGACCCAAGTCCAGTGATCCGACGCAAAACCCAAATGCAGTGGTCCGCCGGAAGTCTCAAAACCAATGGACCGCCGGAAGACCAAATCCAGTGGTTCGCTGGAAGACCCAATCCAATGGTCCCCTGCAAGAAACAAATCCAGTGTTCCGCCTGAAGGCCCAAATCCTGTGGTCCGCCCCAAGACCCAAATCTAGTGGTCCGCTGGAAGTACCAAATACAGTAGTCAGCTGAAAGGCACAAATCAAGTGGTCCGCCTGAAGGCCCAAATCCAGTGGTCAGCTGAAAAACCCAAATCCTGTGGCCCGCCGCAAGACCCAATTCCAGTGTTCCACCGGAAGACTCAAATCCACTGGATTCCCAAATTCAGTTGTCCGCCGGAAGACCTAAATCCAGTGGTCAGCTGAAAGACCCAAATCCAGTGGTCCGCCTCAGTACCCAAATCCACTGGTCAGCATCAGGACCCAAATCCACTGGTTCGTCGGAAGATCCAAATACAGTGGTCCCTCGGAAAATCCCAAACTAATGATCCACCGGAAAATCCAAATTTAATTTCTGTCATGTTTTCTTGTTTTTGTTTTCTAAAACAAGATCCAGTTTTTTGGTCTGGATTGAGTGATTTGTTCGAATCTCAATTATCGGAGATGATTTTATGTTTCTTTTCCCGAAAACAGATTCTGGTCAAAACATTAATCTGTATGATTAAAATGTAACCACTTGCACAGTTCACACTAGACCACCATTCCCACCCAGTCATGCCTATTTTTGTATTCTTTCTGAGCCAACTTGCTATATTCATCTTTATTTCCTCGCAGTCTACATTTGCTGTTTCTCTACGTTTAATCTATATCTGCTATTATGGCGTTTTGAATTGTTATAAAGAACGACTCTGTTACTCTTTTTTGGTTTCCTTTATATAGCCATGTCGATTTATCAGCCATTTTTTCTAATTGTTTTCTGAAGTGAATGTTTTTGGAGTTTTCATCTTATTCGTGTCTAGCGTTCATTCCTCTGTTCATTTTAGTGCAATATTTTTTGTTATTGTTTGTTGTCTTTTATTGTTTTCTGTACTCTTTGAATTCTTTGATTGTGAAGTCGGCGCAATCCTCGGTAATTTCTAGTTCTCAGTCATTTTCTTTTCTTTTAACCAACAACCAGTCGATCCCTTCATTCGGCTGCACAGCCTTTACGACTATTTCTTTCATCTTAATTTTAATTTATTTTTGTCATCAGTTTTCTTGTTTTGTGGATACCTAAAAACACGGATTTTGTTATGACATCTAAATTGATTGTTTAAAATTTGACAATATTTTTTTCAAACCAATTTTTAATTATTGAAGTTTATATGATTTTCTTAACAACTTCAGAGAGGGTGTATATGATATTTTTTGTATATATATGAAGCTATGATATAACTGATATAATTCGTCGCGTGATATTTCTATTGTAAATAATGATATCTGGCGTTTGAAACCAGATGAACATCAACCAGCATATATCCACTCAGATTGTGTCTACCTTATGCGACAATACAGTTCGTTCTGGATTTCTGTTCTGAAAATAATAGAACTAACTGATTTTGCTAATCAGATTTAAGTGCATGAATTCGAAGAAAATTTCCCATGACAGTAGGACCTAGAATATATTCCCCTGCAGAGAGGTACGGACCCTCACTCAAAATTGACCACGTTTCGGTTGGATGCTTACAGATACAAGTATAAACCGGCCAATATTTGCCTAGAGACAAGGTATTTGTAAACAATATGTTTATGGTCATATCACGTTGAAACACCGGTTCTCGCACGATCACCGAAGTTAAGCGACGCCATGACAGGTCAATACCTAGATAGGCGATCGTTTGGGAATACCAGATTCTGTAAGCTTGAATGTGTAGGGAGTGTAATATATAACGGCCTTTAATTGGAAATCGGAGAGCCGAGTTCGAATTCTAGTCGAGTCTGTTATAGTCACTTCCGCGCAAATACCCTGGGGAAAGGTATGAATCAACATCTTCTCCTCCCAGCTATGGGTTAATTAGTAGGAAGTGAATCAGTAAATCATTATTATATATATAAAAAAAAAATTCTAAGAATCTAAAAATATTTTCTGGCTCTAAATAACATGCAAAATTTTGATGAGCCATAAAAAAGAATTAATCAAACACAGACGCCAATATAAACCCGAGACTTTACCGATAGATTCAAATATAAACCCGACCAATGTTTACTTATAGGTTCAAGTATAAACCCGACCAATGTTTACTTATAGGTTCAAGTATAAACCCGACCAATGTTTACTTATAGGTTCAAGTATAAACCCGACCAATGTTTACTTATAGGTTCAAGTATAAACCCAACCAATGTTTACTTATAGGTTCAAGTATAAACCCGACCAATGTTAACTTATAGGTTCAAGTATAAACCCGACCAATGTTTACTTATAGATTCAAATATAAACCCGACCAATGTTTACTTATAGGTTCAAGTATAAACCCGACCAATGTTTACTTATAGGTTCAAGTATAAACCCGACCAATATTTACTTATAGGTTCAAGTATAAACCCGACCAATGTTTACTTATAGATTCAAATATAAACCCGACCAATGTTTACTTATAGGTTCAAGTATAAACCCGACCAATATTTACCTATAGTTTTAAGTAGAGACTAGAAAACAGATTTCGATATTAAATACGCCAACAAGTGTTGATATGTCGTAAAAACACAAATCCAACCTAATCCCACTCGAATAAAATATTAAACTCTTTCTATTAACTGTGTAATTGTCAACTTTTATCAATTAAAAGGTATATCAAGAATTCTAGTAACTTGCAGTCATCACCCTTCTCCTTAGATTACACCAACGAAAAAGAAATTTAAAAAAGAATGGAATAATCAGTATTTTTGTTGGCCTCTCCGAAAAATAATTTTTCCTACCTGTTTGCTGTGATAAGTCATACTTCTTGCTTCGGTCATTGGTTTTAGTTCTCCATAGAAACACTGGAAAAGAGAAGAAAAAAATCCTGACCGGCTTTCTCTTCATTTTCAATAACATATAATATAAGGCTTCAGGATTTGGTTTGCATAAAAATGTCCTTTTTTACGTCTGCATTTGTAGAGTGTCGCTGATTATTTAGCAGGTAGAGTTTTTAAAAAGGTGTTTTTATATTTTTTCCTTCTTGCTTTCCTTTTGCTTTCATAGCATCAGTTAAAACTGAAAGCTGTTGGTGTGTCTGTATAGGTATGTATAAATTTATTTGTGTATGTATGCACAGTTACAGTATACATGCATATATGTGCATGCGTGTGTGTGTGTGTGTATGTGCGTGTGTGTGTGTTTGTGTGTGCGCGCGTGTATGGTATAAATAGCCACGCTGTTAAATAGAAAACTATTTAAAACGAGCCTCCCCGCCTGCGCCAAGCATGTCTTTTTCTATATTTCGGATAGATGTATGTGCAAACAATACTTCACTCATTTACAAACAGGAATGTAAAAAGAAATTGTTGCAGTGAAGGAAAAGAAATGTTTCTCTTTTCTAAGTTTTCCTTTTGAATTAATAATAGAAAAAAAGGTAAGAATTTCAAAGTTTTAATAAGAAACACTTCCAGAAGTAAAAATAAATTGTTTCTTTTAAATTTTTCTATCTCAACAGTTTTAATGGATATATAGAAGGACGCGTTCATAGATAATGGCTGTCGACTCATTAGAGGAGTATGACCATTACCGATACTCTGGTTTAGGAATTCATTTTTACCTTTTCATACAGCAGTTGGAAACTAAGGCTTAAGAACGCAGTCTACCCTACTCTTTAAGCAATAACTGATCGGGGAGAGAATTCATACACTCATACACATCTAACAATAGATGTTAAGATATCAGCCATGGTCGTACTGAGATTTTTGTTGTGTACGGCTTGCACAACATCGCAACGACCTAAAGTAACAATGCTTAAAATCTCAGAGATAAGTTGATGCGAGTAATCTGGATTAACTGGATACATACACACATACAAACAAATTGAGATAGATAGATAGATAGATAGATAGATAGATATGAACCAATTTAGATAGATATGCATACATACAGAGAGACAAACAAATTTTCAATAGATATGGATAACCTTTCTAATTTTTTATCCACGAACCCAAGCAATGATATATATTATATTTAACTGCATAATAATAATAAGTCAGAAGCCTAGCGATGAAAAACAATTATTTAAAAAAAGAAAGATGATATATTTTTCAACATGATCACATGCATTTGTTTATATTTCTGAGATATGTTATTTACACTATTTACATTGTTCGGACTGTTGTCCTCATCTTTATTATCATATTCACAACGTTTCGGTCGTTGTAAGCTCCGACCTTCTTCAGGTGGTATTTTTTTTAATTTGAAGTGTACACATACGTCATAGAACCAATCTTCAGGAACGCCAACGTACACATTAACTATTCTAGATTCAGCTTGAAATTAAAAAAAAAATACTGAAGAAAGCCGGAGCGTGCTAGTGGCTTCCAGCCTTGCTTGGGGTGATAAACTTTAAAAAAAAAAAAAGTTGAAATTGTCCAAATGTTTTATATGTCTGTGTGATTTCGGCTATACTTTTCGCTATTATCAAATGAATTTTAATTTTACTGAATGTATGGATTATTTTATGTAAGTATCTAGAGTTATAAGAATATTTTCCCCCAAAACGGTCCGCATATTGTGGCCGTGTTCATAGTTGATATTACTGAGTGTTGGCTTTTTCTTTTTTACTAATAATTCTTCCATTATTTTTATATTTATTTTTTACATGTGGATGAGGCTATTACATTGTAATATTGTATTATCAACGAGTATGTTGCAGATAGATTTTGGTAAGTTTTCATGTGCATTTAAATGAGACCTAATTGAGCTTTGGTCAAAGAGATGTAACGTGAGTCTTCTTGGTAGGTATGTTGTAGCGTATCCAATATAATTATTTATGAATTTGGATTGATCAAGAACGCAATTCCCTAAGGGAGATATGGATTCGTAAAATAATATTGGTTTTCTATTTCTGAGATGAGGTATTGTAACTATTTACATTGTTTTTATTTGGATAAAAGCTTTGGTTGAAGTAACCATTGACTTGATCCAAATAGTTGTACTTTCAATACCTGACCACAGCAGAGGTGCACAAAAACTTGGAGAGTTGAGTTACTAACTGAAACGGATATATTAAGATAAAGGCATGGCACGTGGAAGGCACCTAGTTCTGTTCAAAATTCCAATATATATCACCTGAAGAAGGCCGAAACGTCATGAATATGAATAAAGATGATGGCTACCGTCCAAAGAATACATTTTTATTTATGAATAAATCTAAGGCAGTGGCCACAGAAACAAATATTTAATCAATACAATATCATATGTACCCGAATAAATTATTATTTTACTTTATTTTAAAGTAATTTCAGTCAGTGAGTTAATGCGTGTTCCCTTAGAACATTGAATTATGAGCCAACTTTCAGAATCTTACTTTCAATAGCACACATCTGAAATTGAAATCTCCTCTTTACATTATTATTAATTTCGAAAGGTCAGTTTCTGATGGAAGAGACGCAAAGTTCAAATATGGCCGCCTTCTTAAAGTAAAAGATTAATTTATATTCAACTTTTCCCACTTTTCGAATTTAACATTACTTGCAATTTTTTTCTTTACTACTGTTCACACTATAAAAAGCCCGAGTGCCACTCAAGTCAAAGAGTTACTGAATGCGCTTGTTGCCTGAGCGGTAAGAGTAAGAGACGCAGTTTATGCGGATATGTGTGAAAAAAAAAAAAAAAAAAAACGCTGAATGGATAACCCTAGTCATGAAGACATTAAAATTGCAGTGGTCGGGAAAACATCCTCCAGGGAATTTTTTTCCACAAAGCAACAGTACCTGGGAAGAAGCTATCCGAGTGGAAGTCATTAAAGGAATACAAAAAGAATGAGAGTAGTTCGCCTCAATGTGCGCGGTGTGGAGGGTTTTAGCTGGGTGGTGGTGGTGGTGGGGGAACTAAGAATGTAGCTCATTTAAACAGTTACAATGGAACTAGTAATAGAGAAGCGAGAGACTTGCAACATTTCGTCTGTTCCGAAAGGCGTTGTAAGGTGGAAAACAATTCATTATCTACAAAGCCGCGTAGACTCTTTAAGACGCTATAAAAACTGAAAAGTGAATACGGGTCTTCTCCAGCGCAGATATGGCAGCAATGATAAGGAACCAACCATTTTTGTAACATCTTTAGCGATGGATCGTATATTCGGGTTCCACTTGAGTTTTGGCGTTCAAGGCAAGAGGCTTTTCTAAGAGAACACCTGTACACTGCAATACACGGAACTCAAGGAGCTTATCGGTGAGTTTATTGGTTTTTAAGGCATCGAATTTGACCAGCCAGTTTTTACTACCATTGAGTTGCTAAAGCTCGGCTAGAGGAGAGATCAAATCCACGGATCTACCTGATATGAAGGACTTGATCATTGAGAAAACCTTTCCAGTGATTCCATAACTGGAAAACATGCTACATATTATCAAAGGCCTTCCTGTATATATCCGGAAAATTATAATATCCGTTTTATTGTGAAAAGATTGATACGCATAATAAAATCTGATATCGTATTTTTTAATCAATTCACCCCAAGTAAGGCGATAATGCCACTAAGATGCAAAGGGTTACTGGGATGAAAGTGAATAAGAATAGTATTATCATGTATCTATTTTAAGATGGCCCCCCAGAAAAGATATGGAGATCTTTAAATGCTTTTTTTTTCTGTTTGCTTCATTTATACAAGTGTAATTGTAAATTTTTCACCTGGTAAATCAAGAGTTGAGGTTCACCGCTAATGTTAGAAAATAAACAGTAGGGTTCAAAGCAAGACCAGGTAATAACGAATGCATAATGGTAAGTTATGGTAATGCCAGTATTCTATGGCTCGTGTTACAACACACCCTTACTTATATGACGTAATTCGTAAAAGGGTTCGCTATACGTAATGCTTCGGCTACTTGGCGTGACGCGTGTATTAGTTAGACTGAAGTCTGACTACGACGGTTAGGCATTTCCCATACCTCCCTACTTAGACGGGATGTGACACAGGATCAGCTTTAACGTAGAGAACCCGAGCGCATACACGCGAGCCGCTGGTCCAAAATGTACTCGTTCTCTGCAACCTCGAGGAACGCGTACCTTGCTTGTCTTTTCAACTCAGATGAATTTCAATTTGTAGACAGAGCCCCGACTGAGTCACCAAAGACAAAGGTCTCGTCAGCTGCAAGCCAGACAGCGAAATGCCTGACTCGAAACAAGTAGGTATTTACCAAACCTTCCCACAAAGCAGGATGTGGTGCAAGTCCGGTTTTTACGTAGGGTGATTCCGAGCCCATAGGCTCGGGCAAAAATATTCATTTATTCACAGGACACCTTATTCAAAAACCTTTTACCTCGAGTAGCTCTCGAGCCTTGTATTAGGTGAATTCTAGGATGTAAAAAAAGACAGAGCCTCTTTTAGAAACGTTTTTGCATCAAATCACATTTAGTAAAATTAATATATATTTTCTGTATTTATGAAATTTTAAATCAAACCCATTTATCAACACTATATGAGGCGAACTTATTAATGTTAATCAACGCTGAACAGAAATGACGAAATCTTCCTTTCTTCATTTCTGTTTTTTTCGAACGCGTCTTTTTAGCACAGAAAAGGGAATAGCCAGTGAAATGTTTTTTATGCTTATCTTTGCCGGACACAAGAAGACATAAAGAAAAGAGGATTGTGTTTCTTGGCCTTCAAAATCAGAATTCAAAAATCGTACACTGAATCGGAAGTATGTGTCGAACTGCTTCAAACAACAAAGAATCCAAATAGAAGAACAATACAATTGATAGAAGTAGCAGCGCGACAAAGACATTTTCCAAAATAATTGTTAATTAAAATGAATTCGACACAAAACATACACAATGATATTGTAAATCGTTTCAGAACGCATTTTAGGCAGACTCTTTTAAGAAATAAAAGAAATAATAATAAAAAAACTTTAAAATCACCCTGTTTCTTAAAATACAATTTTTGCGTTAGACTTAAACCAAAAGACTCCTGCTTGCAACACTCACCTCCATCACTCGGAATGAAATATATATGATAATAAATGTAAATAAATATGAATCACCTGTTCGGTTCTTCCTAATCATACGTGTTTCTAATATGGCGGCAAATATATTCAAATTAAATAGATCAGTACGGTCTCTCATCTAACAATTTTATGGCATGGGTTCTCAAACGTTTTATTTCTGCATATCTTTTCATTTTGGCTGAATATTTTCACATAGCCTTTGAGAAGAATATGATACAAAATGTATGGATATCATAGGATAGATAGCAAAACAACTATATTTGTTTATTAAGTTATTCAATAGATTGTTACACATTTAATGAAATGAATGGGATTGGTTCTTTTCAAGACGTAAATCAATTCTGGGAATCGTTTCCAACATACATGTATATCATTTTTAATTGACAGTCTTGCACGAAATTTGATTTTCATCATCCAATTTTCTGAAGAACCCGTTCCCAATGGTAAGTGCGTGGAAGATGCAATTATGAAACAGCGGCATTGTGCTATAACTGATGTCACACATTCGATATTCTATACTGAAGATCAAATACGATGAAGACTCGGGATTTGGGCGTGCGAAACATGAGGGGTTACAGAATAATCTATTCATTAGGAAGTATGCCGTAATTTCAAATTAAATGCGCAAGAGGCGATGGTATAAAAACTGACAGTCGCAGAATTTGAAATTCCTCAGGCCAGACAGATCCTGTTATGGAAACACTAAAAACTCACCTGAATTTTATAGATAAGGAAAATAACAAGAAATTGATTTTTCTGTTCCATACAAGAGTAGACTCCAAAGAAACCGAAAAAGATTGAAAAATACCAGGATTTGGCTAGGGAGTTGAAAAAGCTATGGAAATGTTGAAGTAATTCCTGCGGTTTGAAAACTACTGGCGGCTTGAGAAAGAGGTTAAGGAAAATTACGATTAAGACCAAAAATGTATACCTACAGAAAATGCTCTCATTTACCCTGGACGGATTCTCTGAGAGTTCTTGAGTTGTGAGGAATCTTCTTGACACTATTTCTCAAGAAAAAAATTTCCATTGACTACGTCAATGAGCGACACCAACATAATAAAACCTAGTGGTCAAGAAGTAGCGGGTTGACAACCGGCGTCGTATAGACATATCTGATGGGCAGGATGAACTCTTAAATTTGGACGGATAATTATCCTAAGGGCTAATAACTGGTTATGGATAAGATACAAGCCAGGGCTACATGCAACTAGAGTTTTGGGTATATACTGAGACAATGTGAAATGTACCTATCAAAATTGGAGCCTCTGAGTTGTGTTGAACGGACAGACTTCTAGATTAATAAACGAGTCTCCCAGGGCTTTATCCTTGAACCTAAATTGTTTCTTATATTCATCAAAGGTCTTTCCGATGTCATCAGTTCCCAACACAGTATTTATGCGATGACACAATTATTCATTTCTGCCTTAGTAGCAAGTCCTAAAAAAATAAAACTGGCAGCTGCTCTTGAAAATCACCTCCAATCAGTTGTTAAATGTGGCAAGGCATGGCTTGCAAATTTTAACAGCGCCAAAACAAAACAACTTTCATTTAGTCACCAGGGAGAACATTTTCTGCCTGATGGTAGACTCTAGGAGAAAATTTTTGGGCCTTCTTGGGTCCATGTTTTCCACTGACATAAAGTGGGGTGATTATATTGAATTATACTGAACATCCTGTGGAAAGGGCTTGCTGTTTGATGTTTTGGGACTTGACAGAGGGTCACTCACAATGTTTGATACAATCGCCATGAAAATTCCGACAATAATAAATAAATAAAAAAAATGAAAGAAGATTACCAGAAGTAGTCACCACCCTGGCGCACTACTTCCAGGAATAATTCTATTTTGTAACAAATCTTAGGATACCTGACATCACTGGCAGTGCGTAGGTGACATCACTGCCCAGAACAGATGGACAGAGGAAATGTGGTATGTTTAAGTTATATCCGGTCGGAACATCAAAAATCGGAGAGAATCTTAAATGTTTTAATAATAATAATGATAATGATAATAATAAACACTGAAAAAGACCAAATGTTTTTTTGGGGGGATAGGAAGGCTGGACAGCTAAAGCCTTCTTTAATTCTTTTCTTTAATTCCTTGGTCATTTTGCTGAATTTAATCAAGCAGTTGCACGAAAAGTGACAAAGAAGACTGGGGACTCTGCTTACATACATAAATTCGAGATCATACACACAAACACACTCGCGCACAGACACACACACACAAACACATACACTTCTCTCACTATCTCCCCCTCTCTCTCTCTCTCTCTCTCTCTCTATATATATATATATATATATATATATATAGAGAGAGAGAGAGAGGGGGAGGGAGATACAGGGTGCGGTAGAAATACTCCTCACATATGCCTCCCAGAAATACCATCCACATAATAGTAAGATATTAGTTAGATGTAGACACCACAGCCACTAGTGTCTTACTCACGAACGCAGGTGTTCCTCAAGGCTCCATCTTAGGCCCTACTCTGTTCCTTATATTCATAAACGATCAAGTTGTCATCTACGCGGATGACACCACAATTTACTCCTGCCTGAAAAACAAATCTAGTGTCGCTGACAAATTTAACCTAGCAGTTCGTCTCGAAAAGGACCTCCAATCGGTTGTGAACTGGGGCAGGAATTGGCTGGTTAACTTTAACGCCTCAAAAACAAAACTGCTCTCTATTAATCACCACATGGATCCTTCCCTGCATCCCATTAGAATGTCTGAAGCCCAACTTCTCGAGAGCTCCTCTCTGCGGCTGCTCGGTCTCACGCTGACTGCTGACCTGTGATGGAACAAATACATTGAGTCAATTGCTTCATCCACCGCAAGGAAAGTTGGCTCCCTCTGCCGGGCCACGAAATTTTTCTCCCCGGAATCGATCCTTCAAATCTACAAATCAAACATTCGCCCTTGCATGGAGTATTGCTGCCATATATGGTCTGGAGCCCCTTCTGTTTGCCTCGGGGCTCTTGATAAGATACAGAGACGGGTATGCAACGTAATTGGCCCTGATCTGTCATCTCGTCTGCAGTCGATCTCTCACAGACGTGCCGTCGCCTCGCTCTGTCTTTTTTTTACAAATACTTTCACGGTAATTGCTCCGATGAGTTGCTTTCGCCGATTCGCAGGCTTCATGAATTCAAGCGTCCTACGAGGCTGGCATCCCGCACCCACCCTTTCACTGTTGAAAATGTTAAATGTAGACGTCTTTTCTACTTTAATAGCTTCATATCTCGCACCTCTCGCCTGTGGAACTCCCTTCCTTATTCCTGTTTCCACGACAACTATAATCTCCCACTATTCAAATATAACGTCAATCGACATCTCCAGTTGCTTTGATCTATCCACTATCCTTCTCCACATAATACTCCTATCTGCTCTCGCTCCAAATCTCTGAAACCCCTTGTGTGCTAGTGACTTCCAGCCTTGCTTGGGGTGAAAAGCTTTAAAAAAAGAGAAAAGGAAAAGGCCATGTATTTGTGTAGAGTAATCATCCAAGCACAAATCTACTGAGGCGGACAAAATTAACCTGGCAGCTCAAATTGAAAAGGACCTCCAATCGGTTGTGGACTGGGGAGAGAAATGGATGGTCAACTTTAATGCCTCTAAAACAAAATTGCTCTCCATTAACCACCACAAGGACCCATCCCTGCATCCCATCAGAATGTCTGAGGACCAACTTCTCGAGAGTTCCTCTCTGCGGCTGCTCGGTCTCACGCTGTCCGCTGATCTGAGATGGAACAAATACATCGAGTCAATTGCATCATCCACCGCTAGAAAAGTTGGTTCCCTGTGCCGAGCCAGGAAATTCTTCTCCCCTGAATCGATCCTCCAGGTCTATAAGTCTACCATTCGACCTTGCATGGAGTATTGCTGCCATTTATGGTCTGGGGCCCCTGCGTGTTGCCTCGGGGTTCTTGATAAGATCCAGAGATGGATATGCAATGTGATTGGCCCTGATCTGTCATCTCGTCTGCAGTCGCTTTCTCACAGACGCAATGTTGTATCACTCTGCCTTTTCTACAAGTACTTCCACGGTAATTGCTCTGAGGAGTTGCTTTCACTTGTCCCTAAGCCTCGTGAATTCAAGCGTCCTACGAGGCTGGCATCCCGTTCCCACCCCTTCACCGTTGAAACTGTTCGGTGTAGACGTCTTTTCTACTCCAATAGCTTCATGTCACGCACATCTCGCCTATGGAACACCCTTCCCTATTACTGTTTCCCTGACAAATACAATCTCCAACGGTTTAAGTGTAGCGTCAATCGTCATCTCCAGTTGCCTTGATCTATCCACTTCCTGACATCTTCCATTCCTATCTGCTCTCGCTCTATATCTCCCGTAACCTCCCCACCTCGATCGGCCCTCCGTCCTTCTCTTTCTCCACATCCCTTCCTTTACCACTCCTATCTGCTCTTCCTCCAACCCTTCTGTAACCCCTTGCGTGATAGTGGCCACCGGCCTTGCTCGGGGTGATACGCTTAAAAAAAAAAATCAAAAAAAAATCTTACATTTCTCAGCAAGTGTACGTTAGTAAAGACAGAGTTATCTCCCTTATATTCAGGCTCGTTTTCCCCTCATAGCAGCAGCAGTGTCAGTGTTCCGCGTGGAATTGTGCTTCCCACCCATTTTAGGCCCGTAAAGTGTTGTGGATATAAGCCTTCCCGAGTTGACAATTAATAATTAAATTTACCAATGATACGGCTTTCTTTACGATCACACCTTTTTAAATAATTTTTTCGTCGTCAAATGAAAATATTTTCATTGTCATTAGTAAACGGCTTTTTGTGTTTTTCTTTTTCTTTCACAACAATTATTAAATCTTCCTACATTCTGATTTTGTTAATACCTTTGTAAGTTTTTTTTATTTTATTTTAAATGTTTAAATTGCTTGCATTCGAGCATCTTTAACGCTTGCAATTTTCAAAAAGTGGGATTGACCTAGCGATAGATAAGAATAGAATATTTGTATTCGTTCAGTTGTTTTAGCAGAGATAAATAAGAAGCCCATAAATGTAATAAAGGTAATTGACGAGGGAAGTGGAACGGATGAGCCGAGTTCAAATTTCGGTCTAGTCTGTAGCGTTCACTTTGTCCCTAATGTCCTCTCGAAAGACATGGATACCTGCTATAGAGTAAGTAGCAGAACAGGCTGAGCTCTCCAGCCTTGTGTGGCAGCCAGTATAGGAGGAGGACTATTCTGAAGTGAAAACCACACAACTGTTTTTGTCAAGAATATATATATATATATATATTTATTTATTATAATTTTATCATATAGACAAAACCATTTTACTCACAAGAAAGATGTGCAGTTAAAATGCACTGAAACCAAGTTGCATCTTTGTTGTGAGTAAAATGGTTTTGTCTATATGATAAAATTATAATAAATAAATAATTATCGCTCTACTACCTGTATTGAGCTTATTTTTGAATGAACGCTGCGAACGTTAGAATTTATATATTACTTTCGTTCTCATCGCATCGGATATATATATATATATATATATATATATATATATATATATATATAAAGAGAGAGAAAAGGTTAAAAAAATAAGGTGTGGTTGTAAAGGGAAAAAAAAGAAATAACTACGACGATTCTAAACATCCGCACAGACGGGCGGACACGCACACACATATAATATAAAAGAATAAACTTACATCAATCAAAAGTGTATATAAAAAAGAAAAATCGAGAAGTATAAACCGTCAATTGTTGATACCTCCTGATGAGTAGACGTTATGATTCTAGGAGGGTCCGTCTACTATTTGCGTGGGCTCAACGTTCGCGATCACTCCGATAATTAAGCCAAGAAAAGATTTTTTAAATTGTAAAAATATCCTTGTAAGTACCTTAAATATGATCCGTACTTACGAAATGTAATTAACTCCCTGATTTTTGGTCATTTTTTATTCAGAGGGTTGGAGTTGTTGCGAGGCAAGCTAAACAAATTTTGATTTAAAAGTTATAATTTCAAAAGAGCGCCAAAAAATTAGTAAAAAACAAAAAAAAACTTTGATTTAAAATTTATATTTATTTGACGTGAATTAATATTTGCGATAAGTAACTTTACATTATTTGGGGTGAATTAACAGAAAAAAAATCCCTGACGTCAGTTGTTGATCCCACACTTAGAAATAGCGCTCTCGAATGGCCCACATTTGGGGCGTTCGAAAATGACAATCCAACCGGAGTGCAATGGAAGGGTATCCCTCTGGGAAAATTTGATGTGAATCTTAACAAATATGAATACTTATTATTTGGGGGTGAATTAACAGAAAAAAAAATCCGACTTTAGTTATTCACTGACGACTTGCAATCACGATCAGGCTCATCTTCAAGATCCACGCAACAGAAAAGATAATCAGATTTGAACCCAAAAGTAAATTTTTACTTGTAAGTGGCTACGGTAGCGGTGTAAATTCATAATGACACGAAACTTGCGTTTATTATTTATCTTTATTTTGACACCTTATAAATACAAAAAAGTAATAAAAAAATAATTAAAACAGAGAAAATATTTAATTGCATAAACCTATTTAGTTGGAACAAAAGTTCGGAGCGTTTTCCAATCAGTGGCGTTTGAACACGTGATTTCCTTTCACACGTGACTGAAATTTATGACATATTCTGAAAGGTGACACTTTGACACGT
The DNA here is from genome assembly GCA_964036315.1 of Acanthosepion esculentum. Classification (NCBI taxonomy): domain Eukaryota; kingdom Metazoa; phylum Mollusca; class Cephalopoda; order Sepiida; family Sepiidae; genus Acanthosepion; species Acanthosepion esculentum. The sequence goes on along the minus strand of OZ038518.1, from coordinate 31,290,870 downwards.
CTTTCTATACGATTCATGAATGAATTTTAAATGTTTCTACATTTTAAGTGAAAATGGAAGAGAATGAGATGCCTTTTTATCAGTTGATGTTTTTTTTTTATTTCTAGAGTAAAAAAGCTGCAGCAAAAGCAAAAAATCAATGTTGTTCCTGCCATTTATAGAGATGGTATCATGGTTGAAATAAGTTGCTAATGGTTGGCTGGGTTCAGAAATAAAAAATTTAATTACAAAGACTGGGAATATTCCAGCAAGCCTGCAATCCTTGATAATGACCAAATCGAAATGCTGATTAAAAATAACTCAAGTCACATGATACAGAATATCAAAGAGATTCTCCCATTATGTCAGATGAGCAGTGTTACATGAAGTGCATAATCTTTATATTATGTAACAAACAAGACTGTTCTTTTTTCTACTTTTTATTGGGTCGGAAGTAAAGTCTGTGGGATTTGATCATATGATTTCGCTTCATACATGACTGAAATATATTACATATATCCATATTCTGAAATATATGACATACATATTCTGAAAGGTGATATTTCAACACGTCTTTCTGTATAATTCATGCGTGAATTGATAATTTTAAATGTTTCACGTTAAAAGTAAAAATCGAAGAAAAATATATTTTCGTCATTTGACATTTCTGTAAAAGAAAAAAAAACTCTCTACAAAAAGCAAAAAGCATAGGCACCGTTTATAGCGATGGTGCCATAAGTGAGAGTATTCTTTGTAAGTCGTCCGCTAAGTTCAAAAGTGGAAATTTTGCACTGGAAGACCGAGAATGATCCGACAGGCCTGCAGCCGTTGATAATTACTAACACGAAACGCTGATAATAAAATAATCCGTATCAAACGACATATAGTATCGCAGAAATAATCTACATCTTTCATGTTCCAAGACTTGGAAACAGTAATCGCTATGATGTTTGTGTGCTACACGATTTAATAAGTTATTATCTACTCAAACAAAACAAACACAACCCATTTTAGAAAAGAATACTCATAAGCGATGAAAAATGGATTGTTTACAACAATGCGAAGTGAAAAAGATTCTGAAGAAAACGAAAAGCCAGTCAACATCTGAAGAAGGTGATGCTATATATCTTGTGGGATTGGAAGTGTGTTGCATTGAAATCAGGCAAGTACTGTTCCCAACTGGACTGAGCAGCAGTCGATGAAAAACGCCCCGAATTAGTCAACCGGGAGGGCGTCGCCTTCCATCAGGACAGCACCATGTCTATTTGCAGACTCGACAAACATTGGTACAGGTTGTCTGGGATATTCTACTATAACCGTCGTACGCGCCTGACGTTGCCTCATCGGTTAACACTTATTTCGATCATAACAAAATCCTCTTAAGGGAAGAACTTCACTTCTATGGAAGCCTTTAAAAATCACTTGGATCATTTCATCGCAGGAAAGACGTCAAGTTCTAGGATGACTGAATCAGAGAGCTGCCTCAAAATGGCGAAATGTGGTGGAACAAAAGTGTATATATCTGGTTGAATAGATCTCTGCACTAATATCTAAATATTGTCTATGAAATTGACTTATAAACTCTAAAGTCTTTTATTCCGACCCAATACTTTGCAGACTTTACCGAAACATTTACTTGCATAAATTTCAAGAGAACTATTCCAAAGATTTTTTTTTATTCTTCACAATAAAAAAAGTTATTTTGGAAGATACGAAACTGGGACTTTGTGAATTCAAAATGACTGAATTCCCCAAGTGAATTCTCGACATGAATTTCCGAAATGAATTCCTGAAATGAAAAAACATATATTGAACGGATGTAACAGTAAAATAATAGGTATGTTATAAAAAGATTAAACAGAAAAAAATATCTTTCCATGTTAAACAATAAAAAAAAAAATTTCATTTGATGCAAAACTTGCAGCATTATTTACAAACGTTCTATTTGTACGTATTCATAGCATCATTATTCATGAAAGTATTTTCCTGACTCTGGCCATGTGTTCCTTTTCAACTAAATTCTGCTCCTATGATTCCGGCTTGATAGTTTGAAGGTGAAGGTATTGAGATCATATGCCGCGTATGAAATCAGTTTTCATCACTGCTCTATAATCATTTACTGCTTCGCATTTGTAACATGAGGTCTGGCAAAATCACTAAATCACATTCTTTGCTTAGACAAAGTTTTTCCGATCTTGGATGTCCTTTAAACGAGATAATTCCTCAAGGCAGCATTTCGTACTATCTGTTTGCTCACATACTAGGCTCTTTAATGTCATTAGATACCCTATGTGGAGCTTAGGGACAGCCTCACCACGCTGAATAGTGGTTTTTCTAACAAGTAGATTTTGACAGAGAGGAGTTGCCAGCCACACGCCCAAACAGTTTTGATTTCCGTGTTTTTCTCTATTAATCTGGTTGCCAACCAAGGCTAGAGATCCCGTCGGTGGTGCTATTTATGTCATAGCTGGAAGGAGAAGACATGGATTCCTTTTTTTTTTTTCCTAAGGGCATTTGAGCGAAAGTGAACACAACTAACTCGGTTTGATTTTTTACTCGGTTTCACTTTTCGTTCCGATAGCCACTACACTACGCGCATATCGGATGCTAGAAATGCATAAATAATTCCATTTGAATACAACCAAAAACAGAGAAAGAGCTCCCCAATTAGATTCCGTTTCGATTGCAATGTTGTTCAGAATATATAGAATATTTTCTTTGTTTTGGAATTTTTGTAAGATATCCACTTCTTATGGCAAAAGTTATTGACGGAAAATGGCTTTTTGGTTTCGTGTCAAACAACAATGTTCCTTCCTTTCCCTACATTCACGTGCAAACCATTTTCTAAGCATCATAATCTTTCTTAAAACTTCAAATATATACTATAATTTACAAACTACACTTCAAACACACTTCTAACATTTCCCTAATATTGTACAAATGATGCTATTGGAGATTTTTGCATCACTCTGCACAAAGAATCAGGTTAAAATGGGAATTATTGAAAGGGCAAAGCCATTCAAATGTAAATAACTTACTATTAGTAGCTGAACCAAAAACTTAAAAAACTTTTGATACTTATAGGAATGATTATTTTTAATGAACTTTTTAAAAATAAAAGATTGTTTTATAATGATTATTTCAATATTTTATATTTTTAGAATTTTTGTGTTAAATAAGTTTGTGACACTATGTGATACTGGAAAAGGAAAAAGGTTAATTTAAAATATGAACTGGAACAGACAGAAAGGGTTAAAATACGGAATAACATATAAACTATAAGAAGGAACGAAATGGTTTCGTATCGAAAATCTAGCTTGAAGAAAAGACAGAGCTGAGAAGAATGACTTTATTAGTTTTGGGAAAGATATTATCAGAGGCCATGTGAAAGTCTTCAACCAACGAGGCCCGCTTAATTAAAGTGAAAGTTACAGAAACATGTCTCATGATTACCAGAAGGAAGAAGGGGTCAGTTAAGTTATACTATTTGGTAATTTTGAAATCGAAGGCAGAATCGAGAAGCTGATTTATGCTTGCCTGTCAAAGAAGGGAAATAGCTTGGCTGATTTTGGAAATGTAAACAAATCGAGATTAGGATTTTATCCTTCGCTCAAAGAAATTGAAACAGGAAACAAAACTGTGATGTTCATGAGTACGACTAAGTGGAAATATATGAAGACAAATTTTACTAATCGGCGGAACAGCAGGTAAATGTATCCTTAAATAAACAGGACCGGGAACTGAGAAAATTCGTTGATAAAAATTAAGATAATTACAATTAATGATTAAAAGTAAGAATCTTCCCTTCGCCTACTCGGTTTAAAAATCAGATTTATCAGAGTGACAGCCGAAGCGACGGGCTTAGATGAAATACTAAGAGAGTAGGAGGAAGAAAGAGAAATTACCTCCGCTCATTTAGAAGTAATAGTGTGAGGCATAAATAGGAGAAGTAATAAGTAATGCAACCAGCGCCAGTAGAGGGTGAATGTTTCTTCGAAATTTGGAAAGATAATTAAAATTGCAAACCAGACAACAAAGAACTCTTGTCCAAATCGATAGAGAAACCTGGAGAATCACCAGATCCCCGAATACCGTCAGTCCCATGCCAGTCTTGTGTTGAAGTCAATATAAGCAGAGCGCTTAGGAGACCTAGAGAGACACAAGAGACATGCAGTGTTGAACAGACGAAGAGAACGAAATCCAAGAGAACCTCTGACATTGAAGTTCTGTTCCAAGAATTAGCAAGAATTGGCAAAGTGTCACTAAAGAGATTTAATTGGGAAGGGTTAATGTTGTTATACAAAGGATTATATAAACCAAATAAAAAATAAACCGAAGAAATTTTCGTTTTTATTTCGTCTGTAAGAACATTTATTTTTTCCTTCATAACACAGCTTCACCGTGGTTCGAACCAGAGCTACGATTGATGACTTTACCTGATCTGCACTGTTCTTTGATCAAGAAACACAACATGGGCGACCATCGGCCCGTTGACCATAGCCAGTATCAACCAGCGTGGGATTGACTCTACAATCAACTCGTCGTCCTACGACACTGAGGACCAAGTCATCTTCTGACATAGGCGGCGTGTGACAAGGGTCATATAATCTGGTCACCGGTGACTAGGTTCGACCCAGGATCGGCCAAGGGGCGCGTGTTATAGGTTTAACTATCAAAGAGAATTAGCTCAGATGTATTCAGAGGGGTTTCACCAACATTAGAAGTTTGATTTTGTAATCTCTCTCTATATATCTCTTTAGAACATTTTTAATTAAGGATGATCATTTAATAAAGGATGATTTTTTTCAATGATTTTATAAATAAAGGTTGTTTTTTTTAAATAAAGGGTGAATTTTAATGATTTTAAAATTTTTTAAAGGATTCTTTAATGATTGTTTACTAAAAGATGATTTTTAATGATTTTATATTTTTAAAATTTTCGTGTTGAATAGGTTTGTCTAGCAAAGATATTCGTTGAATTAACTCAAATATCTTTCAGAAATTTGATAGTGTTAGCTATATATATATAGAGAGAGATAAGTTTTAGAAATTTTTAAATAAACATGACTTTTCAATAAAAGATAATTTTGAATGTTTTTAATAATTTTTTAATGAAATTTTAATGATTTTTTTAATGATTTTTAATAATTTCTTAATAAATGATGATTTTTTTAATAAAGGATATTTTAAAATAATTTTGTAATATTTTATATTTTTAAAAACTTCGGTTTTGGATAGGTTTGTCTATCAAAGAGATTCGTAGAATTAGCTCAAATGTCTTCAGACAGGTTTCACCAACTTTAGAAATTTAATTTTGTAAGCTAGAATCGGTGTTATGAATTCCAGTCTTGGAGCCAAAGGCTTTGCCCGAATTTTAGAAGCGAGTCATCGGTACACAAATTGCGGTGTTTTAGACGATGTCCTGGAAAAGTATTTCATTGTTGTAAAAAACACTGGACCAGGATTTCGAAGAAAGACTATGACCTGATAATTCCCATTTTGGTGACAAAATCTGGAAGATATCTACCGGGACACGAATTCTGATATTGGAGACAAACGAATCCAGTATATTGAAAGCTGATTTTCAAGGTAGAAAAGCATCTTCTACTTAAAAGAATAACGCAGCATAATCTTCCTATGTTTTCTTTCTCTGTCTTAGCATTGTGTCTACCAAAGGAATCTTAGTAAATATAGATGCAGAAATTCATATGCCCCAATGTATAATTAAATATAATAGGACAAAACCAAAACCATCGATTAACATGTAAAATTATATATATATATATACGAGGGTCATTCAATAAATAAGGTGAATTTTTCGGTATAAGGACTTCTAATACAGATAGAAGCTTACTCTTTTTTTTTGTTTTACTTCTTTTTCACTTGGATTTAATTTCTTTTGCAGATTAAAAAAAAAACTTTGAGAGTTTTGGCGATTAACAAAGATGGCCGACCAAGAAGCATGCTCCAGGATTGAACAGCGGTCAGTTATCAGGTTTTTGGTTGCTGAAGGGTGCAAACCAGTTGAAATTCATAGGAGAATGTCATCTGTGTATGGTGCCACATGTTTCAGCCAAAAAATGTCTACAAGTGGGCTAAATTGTTTAAAGAAGGACGGAGCAGTGTTGAGGATGAAGACAGGCCTGGGAGGCCTACAGAAGTGAGGTCTCCTGAGGTGATCGGATCAGTCAATGACCTCATTCAGTCTGACAGAAGGGTGACAGTGGATGACATTGCAAGGACTTTGAGCTTATCTGTTGGGACAAACGCAGGGATCATCAGTCAGAAGAAGTCATCTTGCATCATGACAAGGCAAGGCCTCACACAGCAGCCCAAACGGTGCAGACCATCAACGAGCTGGGCTGGGAACTGCTCCCTCATTCCCCTTACAGCCCAGACCTTGCCCCTTCAGACTTTCACCTGTTTGGTCCCTTGAAAGCGTTCACGAGAGGCACGAAGTTTAAAAGTGACGATGAAGTCAAAATTGTTGTGAGCGACTGGCTGAGACATCAGTCCAAAGATTTTTACGCTGAGGGAATACGGAAGCTTGTGCACAGATGGGAAAAGTGTGTGACAGTGCTGGGAGACTACGTTGAAAAATAAAAAAAGTAAGCTTCTATCTGTATTAGAAGTCCTTATACCGAAAAATTCACCATATTTATTGAATGACCCTCGTATATTCTGGCCGAAATAGCCTACTCCTGATAGGATATGAAATATTGTCCTCATGATTCCAAAATTCTTGGAGTATTAACAGACAGTGCCCCTTTTTACCTCAGCCGAGCTTATAATTCAGCGTTGGAGTTTTGTAAAACCTATAAACTTTTTACTGGCTGTATAGTATACGTCTCACCAGGGTTGCATAAATGGTCAGGAATTCAGAGTTGTCATTCTCTTTGTCTGGTTGCCAATCACTGCTACAGAATACAGGCTGCTTTGCTATTTAATCCATAGTTGGGGGAAGAAAAGACGTATGCATACATTTATAAGGATAATTGTGCGAAAGTGAATGCAGAGAACGCCACTGGAAATCGAAATCGGTTCGCCTATTTCTATTTCCTAGGCACTGTAATACAAGCAGACCATCAGATAAGTGGCCTTGTGCCATCTCTAAATTTGTAAAATCATTTTTGTGCACAACGTCGTAGGGTAATGGTTAGCAAACCAATCGTGCTAGATCAGTTACGATTGAGTAGTTAGTCCGATCGTCACTGGGTGCTTCGCTCTATCGGCCTTGTGCTACATCTAACCTAGCCTAAGAAAATCATTAGCACTTTGACGTGGTGTAATAGTTAATAAGCTTGTTTTGGGAAATCAGTTGTCACATAGTGGTGGATAAGATCCTCACTGGGTGTTCCACATTTTTGATCATGTGCCAACTCTAAACTAAGCTCGTAAAATCCTTTTTGGGTACATCGACGTGGGGTAATGGTTACGCAAAATAGTCGTGCTAGACCAGTTACGACTGAGTAGTGAGTTCTTTTTGGGCCCTTCGACGTGTTGTAATAGCTAACAAGCCTGTTTAGGTGGATCAATTATCACCGAGTAGTCAGTTCGAACCTCACTGGTGGCTCCACACTTTGGGCTTGTGCCACATCTTAGCTACGCTTAGAAAACTTAATTCAAAAGTAACCAATGCTATGCTTGCTGTGCGATGCCTTTTATTGATTGATTGGTTTATTTTCTACGGATTATCAACCCATTGCAGCTAATTTAAACCAGAAAATATATAAGTTTTTTTTGGAGATAATGTGTTTTTTTTAGATAATTAACCTATGGCTGGGGGAGAAGAGGTGGATTCATACCGTTCCCAAGACTGTTTGTGCATTAATACAACGTGAATACAACGAACACAATGAAAATTGGAATTGACATTTCCCAGCTATGACACCAATTTCTCATCCGGGGTTATAACACCTGGTATTCCCAAGCGTTCACCCCTCATGGCGCGACGTTGCTTAACTTAGGTGAATTGTACGGGAACCGGTGTTTCAACTTAATGTGGCCGTGAGGCGTTATTTGCGTATTTAAAATTAATATTTTATTTTATTTTATTTCCTTTGAAGACGTTTCGGTTAATCGCTATGGAAGCATTTTCTAAACTCGGATCAATCAATCAAACTCACTACAGTAGGCATGTTCTATGAGATTTCCTTGCTAAACCTAATTCTCTTCGGAGGCGCCATCGGCCTTTTTATGTAAACACGTAGAAACCTTGCTGTAAATTGTTGCTTTCTTCTTCACTATTCTATATTGTCTTTTTCTTTCCCTCCTTTATTTCCCCGTTTTGCGTGAACATGACCAATTTGCTTCAAGACAAGCAGATAAAGTAATCGTGGACAGACGTGATTAGTTGAAATGTGTGGATGTCACGGATAGGGGAGTGGTTTGAATAAATTAAGGAATTGGCATCGCAAAAGAAATGGGCAAACAGATAGATAAATTGGGAAGAGGCATAAAAAGAGAAAGTGAAAGTAGAAATTTGGAAAGAAGGCAAGAGAAAGAAAAGGTAACTGAATTGACATTATCTTAGCATAGTTTTAATAAATACTATCGAATATTAAATACGAAATTCCTATTAAAAGATAACCATGCAACTGGCATATTAGATTTTATTTGTTCATATTTTTACCGGACTTTTGAAACGCCTATATTGTAAAATAGCGTACATATATTTCTGAGTGTTTCATTATCCAATAACTGAAAATAAACAACATTATTACACTTATTTAAATTTTGTGAAGATTTTTGTCACTCAATCTATAAAGAAAAAAATTAAAGATGAAGTGTTTTCTTATTCAACGATTTAGTTCGTGTTTCTTACTTGTTCTAAAACGCATGCCCCTTAGTTGGGTTTTATCAAAGGAAATCGGAGAGGTAAAATCTCTTATCTTTTCTAATAAGATTTGTTGAGAGTCTCAAAACTGATGTTATCTTTCGGCAAATAGTTACACACACGTGCACACACGTTCGAAGATAAGCGCGCTTTTACGCAAAGACACGGGAGATCGCATAACAACGAACACACTTGTACACAGCATAAAAATATAGGCAAGATCATGTTGCTTCATACAGAAATTCATCCCCATAGATAATTTCAGCAGTCTTCTTCTTCTTCTTCTTCTTCTATGCGCCATGCTCCTTCAAGACGTTGGCGATCATTGTTCTCCACAATATCCTTTTCGTTGTAGCTTGAAATAAATGTCGTCTTTTTGTTATCGCTCATAAACCCTGCTCTGCTAAATATTTACACAAGTTATTTCTTCTTGTTGTTGTTCATCTTGTTCTTAATTCTTCTAAGTGTCGCGTCTCTTCAGGACTTGTGCTTATAACTAATAGAAACAATACCCCTAGAAAAATGAATTTCTCGAAATTTTATAAAGTTAAAGACGTGGGGTGTAACAGATGTAAAAAGATATTGTTACCAAGATTTCATTCATTTGTGAATAAGTCCAGAAAGTTTCATTATAATCCACCATTATTTTATTTTTTATAAGAATTTCCAAATCCATGTGTTTTTCAACACAAACAGACGCTGACATTTTCTAATGACGCAAAAATAAAAAAAAATTACTAAAACTTTGAAGGTTCTAAAAAGGATTAAAAATACAATTTAATAAGAATTGGTTTTTCCTTTTAGTAATAAAGATTTTGATGATAAAACATTGTTTTTATTAATTTTGGGGCATATTTTAATCATTCTATTTTTTAGCGAATCTTTGGCCACACACACACACACACACATATAAGGTGGCAATAAAGTCACTATACAGTTACTTATAGTAAAAAAGCAAATATATATTGTATATGTGCGGTGCTTATTGGAAAGCGCTCAATATCAGTGATAGAGCTAACATATTTAGTTGATTGATATGAGGTTGTGACCGTCGGTTTCACACATGCGATCTTCAGGCAAACTCTCTAACTCACTCACTCTCTCTCTCACTCACTCTCTCTCTCTCTCTTATATATATATATATATATATATATATATATATATATATATATATATATATATATATATATATAGATAGATAGATAGATAGATAGATAGATATAGATATAGATATATATAATAAAAACAGAGTTTTAAAGTATATTCAATATCGGAGATAAAGCGTATGTAAACATAAAAGTGGAGAGAGAGAGAGAGAGAGAGAGAGAGAGAGAGTTAGCGTGCGTCAAGTATTTGAGAACACATTTACATACTTTGACCAGATGTTTTTTATTCATGTTGACCATGACGTGCCCGATAATTGTCTTCAGCGAGTCATTGATATTGCGGAAATGCTTGTTGGTCTGCTTCTCAAAGACACCCCAGAGACTAAATATTTAGGGTAACATGGCCGTAAAAGTGCTTTAATTTGTCTATCAAGGGCTTTGTCCAGATCACACTGTTCTCCTGGCTACTATTGAACTTTTCTCTATCCGATGTCTTCGTGCGCCATATTGTTGGCAATCACACAAATTCACACGACAATTTGACATTCCTGACTATCAAGGAATAGACAGATGTGGGTGATCATGGCTCCCCACAATTTTCTATCCCTTCTGGCCCTTAGCAACGTTTGAATCTCAACAAAGTAGATGTGTCACCTGTCTAACATAGACCTGGGGAGACGAGCACAGCGTGCGGCACCTGAAAATCCTACGTCCTGTTTTGTGAGTGAAATTGGGTAGAGAGATCTCTTTGGAACCCGTAGATGATTCAGCTTAGCACGACGTCACAAGACATCGTGACCGAGGGTTTGCGCCTACAGGAGTTGTTCAAACATGACAGTTGTTCATTATGTGCTATTTACCAGAAACTGTAACTATGGTCTGCTCGGCATATTTGAAGTATGAATCACGGGTGGGCTCCCTGGGTGTTGAATAAACATACATGTGCCTAACATGGATTGGCTAGCATTCGGCAATTATACATACAAATATACGCGCGTGCGCGTGCACACACACACACACACACACACACACACACACACACACATATATATATAAAGCTTTGCATGTTCATATTTTAATATAATATTTGGGTGTATTTTGTTCTCTATGTACAATATCGATGGCTGTTATATATATATATATATATATATATATATATATATATATATATATATATATATATATATATATACGCATATCTCTCTGTGAGACAGATAGAGAAAGAGAGAGCGAAAATGTGGCAAGATATAAATGCCTATATCCACGTATATAAGGATTTTGCCTCGATTTTCTAATCTCTCTGATTGGCATTACTAATTGCTTCATTTCCAAATCGGATTAGGATAATCTCTATTAGCAAACAAGATTAAGGATGCTGGTGCAGTGCCCCTGATGGATCGTATCATAGCAGCTGCCGTTGATGACTGTTTGAAAACGACCATCACAAAGTGGATATTCGAAGATTTTCCAGCAAACCTGTTATTTAGAGAAATACGGTTTTTAATTAAAGAATCTTCCTTGTCCTTCTTAATCCACCTTCATTTTTGTTTTTGTAATTTTTGTAAACTTTTGATAATTTTTTTTTAATTTGTTGTATTTTGGAACATGTATGAAAGAGAAAATTTTCAAAAGGACAAATATATTTTAAATTTGAATTCGTCATTCATTTCGTGTTTGCCTATATTTATATATTTATATATTTCCCGTATATATTTCGCGTTTTCTTTTGTCTGTTTTATAACGATGTTCATTCTTGAAGTTGAACAGAAATTCACTCCAGAGAAAATGAAAACTGATATATTTTTTTACAGTAAGATTCACTCTGTACAAGGCTCAGCGGCCATTCGAGGTAGAGGGTTACGTTAAGGGGCCATTTATATGGATAGGAGGGGAAGATTACGGTTGACTCTAGAATTGAACAGGTTAAGATTATAGTGATCGGGGAAGTCAGTTCCATAGAGCAGTGGTTCGCGGAAAGAAGCTGTTCGGGTGGAACTTCCTTCTCGCCGTAAATCACCCACATCCCCTTCGTATTTCACGAAGGGGATGTGGGTGATTCACTACAATCTAAGTGTCATGGCGGGACCTAGCCGTGAAAGTCAAACCTGGCGGAACCAGTAGTGTAGTTCGTACGAGCACTTTCTCTGGTGGTAGCGATAGGGCAGGTGAGTGACTCGCCACATCCCGCCTATTCCACTAACTGACGTTCTACTCTTGCTAGTTGCTAGCAGTAATCCACTTTCTCATTAAGTGTACAATCTTCATTTCTTCTACGATCTTCATTTCAAGAAACATCTAAACGAAAAGAAGAAAACAAACATAAAACAAAGCCATAGAGCAGAAGCTTTTGGATTTCCACGCGTTATTTACTGCAATACATTTAAGAATCCAATGAGAAATGAGCTCGTGTACATTTTTAAAACCAATTTTTTCAGGATTTCTTAACCAAAATTATCAGGTTTCTAACATCAAAAAACGATACAAAAAAAAAAGACCTGATCGCTGTTTCAGGTTAACTGATGAATAGAATTAAGTCATTAATGGGTATAATAAAGTCAATGAATAGAAACTGCACCTGTAAAGTCGGAGAAAAGCAAGGGGTTGACAGATTTAATCAAGTGTAACAAGGGCGCAAATGCTAAATATTTCAGTATTTGAGCGCTTTTAAGAGTGATGTCATTCGTTCTATTAAAAATTTAATTCAAGAGTTATTCGGATTATTGAGTTATTGATTACGATTCTATAAAACAAAAGACAATAAAATAGAAGCCAAAAACAAATGTATTCCGTCGCGAGGATGTTTGGTTTGCACAGCTGTTATCGACGAGTTGGGTTCAAATTCCGCTCCAATCTGTTGCCTTCGCTTTTGCGCTGACGCTCTTAGAAAAAAAGCCTGAATGCATCTCTTCCCCTACAAGATAAGCCTTAAATAGCAGGGTAGACAGGTCTTTCTAGCCTTTGATGGCAACCAGTCCAAGCGGAAAACAATGTTGAATGCTAAAACGTGTAGAAGACAACCAAAACCCGCTCCACTATCTCTCCTAAGAAGTCATAATACTTCACAGATAATAAAAGAAAAGGATGCAGTGGAGTACCATGAACGCATACATCCAAAATAGGTTTTAAGAAGTCTATAAAATGTTGAAACGTAACGATGCCACAAAATGTTTGTATATATCGAACATTCATTTTTATAGCCATTTAATTTACTAAATGATTGGCATATATACAGTATCAATCTATTTCAATATAGATATGAATAAAAACCATGTTGAAAAAAATTAGAGTGGAATAGAAAGTGTATTCATTATATATATATATATATATATATATATATATATATATATATATATATATAGACAATATTAGTGGTGAAGATACACATACATATGCAATTATATATGCACATACACATATGTGTATAAAAATAATTCCAAGAGGATATGATGCAGGTAGAACTCGATGTCCAGGACAGAGTAAGGATATAATAAAAAGACTTAAACACTAATATTCCATGGTCATAATTTATTCCATTGGAATCGTAAAAACGACCCAATTCATCAGACCTACAGATTCAAAATGAAAACGGAAAAACGACTCCGGGAGAAATTGGTGAGAGTATGTGTGATAGTGTGATAGTTATATATATATATATATATATATATATATATATATATATATATATATATATATATAGATATATATAGATATGTATGTATATATATGTTTGTGTGTGCATATGTGTGTGTATGTGCGCGCATGTGAATGTATGGGAAAACGATATATAATTCCTTTTCATACATTAAGAATAACTTTAGGGGAAAGAAGTATGACAAAGTGAGAAAAGTTTTCGTGTGATGCGTTTGGCCCTTTGGACTTCATTTCATTGACCTAAATTGATGTTAACATTGATGCGACTACACATGCGCACGAAATAAATGGGAGCACCGAGAATTTTAAATTAATCTTTTAAAATTTAATATACATTTTGTGTATACAACTTCACCGATTTCATTCAGATTCTATTTCCCTTGATTATGTTCCTATCACTTTTTTTATTAAATATCCCACATTGTGACAATAAAAGAAAAGCCAAGAATGGTGAAATTTTGTAAGAACCTGGACACAAATTTATTGTGGATGTTCTAGCAATTAAAGCACTTTCTAAACATTTTCGTTTTAGTAAATTGTTTAGAGTGACATTTTTTAAATCAAAATTGTAGTTAGTCTCTTTACTGTGAGCTGCATTTAAGCTGTTTATTAAAAATTCCTTTTGTGTATATTAATATTTTATTTAAATTCCTTGAGGTTTCTCCTATGTATTTCTTGTGGCAATTATTACGGGTCATAGGGTAAATTTCTCTTTCAAGTTTTATCTTATTATTTTGATTTGTATTAATTAAGTCTTTTATTGTTTTAGACGTAGTTGTGACGAATTTCCTGTTGAATTATTATTCTAGGGCGATATTCTGTTAGTCTATATTAAAAAAAAATCATAGTATAGACTAATAGAATATCACCCTAGGATACCCAAACTTTATAGCCTCCCGAAAACTGACAAAGACGGTATCCCAGTGAACCCCATTATTTCAGGTATTGGTAGCTCCCAACAAACTAGCAAAAGCCATTACTCAATTTTAACGCCTGTCCACGGAACAACCATATATAAAAAATTCAGGCAACTTGGTTGAAAAACTAAGGTAAACAAATATGACTGACAAACTCATAGCTAGTTTAAATGTAGAATCTCTTTACACCGACGCCCCGGTTAATAAATGCTTAAATCTGTTTTTCAAAAAAGCATCTAACACAATAAAAAAATAAAGCTCTCTCATCAATAGCTAAAATAATAAAAATCTTCTATCTCATCACCAATCAATGTTATTTTACATTTAACAATAATTTTTACAAACAAAAAATGGGAATACCAATAGGGTCGCCTCTAAGTGGGGTTATGGCCTGTATTTGTGAGAATTTCTTGAATCTGGTCCTTTCCAAAATATTTGACATAAAATACATAAAAAATACAGTTAATTTTCCACTGAATTATTTCATATCCAATGCGAAACAAAAGGCTCATAAAATATTTCAAAATAGATAAGAAGTTCTCCCTAACAAATACAAGGAATCAAAATATATTGTTCTACCCACCCAGTTCAGATTGAAAAGAAATTATCTAAACTCAACATAAAAAAGACTTAATACAAAATAAAATAATAATCTGAAACTTGAAGAAAGAATTTACTCTATCACCGGTAATGATTGCCACAAGGAATATACAAGAGAAACAAGAATTTAAATAAACGATTATATGAATACAAAAGGGATTAAATGCATTAGTTGATCTTCTAATTAAAAGAGAAAACAATTTACTAAGACAAAAATATTTAGAAAGTGCTTTAATTGCAAGATCATCCACAGTAAATTTGCGTTCAGGTTCTTGGCTTATCTTCTGTTATCACAATGTGTGATATTTAATAACAAAGGTGATGAGAGCATAAACAAAAAGAAAAATCATCTAAATTAAATCCCACAAAATATATTAGATAAAAAAAATTAAATTCTTAGCATCCTCCGTTTCCATTGTGTGCATGTGTAGCCGCACCAAGTTAGTCCGATGAAGGATGAAACGCGTCACACGTAAACATTTTCCTCTTTGTCATAATTCTTTCAACTAATATATATATGTGTGTGTGTGTGTGTGTGTGTTACGGAATGTTGAAAATTTATCGGCCCAACTAAGAAAGGGGTCACAAAAATTCTGATGCATGGTCATTTGGTCAGATTTTAGGAAGTGGGTTGTGCTAAACATTTTTCAGCGCCTCATCGGAAATACATAGATAGATCGTAATATTTCGTAATGTTTATTTTAGAAAACAAATATATATTTTCAATATAATCCTCTTCTTTGTCAACGCACTTAATTCAGTGCTGGAAATTAGACACCCATTCCGAACATTAGAGTAATATTTTCAAATCAAAATTCAGCTATATATATATATATATATATATATATATATATATATATATATGAATACATTGGGGCAATTGTATGAAAAAGTGGAGAAAGATTACTTGAGACGTGTTTCGTTCATCGGACTAAACGTGTGATGTTGGTCCGACTTCAGATGCGCGCACGAACGAGGAGTATTGGGCATTTTAGAATTTTTTTCACAAGTAAACTTTTTTCAATTTGTCATTCAATTTCCTCAATATTGCTCTTGATATATAAAAATGTATATCATTATCTCTCTCTCTCTCTCTCTCATCCCCCCCACATATATACCATTTTCTTCCGTTCTTTAATAATATGCACCAAACTTTAAAATTTACTTAAGAAAAGGACATTGATTCTTCTCTTCCCTTTCTTGATGTTTTGGTTAGCAGATTTTCGTCGGGTTTTGTTACATCTGTTTATCGTAAACCGACATTTACCGGTTTATATACCTGTTGGGACTCTGTCACGTAAAACGTAAAATTAATTTAATTAAAACCCTTACCCATAGGGCTTTAATGATTAAGTTGCATGATGAACTCGGGTTTATTACTACTACTCTCTGCAACAATGCCTATCCGTTGGCCATTGTTCAATCAATAATTAAGAATAAAATTGTTGATTTCAATAAAGTTAAACCTGCTATGAGTACAAAGATGTCCTGTGTACCTGCGCCTTCCGTGGCTGGGTAATATCAGTGATAGATATGCTAAGCAGGTTTCCTTAGTGGTTCGACATGGTTACTTTGCTGCTAACATTCGTGTAGTCTTTTCTGCCAAGCCTGTCCTTCTATCCACGCAGAAAGATGTTCTCCCTCCACATCATAATAGTGCTTTGATTTATTCTTTTAAATGTAGTTGTGGCTCACACTACATAGTGAGAACGACTCAAAGGCTGGATGTCAGAATAAAGCAACACGTTCCAACGAAAATCCGAAATCTTAAGTACACTCCTTCAGACATTCTGACCAATACGTATAGGTATTCCATCGCAGTACACCTAATAAGTAGCCATAATTGTGCTACTAGTTTCAGTGTGGACTCATTTACTATTCTTAGCAAGTCCTACTCGAATTACCACTTGAAAGTGTTGGAGGCCATTTATATTTTATCGTTGAAGCCTTCTCTATGCAAACAGAAGGATTTCGTACAGGGCCTCCAACTAATTTCCATCTAAGCATCTCCCCCCAATACATATTGTCCATCTCTTTTTCGTGATAATTCTATTATAATTTATTAACCTCGTTTTAGCCCTGTTGAGCGACGTTCGAAACCGGTTAGCCTAGCCCGTTTTTCAGTTTTACTTTTTATTTATTATCATCATGAGTTGTAATAATAAATTTTATCTTTTCATGGCGGTCATAAAATTTTGTACCACAAACCATATCTTTATATATATATATATATATATATATATATATATATATATATATATATATATATATATATATATATATATATATATATACTTGCAAAATTCCTTTAGTGATGCCATGGGTTCGAAGAAAATAAGTGTAAAGAGCGGTGGTGAAAAGCCGAACCTTGTGATTTCGCTTGAGGTAAAGCGGGAAATAATGACTGATGGATTTGGCGAGACTGTAGGGACATTGTGCATCGACGGTCAATAAAAAAGATAAAATTTTAAAACTTAAAATAAATTAGTTACAGTGATGGATAAAATGTTTATAAAAATTAAAAATTAAGCGATAAAGTTAATCTTCGGTATAGTAGCCCCGACTAACCCTTGCTATGCTACCTGTTGTTGTCCACCTCTCCCTTTCCCCCCTCTTTCATTTGGTCTATGACTCGTCTGGTTTTCATGGTTTAGTACAGTTTATTTCTTTACAATTTGTTTTTTCTCTTTTATTTTATTATATGTAAACTATATTTCTCGTTTATTCGTGCGATTTTACGGTTAATT
Organism: Acanthosepion esculentum; assembly: GCA_964036315.1. Taxonomy (NCBI): domain Eukaryota; kingdom Metazoa; phylum Mollusca; class Cephalopoda; order Sepiida; family Sepiidae; genus Acanthosepion; species Acanthosepion esculentum. The sequence continues at coordinate 31,273,034 of OZ038518.1, read as the reverse complement.
TACAGTTTAGCACCCGCGCACAAGTAGCATTAAAAATTTCCCGAATACTTACATTTAGGTGTAAATGTACATGCTTCATTCGAAAATGACTTGATAAATTTAATAAAATGTACCGTTTTGGAGTTATCGACATTAAAAGTTCGGATTCATTTGCGGCGTTGGCGGTAGGCATTACTGGCGTTGTTTGCATACATTCGCTGCGGAAAGCTAAACGCGGAAAATATTTATAATATATTTAAAATAGAAAACAATAATAACATAAATAACATGACTTGTGACTTCATGCTAGCACAGCTATCGACGTCCCCCAAGGGTTCCATCTACCCGATTTCACTCACAAGGTTTGGGGCATATATATGTATATATATACGCAAAATTTCGCCTTTCTCTTTGCCGGGCGTCAACGAACTAGTGGTTAGAATCTCTGACTGATATCAAACCGGTTGGGTTTTTGAAGCGATCGGATGTCTAGCCACACTGATGAGCTGTGATACAGCGAAACAGTCTGTCTGTGGATGACGATATTAGCTCTCGATAAAATAATTTAATCGGTTGAGAACTCTGGGGAGTAACGAATTTGTAAACAGTCACTATTACTGATGATAATGCAATAATACACACACACACACACACACACACACACACACACACACACACACACACACACACACACACATATATATATATATATATATATATATATTATTAACTGTATTCATTAAATACATGTGTTAAAACGTATCTTTAGAAACAATGTTAAAGAAATGTTAAGAGGAAAACGTGTTATGTCGACGCGTTTCACTCCTTGACGATGTTTTTCAAGACAAATGTAGAACTTTTATTTAGAAACATGTATTTATGCGCACAGAATAAGTATGGTTGACAAAAATAAGTTCATTTGTTTGAATTTGAATTCGAGAACATTCTAAAATATTCGAAATTCTCTCGAAGTTAAAGAAAGGAAAGGAAATTATAGAGGATGCTAAATAAAATAAAATTTTGACATTTTGCAAACGAAACTGGAATAATATTCTTGCTGTTATTGTTAAATTTAGATATTTTTCTAGTCACTATTTTACTTAATTTTTTCATATTTTTATGACACGACATATATTTGTTAACCTGAGAAAAGAACTATTCTTTTCAGAAACGAGATATCTGAAAAAAAATCTAGGGCGTATATTTCTGCTTGACTTTGAATTTTATATGAACATGGATAATTCCATTTTCTCTCCCGTGGCCTTTAGATGCGGGATTCGTATGACAAACGATCCATAGTACGTACCTGGTGATTTTCATGTGTAATATATATATATATATATATATATATAATATATATATATATATATATATATATATATATATATATATATATATATATATATATATATATATATATATTACTTCAAACCTTATTAAAGAGTATACTTCATATTTGAAGTAGACGCCTCGTTTTTATTTATTAAACCGCGTGTATTCTCTCTATCGTCCTGTGAATTCGAAAAATCTTAGTCAAGGAAATTTGGTCTCGAGAAGAATAGGTTCTACTTTCCATTTTTAAGGAAAGAACATTTCATTCACTCAGATTATTTTCTAGAAGTTTGTTTGCTGTCGCGTTCTCTGTAGCCGAGCGGTAAAGCTCACTGTATAAAAGTGTTGGTTTCCCACATAAAGTGAAGCGTATGTTCGGTGTCTGCTAAGGTACGCATTTACTTTACTAGGATTACTCGAATGCGCAAGTGGATATACAAATTACGAACTATTTAATAATTAAAAATACTAGTTTGAATATATACGAAGTATGTATATATATATACGCACACACACACACACACACACACACACACACACACACACATATATATATATATATATATATATATATATATATATATATATATATATAGAGAGAGAGAGAGAGAGAGAGAGAGAGAGTGAGTATGTGTGTGTGTGTGTGTAAGAGTTCATTTAAACGTGTAATATTAAATTCAACCGGCATGGGCTATCATTTTTTTTTTCAGTTTTCGAGTAAGTTGTTGCGGATTCAGGACAAAATTGTGGCAGACATAAACAAACTTTTGTCAGTTTCGCTACAATTTTGATCCAGATGTGCAACAACTTATTCAAAAATTGGAAAAATACAATAAAAAAATTTAACACACTAACACTTACCGGCTGAACCTAATAAACACACGCACGCAAACACAAACACACGCAAATACAAACACACGCAAACACAAACACACACACACACACACACACACACACACACACACACACATATATATATATAGCTAGGGGTAAGATGTAATAATTTGTTAGTTTATTGTTGAAAAAGTATTGTTTTTAATTTACAAAATAATCTGTTTTGCCTAAATTGAATGAAGCAAAATAAAAATCAGCGCCTCGAGGAGAGAAAAGTTATTTGCGAGGACGATGCAAAGTTGAATAAATTTATATGGAAACCTCATCCGACACTGGCACGCATGCGCACGCATGCGCACGCATGCAACATTGAAGCTTGCACTTATATGTACTATTTTCACGTGTTTTTTGTTGAAAAATATATTGATCGTTTTTTGTTTTTTTTGTTCACACTGACTCACGTACTCACATATTCATTCTGACGGGGGGATACAGGCTGTCACAATACCCTTAAAAATTCTGAAAAAAATAAATGAAAAAGTTAATTGGGAATTTGAGGATATTTTAGCACAGATTTTTTACAGAGGATTTTTCAAGAACATTTTTTTTTTATCTCAATATCATATCCTTTCTCTACAATCTTCGTGTTCTGTGAATTGACAAGCATTTTGAGGAAACATAGCGGAGTGGTTTCCCGTTAGCTTTCTCACGATTTGCTATTCAGAGTTTTACTATTCTTAGACTAGTTGACACGAAAAGTTAGAGAACCCAGTTAAAACTGATATATAACCCATAGCTGGAAGCGGAAGACACGCGTTAACCAGACAAGCCTCGTTAACCATTACCTAACGCTGAGGCGCCACAAGGCAAAGATTGATGAACCAAACTGAAATAATTATATTAGCTGCCCATGTTTAACTACTTTCTTTTATTTTGTTATTCAGTTGAGCTACGTCAAAAATTGTCTTTCCATGATTTAGTACTCATCTACGGTTCGCCATTCCTATAGGGTGTAGCACTATTAGATTTGGTGACCATTTTCCCGGGCCATGTTCTCTGACATGCGTATTATGCATTGCAAGGGTAGTGGGAAATCCAAATATATATATATATTTTATCGGTATCACCCCCATGTAAGACAGTAAAGCCAATAAGACACAAGGGGTTACTGGGTGTGGAAGAATTACGAACAGAAACATTAATAATGAGCGGGAAAAAGAAAGAGTAATCAGGAGGACAGTAGATAGCGATTGACATTGCATTTAAATATTTGCAGATTAAGGCTAGCTGCAAAGCTTGGAGCCGGAAATTTATCACGTAATGCCATCTCCACCTGACTTTCACCCTGCATTCAAATGGCAATTGATCTAAACGATTTAGTCCTGGTTTTATTAGAGATTTCCTTGCTGGACTGTTTTAAAGAAGAACATATATTTGGCTTTAATTTTTAAAAAGAGAAAATAAATCTAAAAAGATAAATTTTGTTGTTTCTGAGCTAATTTATCAATTGAAAATGACAAAATTGAATTCAATATAAAATCGTTTTTAAAATTGAAAATATTTTATAATGCACAGTATTCACCCATTTATTTTACATTTTTAACAGTTCCAATCTGAAAGAAAATTAATCCGCGTTTTACATTTGAGATAAAATAAATATTTAAAAATCCTAGATGATTCCAATAGAAATACACAATTAAAGATTATCTGGCGATAACAAGATAAACAATGGCTTGGAAGATCACAGTGCTAATCATCGACAGCTAATCTCGCTTGGGTTAAATTAAGATAAAAAAAATGATCTCATTAAAAATTCATATACATGTCTGTGCAACGTCAACACGTATACTCAGTTTTATGATCTCACAACAAAAAAGGTAATTGGAAATTTATTGTATTTTAATGAGGACGAACATTATAAAAAGCAATCGTAGAGGAAATCAGATCGTTACTGGATGTGTATGCCAGATGTTAAAGTGGTCAGTGGGTGGCGGGAGTTATTATGCAATAATCAAATACAATCAAACTTCTACACCAGTTCACATGTTTTAAGGGACAATATTGGTTGGAAGAATTCATATTTTATCCAATTCAAAACTAAGAGAAGTGAACACACTCACAATCATTGTACATGACACGAAGAACGAAGTAAAGATTCTTTGACTTCATACAATATCAATTTATCAATTGAACTTGTTGCTTGAATTTCAATTAAGATATCTTTCTCTTTGGTGAGTATTTTTTTATAATTTAATTTACTTTATTTAGTCTAATTCTAAAAGAAGACTTTGCCTTGGAAACTTTGAAATTTCAGCTTTTGAACGTATTTTATCAGTGACTCATACACGCGATAAATTTGTTAATTTTTAAAAGTTAAAGATATATTTTATAAAATTTTTTGTTCTCTCTTCAATATTGAATTCTAGCATTTTGAATGTGAACGTTTACAAAAGTCTCCATTTAAATATTAATGTAAATAAGTTGTTATTAATTTCACAGTAAAGAAATGATGTATCCGGTGTTGCAAAACAATTTTTTATGATTCTGCTAAGCTGATGTGATATTAGATCTCTTTTCTTACAATGGAATTATACTCACTTAAATAAGATTTTTTGTATTTTATCTGACAGTCAGGTAATTATTCTGTCGACCGGAAGTAAGATTTATAAGTCTAGTAAGAAAAAATTATATCAATAAAAAATCATTCGAAAAATCGAAAATCTTCAGTAATTTTAATTTAAAAAAGGCAAGCTCTATCTTACTGTTACGCTTTTCTATGGATGAAACAAAATTTAATCAAGTATTTCAATATTGGAGGAGGCAAAAAATGATCCTATTATAATTGTGCTTGTTCGTCTCTTCTTTAGTCCGCACGGTCGTGACACCTTGTCAGTACTTCATAAATAATGAACTATTCTGTTTTGGTAGCATGAAAAGAGGGGAAAAGACACTACTAATTTCAGTGAAAAAAAAAACAAAGTGAGAAGGGAAGATAGAAGAAGTGGGGGGAGAGAGAGAAAGAGAGAGAAAGAGAATCAGATTAAGCTAAGAAGAGATACTACACATTGATCTTAGCCAAAAGGCAGGGAAACGATGGTATTTTCTTGCCGCTCCTCGCTGGTTGAACGTGACAAAGTACAGTTTAATGTGAGGATCCCGAGCACGTGCAACCGGGCCAGGTCCAAAAAAATAGCCCAGCCCACGCAACCGTCAGTTGCGCTGGCATCGGTTTTATTACTGATCGCCCCTCTTTAGTATAATGAGGGAGGTACGGGCCCCTTCCAATAATGTTTTCAGTTGCACTCTGTCCAGAGACAGAGATACGACCGAGAGATTAAATGTCGTTTATCCACCCGAGGGCAGATACTACATTTTGATCCCAGCCAAACGGCCGAGATTATCTAGCGACGGCGATAAAAGTGTCATTTTTCAGAAGCACAGAATCGAATGACGAAAACTGAGTAAGTCAGTCGCCAAAATTCCTGCCACCGTAAATAAAAGGACATCATCTGCTGAATTCATTCTTTAATTATTATTAAGAGAAATGTTCGTAAGACGGGGACTTGGCTAGCGTTTATTATTGCCTTATGTGACAAAATAATAGGAAGAGATTCGCACAACTTTTCTTACAGCTTTTTCGTCACGATCACGAGTTCCGTGGAAGGGGCACCACATCTACTGCAGCCGCAGCAGAAGTGGTGTGTCTTGGGCCTGACAGAGACCAAGCCTCTTCAAGTTGGTTTGAATTCAAAGTTTTCCTTCTAGACTAGTCACCAACCAAGGCTACAGAGCCCAGTCTCTTCTGCCATTTACCTATAACTGGGGGGGGGGGTCATACCTTTCCCAAGAATATTAGCACGTAAGTGAATGTAATGAATTCAAGTGGAATTTGAACTCGGCTCTCCGATTTCCCAAAAAGAAGAATTTCATTTAGAAGAAGAAAAAAACAGGTAAACCACTTTGATCTTGACAACGAATACTTAAAAAAAGGTAGAATTTTTAAGTGCACTGTGATTAATTTATAGCATTTATATATTATGAATCAAAATACCAAAAAAATGTAATTAGGACTGTAATTTTTAGTAGCAGAAACTCCTGGCAAAAATTGTTATGGAGAAATAAATGCTATCTACGGCTAGTGGCAAAGTGTGGCGCGTTATCGGAGCTGATACGCATACAAATGTGCCGACGACGTCACGCTTGCAATGGTATCTATCAACACTTTCCGTTTTTGAAACAATGACATGGTTTCTACCACAGGGTAGGAATCCCCGATACAATGGTGCTTCTGTAGGGTTAGGATTTTCGGAGTGGAGTCGCTGCCGCAGGCTGGGAATCCCACGGACAGAGTTGTTGTCGCAGGCTGGTAATCTCCAGGACGGTGGTGATTTAGCATGGTTAAAATTACCGGAATGAAGGTACTGTCTCAGTGTTGTAATCACCAGGACGGAGATACAGCCACAGAACTAAAATCCCCAAAGGATGGAGGTGCTGCTGCAGAGTTGGAATCTCCGGGACAGAGAAACATTCACAAGATTAATAGTCTCTTCGGTTCGATCACTAAGCAGTAGAAAAGAAGAAAAAAACGTTATTATTATGAGCCATAGCCATACCATGATCTCTAAATAAACTGAAATTGTTTCAGTTATTGGTTTTGTTCAATCAAATATTCTGCTAATTAGTCCTTAATTATCTGAAAATTGATTAGTGAAAATAAAATTAGATTAGTCCGCATAGCAGTTTTAGAGGTTGTTTCTAAAAAGAAAAGAAAGAAAAAAACAAGTATTGACTTATTTCTATCAAGAAACAACTTTCTTTTAAAAGTTGTAGCTGATGAAAATGTGGTTTAGAAATCTCTCTCTCTCTCTCTCTCTCTCTCTCTCTCTCTCTCTCTCTATATATATATATATATATATATATATATATATATATGCTAAAAAATCCCAACAATATTGGTGTGGCCAACAGTCAACTTGTCAGACGACCTAATACTTTAGATAAAAAGATCAAAAGGCAAACACTTAATGGGCAGAAAATTAGTGCTCAACGCCTATATAGACAGAACTATATATATATATATATATATATATATATATATATATATATATATATATATATATATATATATATATATATATATATATTATATATATATATATATATATATATATATATGTGTGTGTGGGGGGGGGAAAGTTTATTTGTGACGCGTTTCATCTTCATCCGTTCGGACTTCATCGGATGAAATGCGTCACAAATAAACTTTTCCATTTTGCCTTACATTTTCCTCAATACTGTTTTAACATACAAAAAATATATATCGTTATCTCATATATATATATATATATATATATATATATATATATATATATATATATATATTAGAACAGGTCTTGGAGAGAATTAGATTACCGAAAGTAAATATGGTTCTCAGTAAAGCAAATCTGTTACAGTAATGAAAAACAAACGTATGCAAAAAACGTATCATATTGATGGAACAAACATAACCATAATAACATATCAATAATAGATATCAATAATAGATATCAATAATAGATATCAATCCTTCAAATGTTCAAACTGTCATTCACACACTCCACTTTACCTGTAAAACATTTATTAATATTATTTATTAAAAATAAAAATTATAATAAGTGTATTATATGAAAATAAAAATATTAAAAATAATTTTAATGAATTCTTGTATTCAATAAATCCTAGGACCATTATTATAATACTGGTATACCTACTTTTGCAGCCACCGATATACATTTTCCCTATCATTTTTTGCAAGAATTTATTTTTTAAGACAATAAAGACATTGCGGGTTTTCCTAGTAAAAGTGTTTCAAAACTATTGAAGGTACCAAAATAAATAAGAATAAAAATTAAAATACGATAGAAAATAGAGTCGAAACATGCTTTTTGGTAGGGACCTCATTTTCCTTGAAAAGTGAATATAATTACTTTCATGTTCTATTAGCGTCATTTGGCGAGTCAAAAATCAATTTGAAAAGTTAGTTTTGTTGACCTGAAATCGTTTTATTTTTTTAACTTTTCTGTTAATTGACCCCAAAATAAAAATAATTTATACTTATTAAAATTCACATCAAATTCTCCCAGAGCGAGGCCCTTCTATTGCGCTCCGGTTGGGTTGACCTTTGCGATCGCCTCAAATGTCGTCCACTCCGGTGCGTTATTTCTAAGTGTTTGGTCTAAGTCGCGCTCACCCCGATAAACAAGCCAAAAACAGATTTCTCTCTTTTTTTATTTTAAATTGTAAAAAATTCCTTGTAAGTACCTCGAATAACATTTGCATTTACGAAACGTGATTAACTCCCCTGATTTTTGGTAATTTTTCTTTATGAGGGTTGGGGTTGTTCCGATGCAAACTAAACAAATTTCGATTTAAAATTTAGAATCTCAAGTGCCAAAAATTTAATAAAACAAAAAAGAAACTTTGATTTAAAATTTAAAATTTCTTGGGCTGAATTAAACATTGTGATAACTTTACATCATTTGTGGTGATTTAACAGAATATACCCGATTTTTTTGTTTTGTTCAAACTACTAAGCATTTATATTTCAGGTAGAAACAGTCAATACTTTGCCATAAAGTTTGCTTTCTTAAAAAAAAAACGCTGATGAGACATTTTAAACGGATTTTTAAAACAAGGAATAATTATTTTCATCCCATTGTTAATTAACCGTATTGTTTTTGCAGTTATAACATGTAAAAGAAATCGAAAGGCCCAATTAAATTTAAATCTGCATTGAAAAATATTGAGTTACTTCCAATACAAATTTGGCGCTTTTTTCGGTTGTGGTTTATTCCAATGTTATTACCGTATGTACTTGAGTATAGTGCATACTATTATATGATCAGTTTCTTACGCAAAATATAGGGTTTCGCACTATACACAGGTAATCTTAACAGAGGTTAAAACATGGATTATCAGGAGGCCCTGAAATCCCCCACCCACAAAAAAAATCAGGGGTCGCACTATACATAAAGTCGGTTTAGGTTTATACACGAATATATACGGTATATTAAGATTACTTTTATAATGATAAATATTCATATTATGCTAATAAAATATCATTATTTATGTAATACTTTATTAGCAGTATGACTTAGGGCCATATCACATTGAAACTACGGTTCTCGTACGATCATCGGAGTTAAGCAACGTCGAGCCTGATCAGTACCTAGATGGGTGACCGCTTGAGAATAGCAGGTTCTATAAACTTGCAGGTGGGGGAAGAATAACAGGTTCTATAAACTTGCAGGTGGGGGAAGAATAACAGGTTCTATAAACTTGCAGGTGGGGGAAGAATAACAGGTTCTATAAACTTGCAGGTGGGGGAAGGGTAATCAGATATCAGAGTTCCAATTCCGGTCGGGTTCGTTATATTCACTGACGTAGAAAGGTCTGAATCAACTTCTTCTTTATAGGTTAATTGGTAGCACTTCATTATTATCTCCGAAACATTTATTACAGTCTAAAAATATTTTCTGGTTTTAATTAACCTGCAAAAGGTTGATAAGCCGTAAAGAACAAGTCAATATTATGATACTAATAATATGTGATTATTATATCCTCATAAAGCATGTGAACCTGATAGCATCCCTGTCCTCAAGAAATGTGCTTCTGAACTGGCTCCTGTTCTCTCAAAATTCTACAAGAAATGTCTGGCAGCTTTTTACTTTCCGGTTTGTTGGAAACCCTCTTCTGTGGTTCCAGTCTTTAAGAATTCAGGTGAACCGTTTGATCTTTCCAACTATTCGCCTATCAGCCTTCTACCTCTTTTTGGTAAAGTATTAAAGGCCCTAATCAACTTAATTGGTCAAGTATCTTACATCGGAGGCTCTTCCTTTAGATGAGCAATATTTCTTTCGCTTCACTAGGTCAACTGCTGAGGTATTAACGATTATTACAGAAAAAGTCCATCAAGCTTTAGATAAGAATGATGAAGCATGGGCTGTTGCTTTGAACATGTTGAAGGCGTTTGAAACGGTTTGGCATACCGGTCTTTTTCACAAGTTGAAAGGTTATGGTATTTCTGGGTGATTTTTTTAAAAACTGATTCAATATTTCTTATCAAATCGTGATATTAAAACTGCCTCGAACGGCCATTCTTCCAGATCTGTCTGCATTAATGCTGGCGACCCCAGGGCTCGATCCTTGGACCTACGTTGTTCCTAATTTTTATCAACAACCTTCCTAATGTCATCGGTTCTCAACTCGGTATTGATACTGAAGATACAACTATTTACTCCTGTCTTCATAGTAACTCTGATCAGTTCAATGTAAGGTTAAATTGGCAGCTGATCTCAATCTGCTGTTAACTGGGACATGGAATAACTTGTTAATTTTAACGCTTCCAAAACGAAATGTATAAAGATTATATTGAATCAATTGCTAGGTTAGCTGCTAGGAAAATTGATTCACTGTGTTGTGCTAGACAATTTTTCTCACCGGGATTTATCTTACATGTTTATAAGTCTACCATTCGTCCATACTTTGAATATTGCTGACGATACTACTATATAGGGGTGCACCTCTAAAATTCTCGATGGCCAGAGATTGGCGACTGATCTCTCTTCCGATCTTGTACAAATTACCCAATTACTGGCTGGTTACACTCAACGCCTCGAAGATCAAGATACTTACGTTCCATCATAGCCGATCTGACCCTGAACTACCACCAATCAAAATGAATGGAGTTCCTCTCGGGGAAGCACCGTGCTTTCAAATATAACGCTGCGGGTCGTCCTGGCCCCGGCGCTACATGACACCTACGTCACGTCCTCGGTCACCGGTGTGTCCGCGATCGAATCCTGCAGGTAACCGTGAAGTTGGTCACTTCGACCCAAGCCTCTCCCTGTCCACATTGTGCTTGTTTTGATCACAAGGCAGGCAAGGATCGAACTGTCGCCAGATATCGCTGCATTGGTGTCGTTCAGGCGGGACGATGTTACAAGACAAAAAAGAAAGTTGTGTAAATCAACAAGGTTTATATAATTGAGGTTTAAACAGGAACACTTTTTCGTATAAGAATCTACAAGCATGCAGGCTAACGACTATTCCCTCGTAGTCTAATTTCGTGACACTTTGTTTCCAAGTCGAAGTCGAAGTTTAAGTACTCGTCTCTCTCTCTCTTTCTCTCTCTCTCTCTCTCTCTCTCTCTCTCTCTGTGTCGTTATATAGAGACTTTCAAATTCTTCCACTGCAATGTCATCACTGCTATTAATCTGGTACAGGAGTTCTTCATGTCAGCAAATCACATGGCGTAATGGAAGCGCGTCTCTGCTTCAACTGCTGCTCTCTCTCTCTTTCTCTCTCTGTCTGTCTGTCTGTCTGTCTGCCTGTCTGTCTTCTCTTCTCGCTCCTGGTATCTCTGCATATCTATTTATGAAGTCCAGCCTTCAAAAACCGGGTTGGGGTCGGCTTGTTCTGGGATGCCTTTAAATCTCCTGTCACCCAATCAAATCTCTCACGGGTGCTGCTGGGTGGCCCTTGTATATCGAAATATGGGAAGCTCCCGCTGTGGGAGTGGCGTAAGCAACACATCGCTCCGCCATCTTATCCCCCCCCCCCTTTCACTTGCTCGCATTTCACACCGGTACCTTTCAGTGGACGTATTCATTTTCCACCCACTACCCCATAGCAGCTTCTCACGATCACCACCACCGAGGGAATACGTGCTCTCCTCCCGTGGGTGCCCGACATAAAACAGGTCTTATTTTTAATGTTACCATAAATTATTATCAGTATTTCTTATTCCTAATTATCACGTTTGGTTCGTAACTTTTCCTCTTTTTCCCACTCGACCGAAATTTTCCGGCCAGGAAAGTCTTGTTTCTTTAGCGACACGCGTATCCTTCATACCTATCAACAAGTGACACAGAATCATTTCTTTACCCTTTTCCTCACCCGCCTGTAGCCATAAAACTATTATTTGTAACTAGTTTGGTGGTCTCTGTTCAAAATCGCATTCCCCTCACCTTGTCCCCTGGGCTTCACTTTAACTAGATGTCTAAGTGGATTTCAGTGCTATCTTCTAGCGAGTTCCTTATTCACGAAATGAGAAATAAAATCAAGTATATTTTCTTTTGTTTTCCGTATGTCCTTCAATCTATCTACCGCCCTTCTTCGTCTTTGTATTCACTTTCGATTTAATCTAAGCCCTTTTTCTTCAAATTATCAACATTCTTACGGTGTTACAGAATGGCTCTTGGGCCTCAAACTCACACCCGACCTCAAGTGGAAATCGTACATACGATCCATTTGTAAGGATGTAGATAAAATGGTCGGCTCCCTGTACCGCTCCATTAAGTACCTGACAACCCCCAGCTATCCTCTACCTTTACAAGAGCCAGATCAGACCAAAAATGGAGGATTGTTGTCATATCTGGCTCTAATGTTACTTCCATGGAAAGTGCTCCTACGAACTACATTCCCTGGTTCCGACAAGTCAAACATTCGCAGCAAGAACACACCATGTCCCTTACATAATAGCAAATCATCTACGTTCCCTCCGTATTTCAGCGATGAGAAATAAGCTTCACTCGAACAGCTTCTTCCCGCGAATCACTGCCCTGTGGAACCGATTCCCGACAGGATGATTCACCGATCACTACAATCTTAAACTATTCAAGGCGAGGGTTAATTGTTATCTTCCTCACCTATATACACAAATGGCCTCCTAACGTAACCTACACACACAAATGACCTCCTAACATCGGGCCTTGTAAAGAGGAACTCCCTCTGTAAAAAAAAAAAAAATACACCTACCATATAAGTAGACCCCTAGATTTATAAAGAGATTTTATCCTTGTAAACTTGACCTGTACGACGCCGCAGTTTACCGTAATATTTAGCTCTCTCTCTCTCTCTGTCTGTCTGTCTGTCTGTCTGACTGTCTCTCTCTCTCTCTATATATATATATAATAGCTGGCTACTCGTATTCGAGGTTACCTGTATAATAAGGCAGCTAGTCAGTCCCTATTGCAGACGCTCGCTCAGGCATATTTGTATTTGTTCAATACCCACAGAGCCAACCTCTGGTTTATACTGCAACTATTTATGAGCAGACGTTAGTTACAGTCTCTGAGAAAGAGCATGTTATCTAGTGTGATCAACAATCTGAACAAGACCAGCATACTCAAACCCTCGGTCACGATGACTTGTGACTTCATGCTAGCACAGCTATCGACGTCCCCCAACCCGATTTCACTCACAAGGTTTGGGTCATATATATATATATATATATATATATATATATATATATATATATATATATATATATATATATATATATAGGGCTAAATTTAATCCAATGAAGTCCTGAAGGATAAAACGTATCACAAGTAAACTTTTTTGTCATACAATATCTCCAATACTGTTCATGATATATAAAAATATATATGTATGTATGTGTGTATATATATATATATATATATATATATATATATATATATATATATATATATATGGGGGGGTGACTGTCTGTGTATAAAAAATATAATATTATATGTATAATGATGGACAGCTTATCGATGACATCAGAAATTCCTTGAAACATTTCATCAGCGTTGTATTCGAAGTATGTTGAAAATCATTTGGGAAAACAAAAGATCTAACGACGCCTTTTATTGGAACAAACTAAAATCACATGGGATATGTTTCGTGTGTATATTTTTTGGTAGGCAAACTCTCATGAAGCCAACGTCATAACAAATCAACTCCGATGGAGTGGACATCTGTTGCAAATGGATGACACCTCCCCACCAAAGCAAAACTTACTCTCAATTCAAAGATGGTAATCGGAAAAGCGAAGGTCAAAAGAAGCGGCGAGTCAAGGGCGTTCTAAAAGAAGGCATGAAGAAATGTAACATCAACACCATCGACTGAGTGTTCATTGTAATGGCAATCCATTGCCAGAGATAAAACAACAATCTTTAAATCCAAGCGATCAGCCGAACTAGATAAGAAAAAAAGAAGGCGTCGAAAAGAAAGACAACAACAACAACTGAAGCCTAATTCACCATTCGAAACAACCTGTCGATCAATGTCGAAGGATCGGTCAAGCAAAAATCGATTTCATTAGCCATCTCAGAGTCCCCAAACCCAACTGACCGAGGGAAACCGAACAAGACAATCATCCCCGACATTGAGGAATAGCCACGACGGATATGTGACTACAGTGTAACCCGGATATAAGAGAGACCCGGATATAAGAGAGTTTTTCTCTGGTCCCAAATTAGAGCCTGTGTTAATGTATATATAATAGACCAAACCCGGATATAAGAGAAACACGGATATAAGAGACTTCTTCTCCGGTCCCGACAACTCTCTTATATCCGGGTTACACTGTATATTTTTATCGGTGATGCAGCCTAATCTCCCATTTCTCAAGGACATTTACAAGTCTAATAGATTCAGTTCTCAATACATGATCTTTTTACAGTAGCCTTGTCCCATACTAACAATATTAGTCCATAGATATAAACCAAGTGCAGGATATGCATTCATTTTTATTAACGTTTACATCTTGTGAAATATTTTGATAACATTTCTCCCTAAAAATAAGCATATTTTCTTTAAAATGACCGCTGACAAACACACACACACACACACACACACACACATGTATATATGAATAAAAACAAAAGGAAGTATCAGCAGCGGAAGAAACGCGTCGGTAAATCCATTTTTCCTTTTGTCTTTATACATATTGTCTTTTTAAAAATCTATTTTTATCTATGTTTTAATTTTACACACACACACACACACACACACACACACACACACACACACACACACACATATATATGGTAATTTTTTATAAAAGGATTTTTCCTTTAACAATGTAGGCTGACTACAGACACTTCTGATCATGCAGATTAAACTTTTACAGGTTTCGTCATTGTAGTAAAATATATATGAATGTTGATATCACGAAACATATCCCATGTGATTTCATATACTTATTTTCTCTATATAAACCTTAGTGTCCACTTTCATATATATATATATATATATATATATATATATATATATATATATATACAGTGTAACCCGGATATAACAGAGTTGTCGGGACCGGAGAAGAAGTCTCTTATATCCGGGTTTCTCTTATATCCGTGTTTCTCTTATATCCGGGTTTGGTCTATTTTGTTTAGGTAAGTATGGCTCTAATTTGGGACCAGAGAAATATCTCTTATATCCGGGTTTATCTTATATCCGGGTCTCTTATATCCGAGTTACACTGTATATATATATAAATGGTACTCAAATGTTGCTACCTTTCCACTTTGTAAGTTTCATTTACACAATTCTCTCTCTCGCTTTCTCTCTTCCTCCCTCCCTCCCCCTCTATCTACAGAATTAATAAAAGTAAAAGATTTGTCACTCAGCTGATTGATATTATCTTCAGCATCCCGACTCCACTCATCCTTCCACTCGTCAGCAATTGTCTGCTTATACTTCTCCATTTTTCTTTTTTTATATGCGCTTATCATTGATGCATTTTTTTCATAGTGTATTTGTGCATTTGCGACCGTACACCCATGCTCCCGTCTGCGCTGGTGTGCGTACGTGTAGAACAGTGGTTCTCAAACTTTTTGAAGTCGGGGCACACTTGAAATCCTACCAATAATTGTAAGCCTACTATATACACATTTCGCGAAAATATTTTATAATGAAGTCAAATATTACAGAAAAGAAATAATACACTAAAGAATATAAAATGAAACATTTATTTATTCTTCTGTTTATGAAAAGAGCATGAGTCTTAGCGATTTCTTCAATGTTTGGACGTATTCTTGATAGGCAAACTCATTTCCTCCTCAATACATTGAAGAGTTACTCTCCTTTTGCACTTAATTGTGATGAGAGAAGAAAAGCCTAATTCACATAAATATGAATGAGACGGGTATCGCAATATAATAAAGTAAATATATTTATTTCTTATATCTGGGCACGTATTTCTCTGGAATGCCAGGGCGCACCTAAAGATCTTCCAAGGCGCACCTAAAGATCTTCCAGGGCGCACCTAAAGATCTTCCAAGGCGCACAAATACGCCCAGGCGCACCACTTGATAATCACTGGTGTAGAATGTCGTTATTATTTGTCCTTTTCACCGTTTTTTTTTTCAACTTTACATTCACTTCTTAACCTTTTCTATCATTTTTTCTTTTTTCTCTTTTCTTTCACTTGTTACCATTTGACTTCCGCCTTTTCCTAGAGAGGAAATCGTTTTTATTTTTTACGGGGTGGGGCGGCGTTCTTTTCTTAACTTAGGAAAATTGTATTTCATTTTTTTACATGAATAATTAATTTTAATGCTTAAATGATAAAGTAAATATTTATATATATCTTCACTTGGCCTTTACTTCGTTTTCTTATCTGATTTGTTGGTATCTTAAATACTATTCGGGTATTAATTGTAGGCGTTTAGATTTAGTATTAAATATATATATATATATATATATATATATATATATATATATATATAAATATATATTTTAGGGTGTGCGCGTGTGTGTGTTAGGGAGAAATTTCTAAGTTTATGCAGGTTTACTTGTTGAAGACCAACTAAAGTTCTTTGTCTAAGTTTTTTATTTAAGTTTTCTACAATCCGGATAATCTTACTGATTTTTCAGGAAAATTTGAAGCTGAATTGGCAAGTGTCTTCTTGTGATGTCACATATCCTGGATCCATCATGAACATTTGAAGCTGAATTGGCAAGTGTCTTCTTGTGATGTCACATATCCTGGACCCATCATAAAAATATATGATACATTGAATGACTGATTGATTTGTTTTAAAATAGTTTTAGATTGTAAGAATTTGGTGACAGTAATGATTTACTGATACAAGTCCTACTAATTAACCCATGGGTGGGGGAGAAGAGGTGGATTCATTTTTTTCCCAATGGTATTTGCGCTTAAGCGAATATACTGAACCTGACTGGAATTCGAACTCAGCTCTCCGATGTCCAATTCCGAACCATTATCCATTACACCACCCGCACATCCAAGTTTACAGCGTCTGGTATTCCCAAGCATTCACTAAAAATACAGGATATGAAATTAGTAAATTCTAAACACTTCAAACGACTCAGTGTATGGATCAGTTATAACAAATTTAGCACAGGAAATAAGGAAATTAAACGTAGAATAGATTGCGCTAGAAGTAGTTTCCCACAACGCCGCAAGTTGTTACAAAACCAAGACATTAACCTGAAAACTCGATTCATCTTCTTAAATAACCTCGTCAGATCGAGACTTTCATATGTATGGCGCCAAACCTGTTCAGAAATATTTAAACTGTCAGCTGAATACAACCGATCTCTAATATCCATGTTTAAAAATGGCTGAACGGGCGAAACATGTGGGCCTTGGCAAAGACCATACTTTTTTGAACTGTAACAGATAACCACATCACTTGAAGACATTCAACATAGATGATAACTTTCCACCTGACTTCAAATAAAACGTTTGAAAGGAAACTTCCGTTAATACTGGAAAGATCGCTAACATCTAGTGAAATTGAGAAATTTATTTTCCAGAAAAATTGCGTTAAGAAACAGATTTTATAAATATCAACCGAGACTGTCGGTCAATGAATGCCGAATATTTTACTGATAAGGAAAAGACTAATTTCGCCATTGCCATTACGATTCTGAACAAGTTCCGTTTTCATATGCCATTCTCAAATATTTTTTCTTGGCTTGATTGGTTATGTTGATAGGTAGACAATGTTTTTTTAGTGGTTTTTCAGTAGCTACAAGTGTCTGTTTTGATGGTTTCATATATTTAGTAAACTGAATGAAATTTAATTGATGTTAGTTTTTTAATGCTTTAAGCATTCAGTCTTTTGTACAGTTTATTTTTGAATAATTAACCAAGGCATATCCGCTTTTTGCTAAAAAAAAAAAAAACAACATAGCATGATGAAAAAAAAAGCCCAAAACTTAATAAAAACAAAGTTTTAGCGCCAAATAACCCGTTCAAAATTTTGGTTAAAAATCCTGTTTTTTTACGTCTACGACGTAAGTAATTTTTACAATGAAGTGTTTTTGCGCTTTTGTCCAGTGAAAAACACATGATTTGGAAATTCTTGCAAAAAAACAAATAATTGTCGGATTTTAATGAACCTTTCAGAACTTATTCACAAATGAATGAAATTATTTTTGAAATGTTTTTGTTTGTATTAGAAAATCTTGATAAAAAATATTTTACCAATGGCGGTCCGGAGGTGGGTTTTTGCTATGGGCCCCGGTTCCACGGGCGGCACTTTATGGGGGCGGCATTTTGCGGGTGAAAAAAATTGAAGTTATGCTATGGTGTTTTCAAAAAGAAATCTAATATTTTATTTTTTAGTTCAAATTTTTTTTTTCACATTCATTCTTTTTAATTTGGAAGATCACAAACGCATGACATGCCGCCCTGTTAGCGACCCCAGCTTTTAATCAACTCGGGCGACTCTCTGAGATGCTGGTACTTTGATCTGGTCCTGCTTGCTGAGGCTACAAGTCCACCCAAGGACATTCCCCACTATTTTGTATATTTTGTACAACCAATTTGCCTCCCCCCATTATTTTGTATTGCGTTAATCGACCTAAATAATTTTTGGATCGTTTTTTATTTTTAATAAAAATAAAATGTCCGAAGGGTTTTTTTTTTTCAATGATTTCAAAATCAATTGTAAAAATGTTGAAATTTTAATTAAATTTTTGGTATTTTATTCATTAATAAAATAATTTTATAATGAATAGCTCCTTTAATCTAAAAAAAAAAACATGAGAAAATATTTTTTTATCACTTAACTTTCAACTTTTGGTCATTTGAATAAAAAAAATCCCACTCGCTAATTTTTACGTTTCTAGAAAGATCAAAAAACGAGAAGACCACATAAAAAAAAGAATTAAATGTACAATATGAACACACTGAAAACGTTATTTGAAAATTTTAATTGCTTTTAAAAAAACTCATAAAATAATTTTTATACCGTGTTTTGTTTAGTAGAATTTTAAAAACAATGTTTTTTTTTCTTTGGGTTGATACAAAAACAAATTTTATGTGATGCAATTTACATACATTCACTTAAAAATTTTACAGTGAATTTTGAAAGCCTTCGAACCCTCTGCCTAAGATGAAATATTTGTGATCAAATAAAGATTTATTTAATCTAAAAATGTATGAATAAAACTTTTAATATATTAACAAAAAATTATGAACGATTTTTCAATCAGAAGAAATAAAGAAAAGTCGTCTTCTTCTTTGAAGTCTTAAGATTTTTAAGATTATAATTATGGAGAAATAAAATTGGTCTTTTTTTATTTAAAAGTTTCACTCCTTCCCAAACCAGAGGTCTTTGGGACGGAAAATTAAAAATAAAATAAAATATCGCATTTTTTCAAATGTCTTTGTTAGATTATAATTTATATTTTTCTCTTATTGTCCATGGAATTTGAAAATATTTACATTATTATTAATATGTTTAATTAATAATTTGATTAATTGAAATTTCCCATATTTTTTACATATCCCGGAATACTGATTAAATAAGTAAACTATCTTTTATTTTATTTTACTTTTTTATAAATAAATAGTTTAAACTTCTTTCATAACGTCATAGCAGTTATGTTGAAAAAAATAACGAGGGGGTTGTTATTGTGCAGGGGACGGCAAAAAGGTTTCCTCCTAATTTTTAAATTTAAGTCTGTTTTGATGGTGGTCTGTTCCAGGATTGGCACCACAGACTCATAAAATATATCATGGTTAAACATTATTGGGGCAATAAAACAATAAAGCCCAAACATTTCTTAAAACCCATGTGTATTATCATCATTTACTCTCAAAATAAACTACAATCCTTATTCCGATTTAATGATTTTGCTCTTAAATCTAATCAGTATCGCTATTTAAAGTTTGTTTAAATTCCGAAACTTTTTACTAAACTTGGAAGTTTTAAAGCTCAAAAACTGTATATAAATATCACGCTTTTCAGAGATTTCAATAGATTTTCCATAAAATCACTATTTTAGAATTATTATGTGAAAATAAGATTCTATATTAAATTTTAATTTTTTTTAGAGATTTTTAAACTAAACATTTCCATAATTATCAAAGCTAGTGCAATATTAGAAAATTAATTTTTTATATTACAAACTAAGAATGTTAAGTTTGTAATATAAAAAAAAGGTAAGTTTATTTAGATGTAAAATTTTCAAATATTACACTTTAAATTCTTCCGGAACGATTTAAAAATATTTTAAAATATTCATTGAGGATCAACAGTAGAATCCCCCACCCTGTCAAGCATGTCTGGGGGGGGGGGGGGGGTTCATCGAGTAGTAGAAAAACAAAAAAAGATTAAAGATTTGTTTCTCTAAAAAAAAAAAAAGACAAAAAAAAATGTCAAAAAAGTGTAATTATTTAATATTGACTTATAATGTTTATTGTTTTAAAAACTTTATTTTAAAACACGAATATTTTTTAAAATAACCGGCTGAACTGATGGAAATAAATAAATTGTTATTAAATATTTCTGTCCTAATTAGTTTAGTTTCATTACCATCTTTCATAACGCCGTAAGGTTAAAAAAAATGTATACTTTGCCTAAAAAAATTAATTGTCAGTCAATTCTCTTTTAATGCAAGTATCAGAGGTGAACATTTCTTATGAAATTTTAATGTTTTTTTTAATACAAATGTTCAATGTTCAGTTATTTTTATTACGACCATTAATATGGATTAAATTTTAAATTATATTGAATATAAGAATGAAATCAGAAGGGATAAGAAAAATGTTCTTATACATTTTTCTTATCCCTTCTTATTAATAAATTTTAAAAATTGAATTTAAGAAAAGATTTAAACAATCATTGGCTGTATAGGATACACTCCCGTAATTATATCTATTTAGCAACACTTCCCTGTGCCATTATAAGATGCGAATGAGTCACAAATGTGTCTAGCTAAGTTTTGGATAGTTAAAAAAATGGCCAACTGAACTTGCTTTGTTTCAATAAATTCTCATCTTTTCAGAACATTAAAAAAATGTTATAATGTTTTTTACACCCCCCCTTTCAGCCTTGTGCTAAATTATATGCTAATACAATAAATAAACATTCCCTATGCCGTTGAATATATGCTCTTTTCCTATTGGTTTCTATTTTTTCATCGATTAGGATGAGTAAACGGCAAAAACTGAGAGGTACGGGCTTATCGCAAGTTGAAAGCAACCAGAGAACACGAGGAAAGAAAATGTGCTGCATCTTTACAGGTTTTTCTACAGAAGAAATATGTAGCTAAAGCAAAATGCAAAGACGAAGATGTTGAATGTATATCAGAACTAGGAGGGGGGGACATGGAGAAAATGCGAATATGGTGGAGACAAATATAGAAATAAAAGCTGAAGAATTTCCTGCAGGAATTAATGTTGTTAAAGAAACTGAAGGCGACAATGATGATGTGCCAAAGGAAGTGAGCTCTGGTGCATGCGGTAAGGACAGCTATGAATATGAAGAAGGAACTGATGAAATTACTGGAAAGAAAGAAATAGAACAGGCAAACACAGAGATTGCTGTGTACGAAGACATCGCATTTTGGTCACGGACTTGCTCAGGGTAGTTGCTTGTTGATTTTGTAACATTGGGACCTAAAAAGTTACAAAACAAAGATGAACAGTTTGCTCCGACTGTAAGACTGGGAAAATAGTCCGAGGTATAATGCTACAACATTGGTTTACAAAACTATGGAGAATGGAGTGACAGTTTTGAGATCATGGTTGCTGTGCTCAAAGACAAACAAATCCCTTTATTGTTTCTACTGAAGACAGAGCAACGCAAATGATGTCTAGTAAGAAATCCAGGATCTCAAAAGTTCTGGAAGCTTAATTAAAAAATGACTGAACATTTGAACATAAAAAATGCCTGAACATTTGTCTGACCACTAAGGAGCTTTCAAGGAATGGAAGATGTTGGAAATAACCCTTAATAAAGATTAAGCCCTTGACAGTAAATTACAACAATAGAACAAATTATGAAAGAAAGATTTGGTAACAGGTTTTAACATGGTTACTTGATGTCGTGATGTTTCTCACGAAACAGAACCTGCCTTTTAGAGGTCATCGAGATGATGTATATGGTTCCAATAAAGGTAACTTTATAGAACTTGTTAAAATTATGAGCAAGTATGGTCCAGTTCTTGGAAAGCAATGATAATCGGCGGTACTTGTCACCAAAAATTCAAAATGAAATCATTCATATCTTGGGAAAACACGTAAAGGAAAATATATTGGATCGAATTTGAAAATCCAATTATTTTGCAATCAAACTAGACAGCACACCGGACATTTTTCATACTGATCAGATGATTTTCATTTGTCGATATGTCGTTGTTAAAGACAAGTGGATGTGCGGGAATCATTTCTTGGTTTTATCACTGATCATGGAAAGATAGCTTATGATATCAAGAAGATGGTATTGGATCGACTGGAGAAAGAGAAATTTGATTTAAAAAAATGTAGAGGGATAAGATTTGACAATGCGGCTAGTATGGCTGGAGTTCATGGTGGTGTTCAACGTCTTCTACGAAACATAAATGAGAAAGTTAAATTTGTGTCATATTCTAACCATAGTCTGAATTTATGCGGTGTTCATACCTCAAGTGCCAATGCAAGTGAAGAATTCTGGGACAAATAAATCTCATCCAAAAGCATCTTCAAGAAGCTGGTATTGGTTTGGAAGTGTGTGTAACCCACATGAATGAGACAAAAGTTTTCTTTAACCGAAACAGAGACAGGCTGATGTTCGAATCGGTTAATCAAAGTAAAAAAAAAGTGTGAGGAAATAGAAAAGTAGATTAGAAGAAAGAAAAAACTACCTGGGGAAAAGGAAGATGTATGTCAAACACTTGTGCATGAAGTAAAGAGAAATCTTTATGAATGTCATGATCGACTTGTAAATGAACTGGAAGGACGATTTGATTCCATGTCTCACCTGCAAACTGTCTTCGCTGGATTATCAACGCAAGCAATCCTGGAGGATACTGAAGGCGAGTTGGAGCATAAATTTAAAATTCTCGGTTGCGAATACGGTGCTGACTTAGATGTATCTAGACTGCCTTTGAAAGTTCTCCGACTTCAGGATATTTTAACAGCAGCTTCCAGAGTGGAACATGACATGACCATGATGACCAAATCATCGGCTATTGAATGGCTGAGATGGATTTATTGATGGCATGTTCAAGAAACAGTGCCAAATATTGTGATTGCTCTACGGCTGTTTTTGATGCTCACTGTTTCTGTTGCTACTGCAGAGAGAAGCTTCTCAAAACTGAAGCTCATTAAAAGTCACTTGAGATCGAATATGTCGCAAGATCGCTTATCAAATTTGTCCCTCATTTCAATTGAACATGAAACCGTGGAGAAGATAGACTTTGACTAAGTAATTAGTAACTTTGCTTCTGCAAAAGCTCAAAAGGTTAAAATATGATAAGATTTGTTCAGCTCATTTTTGAATTTGTTGTTTTTCAAGTACGAATCCACGCCATTAAAGATATTTCATTTATATTTTTCCTCTAAAAAAAGGGGACGCCATTATGAATACGGGCCCCGGGCGGTACTTTACCTTGGTACGCCCCTGTTTTTTACATACGTTACACCCCACTTACTTAATTTAATGAACTTTCGAGAAATAAAATCGTATGTCAAAACTTTTTTTATTAGTTAAAAGTAGGACACCTTGGATCAATTTTTTCTTTTCAAACTTTTGCTCGTTTTCTAAAAGTCTGCTTCGAATGGTAAACTAAAAAAATGTAATAAAGCTATGATATGATTTAATCAGAAAACCTTTTAATTGCTTTTGTAAATGAGTTATATTTATGAGATTATTGTCTTAAGAAAAAATGTTTTTTCGATGAGTAATGATTTTTTACAAATTTTTTTTCATTTTTTAAAAAATTTAATTATAATTATTTATCATAATTTAAAAATCGTTTAAAAATCTTCCATACTGTATTTCTTCAATTAAAGCTAAAAAGAAATCTTCAAGAATGCGGTTTCATTTTTTAAAATTCATTTTAAACGTTAGGTATCGAAAATTAGTGGAGGTACCTATATTAACATATATTTGTAGGATTTCATGTTTTGTTGTTGCATTGATTGGTGATCTGCTATTTAAATGAGTTACTATCGAGTAAATTGCATGTTCACCGGTGCGATTATATAGTGATTATGAAACCAATGTATGCATTGTTTGAATTATTATGTTTCTTCTTCAAATGGGCAAGCAAATTGGATTATTTTCTTGTATCGTGAGTGGCGATCACAAGAAAACATATTAAAGTGGAATTACTGCCTAAATACACAATTCTCTCTCTCTCCCTCTCTCTCTCTTTCTCTCTCTCTCTCTATATATATATATACACATACACATACACACACATATAGATATGTTTATATATATATATGCGCGCGCGCGTATGTGTGTGTGTGTGTGTGTGTGTGTATTCACAAAATAAATTTTATTAAATGAACTACCAATGTCTGTTTAATTCAGTATTCCTAATTTTCGAAAATGAAGATATTGTATATCAGGATGAAATTGTCTGAAATTCATATTTATTCTGTTTTGTTCAAGTATTTTCGAACGTCTCAGTCATTATCAAGAATCGAGTGGTCTCTTAGGAGTCTAATAAAGTTTGTAAAATTGCACGGACTAGAACCGTGAAACATTCTTTCATTGATTATAAAAATTGGGTTATCTCTATTATTCTATTTATGAGATCTGAAGTTGCTATTTGGCATTTGATCGAATATTTTGCTTGCTTCATATTAAATCTACATATTGGTATTTGAAAACATTAATCGAAGACAAAGTTAAAAAGATGTTAAATATTCTTACATGTCAGGTTTGAACATCTTTTCATTAAGAGATGGGAAACATGTAGCGTTTAAGGAGAATATTGTATGAAGCTAACTTTCAGGAAAATTGATCTTCAAATATATATATATATATATATATATATATATGTGTGTGTGTGTGTGTGTGTGTGTGTGTGTGTGTGCGTGCGTGTGTGTGTATGACAAAAATATAGTTTTAAGGTATTCTATAATTATAGGTGAAAGTGCCCAATATCAGGGATGGAGTGTATGTAAATATAAAAGTGGACACTGAGGTCAAAAACGAACGACGATAGTCTGTATCATGTTTGAAACCAATCTTAACATATGACCTGATGTTTGCATCCAAAGCTTGAAACAGACAGTCACCGCTTGGTGTTGAACCCAGTGTCTACTTATATATATATTTCCTTGAATAATTGACACATGTCTATTCATTCTTATACAGATCCTTTCCAGTTCTCTAATCATTTTCTTGATGTTAAGATGAAATTCATCAAGGAACCATAGTTTTTCTAATCCAAATATCTTTTTCCAAGAGCATCCACATGGCTAAATATGACAAAATTATTGTAACTGTGATAAAATCTGCATTTTATTGTGATGGCGATTTAAAAAAAAAAGAAACACGTACTCTGATATAATTATTTGACAATTTTAAATTTATCCGTTGTAACTATGGAATCTTTTGTAAAATAAGCGTTTTAGTATTAGAACTAACCGGAAATTGGTAGAATGCAAAATGGCATTAAATGTTTGTTACATGCACGTTGCTGCTACACTCGTAATCAATTTTGTTGAGTGTTGGTTGCTTGTTTTTGATATAGCAGGCCTCGAGAATTTTGCCACAAAATTTTTAATGAATAGACAAATAAAATAAGACAGACCGTCAAATAAAAAGGGACGACAAGAATCACAGAAAAAGAAAATACAACAAAATTGCAACATAACGTAAACAGGAAAGAAAGAAAGGAAAACAATCACCAAATTCAATTAAAAAAATCACCCTCAAAAGTTTTCGAAGAAAATCAGCGAAAAAAAAAAGAATTGCAAAAAGAAAATAAGAAGGACGTACAAGAAGAAGAAAAAGAAGAGAAGTGAAAAAGAGAAAAGAGAAACTGATTAGCAAAAATAAGGGGAAATGAAATTTAAAAAACAAGGAACATAACATTCATCGAGTGATTAGTGGGTTAATGTATCTTTAAAATTTAGTTAGCGAAGGGATTTCGCCATTTTATATCATTAACTTTACTAATTTACTTTTTGTATGAATGATTCATTGTAATATATATATATATATATATATATATATATATATATATATATATATATAAAATTATACAAAATTATATATATATATATATATATATATATATATATATATATATATATATAATTTTGTATAATTTTATATACCAACAAACAGTATTTAGAAAAATCGCGTTTCATCCGTTAGGATTTCATCGCACAGGAATATTTTTTTGTTTTAATCTAGCCAAATTCATCTGCATTCTTTTTCACGCCTTTTTCCCTGACTATCCTACAAAAAAAAAAAAAATAATAAATAAAAAAAAAAAAAAAATAAACATATGTCTAGATTATTCAACCAAACTTACTTGAATGAAGACATGCTGCCTATATATATATGTGTGTGTGTGTGTCTGTGTGCGTGTATGTTTGTGCGTGTGTGCATAAATTCACTCTACGAGTGCTCCTAGTATCATGTAAGCCAGTACTACCTACCACATGATCGGGTTATCGCAGACTAAACCGGTTCCCCCACCAGTCTTTTCTGGTGAAGATGGTGTCTAGAAACCCAGCAGGATTAAAAACAAAATCTGTCAAAGGGCGGATGAACCACCTTACAGACTCAACGACCATCTAGTAGACAGCACACTGCAAATGTTTGGACCCTTAGCTTTCGTTAAGCTATTAACCTAGGAGAGGGAATACTCTGATGTAGAACCTACGGCTCACTAGCAACTAATGATATAGATTTCTTCTTCTTCCGGATTAATTCTTTTGATGGTTAGAAAAAGGGTTTAACTCAGTGCCCCGACCCCTATTTAAAAAAATACGCATGCATTGCTCGATATTGTCAGATCATATTTGGCGATACACAGTCATGTCGTAGCCTAAAGGGGAAACCAACTGACTGTTGACTTAACAGTTTTACAAATGGCAATGCTCTGGAACTGTTTCAGATCAAACTGTAGGACATAGTAAACAATGTGAGTTGCTCGGAAAGCTATATTCAATCGGAACTTCATTAAAAGTGTCTTGATAAGTGCCAAGCGATAGTCATATCCGATTACAAGGAGGCAACCAGTATATATATATATATATATATATATATATATATATATATTGGATGTGATTCAAATCAGGAAATGGCAGATGATCCGAATCGAACTTTTGTTGACCTGAGATGACGGCAATATGTACTGGGCTCACTCCAGGTGATATCAAAATAAATATTGCACTCAGTACTACCCAAGATCACCAGAGAAACCAGATGCAGGTTCATGCCTCACAGGATGTCAGTGGCTGTCCCCGATATGTAAATTGGTGGTCACCCCAGCTGCACCTAAGATTTGCACACGTTGGGCAATTAAATGAAAAGAATATATATAAGCGCTCCACTCGAGTGGAGAAAGGCAGCGAGACCCTCACACCCTCGTCAGAAGAAAATCCACTTTCAGAAAAAGACAAACTAAATTCACCGAAAAGGATGAGAATATTTAATAAAATAATAAAAAAAATACTGTGGTCTTTCCTCTTAATAATAACATAAGCATTTTGACGATAAAACTTTGTTTTTATTAATTTTTTTCTGTGAAAATGTGGAGGTATTCCATTCATTTTAACCATGTATTAGGACAAGATATGGTCAAAATTTAATCTAATAGTTCACTAAAATTCTCAGAATTTATGGTCTGTCAAAATCACACCTCGTAGCGACCCAATGAAACTTATATCTTGTATTCAGTATCTCTTAATTTTTCTATCATTCTGTTCAGCTAAAATTATATTTACCTCGGGTATATCTATCTATCTATCTATCTATCTATCTATCTATCTATCTATCTATCTATCTATCTATCTCTCTCTATATATATATATATATATATATCATTAGAGAATATGAGAAAATTCAGTCTCATTAGAGAATATGAGAAAATTCAAAAGAAAATATGCGAGACTATGTTGTCTTTAACATTCAATACTACATGTTTAAAAGAAAAGTTGCTGCCAAATTACACACACACACACACATATATATATATACATGTTATCAGGTATTGAAGTATCTGTATTTCGAACATCACTCTGCTTTTATTTTGTTTACTTTAGACTTACCCTAAGTCACATCTAATCGGGTCAGACGCAACAACAACATTAAAGGAATGACATGAGACTTTAAAATAGAGCTATGATCGCACACATTACAAGAGCCACAAGAAGTAATATCAATTGGAAGTTGTTTGCAAAGAAAGAAGAAGAAGAAGAAGAAGAAGAAGAAGAAGAAGAAGAAGAAGAAGAAGAAGAAGAAGAAGAAGAAGAAGAAGAAGAAGAAAAGAAGAAGAAGAAGAAGAAGAAGAAGAAGAAGAAGAAGAAGAAGAAGAAGAAGAAGAAGAAGAAGAAGAAGAAGAAGAAGAAGAAGAAGAAGAAGAAGAAGAAGAAGAAGAAGAAGAAGAAGAAGAAGAAGAAGAAGAAGAAGAAGAAGAAGAAGAAGAAGAAGAAGAAGAAGAAGAAGAAGAAGAAGAGAAGAAGAAGAAGAAGAAGAAGAAGGAAGAAGAAGAAGAAGAAGAGAAGAAGAAGAAGAAGAAGAAGAAGAAGAAGAAGAAGAAGAAGAAGAAGAAGAAGAAGAAGAAGAAGAAGAAGAAGAAGAAGAAGAAGAAGAAGAAGAAGAAGAAGAAGAAGAAGAAGAAGAAGAAGAAGAAGAAGAAGAAGAGAAGAAGAAGAAGAAGAAGAAGAAGAAGAAGAAGAAGAAAGAAGAAGAAGAAGAAAAGAAGAAGAAGAAGAAGAAGAAGAAGAGAAGAAGAAGAAGAAGAAGAAGAAGAAGAAGAAGAAGAAGAAGAAGAAGAAGAAGAAGAAGAAGAAGAAGAAGAAGAAGAAGAAGAAGAAGAAGAAGAAGAAGAAGAAGAAGAAGAAGAAGAAGAAGAAGAAGAAGAAGAAGAAGAAGAAGAAGAAGAAGAAGAAGAAGAAGAAGAAGAAGAAGAAGAAGAAAGAAGAAGAAGAAGAAGAAGAAGAAGAAGAAGAAGAAGAAGAAGGAAGAAGAAGAAGAAGAAGAAGAAGAAGAAGAAGAAGAAGAAGAAGAAGAAGAAGAAGAAGAAGAAGAAGAAGAAGAAGAAGAAGAAGAAAGAAGAAGGAAGAAGAAGAAGAAGAAGAAGAAGAAGAAGAAGAAGAAGAAGAAGAAGAAGAAGAAGAAGAAGAAGAAGAAGAAGAAGAAGAGAAGAAGAAGAAGAAGAAGAAGAAGACACCCAGGCTGAAGCTAAAAAGTGACGGGAGAACATTATACAGCCAGAATTCCTTTTAGTTCTTGATAATAAAAGACATGATCAGTTCTTGGAAAATGTCCAAGTCTTAAATGGAATACTTGAGTGTAATGATTTTCGGACGATGATAACAAACATCACAAAAGAAATTAGTCAGAATACAATGCAAGTAGATTTCATATCATCTTATTTACTGTAATAAACGCGCAGGCGACAAAGTTATCATATAAAAAAGAGTTCAACTTTTACGACTATGAGAATATATTCATTATTATAATGACAACAGTTTTAATATTATCTTTTGAACGATAATAATAATAATAATAATAATAATAATAATAATAATAATAATGAAGAAGAAGAAGAAGAAGAGAAGAAGAAGAAAGCGAAAAACTGAGTAAACAAACCCCCAAAAAACAACAAAACGGCGACTAAAAAGATATGGGGAAATAAAATAAAAATAAAAAGACCCCCAAAAAGTGAAGAACATTCTTTTTTAATGAATAGACAAATAAAATAAGACAGACCGTCAAATAAAAAGCGATGACAAGAATCACAGAAAAAGAAAATACAACAAAATTGCAACATAACGTAAACAGGAAAGAAAGAAAGGAAAACAATCACCAAATTCAATTAAAAAAATCACCCTCAAAAGTTTTCGAAGAAAATCAGCGAAAAAAAAAAAGAATGGCAAAAAGAAAATAAGAAGGACGTACCAAGAAGAAGAAGAAAGAAGAAGAAGAAGAAGAAGAAGAAGCGAAGTGAAAAAGAGAAAAGAGAAATTGATTAGCAAAAGTAAAGAGAAATGAAATGATAAAAGGGAAATGATAAAGAAAGCAAAAAAAGAAAAACAAAAGTAAAGTGGGAGAAGACAAAGGTAAAGAAAGAAACAGATTGAGAAAAGTGGGAAGAGAGGAAAAGAGAGAGGAATGGAATCGTATAATAATAATAATAATAATAATAATAATAATAATAATAATTGTAAAATTTGTCGAATCGTCCATTTTTCTTGCAATCGCAGTTGGTAAGGTTTCGTATGTGGAGTGAGCGGCAGATTTCCCGCAGCAGAAAATTTCGCCATGTAAAAAAAGCAGCATTTGTTAATTTGTCTAATTTAATAAAGCCGACGTTTCGGAGAAAGCATTGCTTTCGCTGAAAAATATTACCAAACGATACTTTTAATACTGGTCAGGAAGGAGAGAGAAAAAAATCCAAACGCCGCTAGTATGGTTTTGAAAGGCTTCAACTGCTTCTTGCCAGACAGTAGTCGAGATCATTGTTTATGACAGCAAAAATGAATGTGTTCGCCTGGGTGTGTGTCGAAAGTTGCATTTGTGAAGCAGATGTACAATTTGGCGTAAGTATAAGTTATAAATGTATAAGTTTATGAAATTTTCAGATATATACGTAATGAGGATGTCTACATGTTCGTTTATATATCACTGTCAACACGTCTCTCTCCCTTTCTCCGTCTTTCTCTGCTTGTGTGCATCCAAGAGAGAATTGTGGTTCCTTTCCCGTGTTTCCTTTTTTGTATTGGATATTCAAATAAATGTACGTATGAGATACGAAAGAACGAATCGCCGAGGTTGTTCGAATACGAAAGAACATATACGCAAATATATAAGAACATAAATATTTAATACCTATACTAAAATATGCAAGCACATAGTTCTTGAATCAATTTGTGTGCATTGATGAGCTTTTTTGCGTGTATTTTCGGTTGCATGCAGGTATAATTGCGTGTATACCTGCAATTAACAACGGAGATAAAAGAACTGATCATCTAGGTAGAATATTAATATTAATTATACCTTTTGCATGCAAGTGTAAAAATATAATTAGTATACCAATATATATTTGCATGCATGCCAACAACTTTTTCTTAGCTTGCGTGTATACATACAGATGACTGTCCACAAAACAAATCTGCATATGTATTTGTTATTCAGTAGTAATTTCAATAAGTGTGTGTGTGTATGTGTGTGTATGTGTATGTGTGTGTATGTGTGTGTGTGTATTTGTGTGTGTGCGTGAGTTAGTGTAGTATTTAACTTTAAACATTTTGATCGTGACTTGCGTGTCTGTATGTGTTTAATATTTCTGTACGCATTCGTATTTGTTTTGGGGAAGTTTTGACATGGAAAGCTTTACAGAAAAAATCAAAACAAAACAAACTGTGAAATTACGTCTGAATTACTTTAAAACATTTTTACGAAACTGTACAGAAGAATTTTTATTTAAAATGGCGCGTTTCGGTAAATCGATGATTTAGGCAGCCAATTTATCTTAAGATATGCCATTTTATTTTCACGAATTTGCCTTCACTTTATCGAATAAACTCGGCCATGTTTGCAAACATTTGATTAATTTTGCGTGGCCTATTTGCACAGCACTATATTGTGTCCGAGGACGCTCTATAGTTACGCCCTTTTCAATTAACATGTTTTTTTTTTTAAATCCTCACTCTTTTATAAAAGAAGGATAGAATGCATAATACACATTTCTTCACAATGACCACTTGTTAAAAAAACGTCTGTCGGCTATTGTATTTCTATTGCATTTCTATTGTATTTCTCCATGTCGTTTGCTAATGATGAGGAATAACGTTGCGAGAATTAAGCTAAAAAGTAACACGAATATAAAATACTTCATTTAAGAAATGTCAATACTATTGCACTAAAATGACTCGATTATGTATACAAATAAAACGACATCTTATCAGGCGTTCGTGGGAATAAGGAAAACCATCTATATTGTCAGATTTTGAAGTTTTGTAACGAAGTCACTTTCATAATCAAATCCATTAGCCAACTGACCGGAATATGAATATCTCGTGAATACGAAATGCGAATTCGAACATCATCGTCATCTCCTTCATATTTAGTCTTTGCTTATAAGTCGAGCAGGTATGGTAAACAAGCAATAGAAATAAGATAAAGAAAAGTTTGTCAAAAATTATTAATAACTGTTGGTTCTGGAGTGACATCCCAGCCCCAGGCACTTTCCCACCGCCGTAATGTAGCTTCCCTGTGCCTTTTCTATAAATATTTCCATCGTAATTGTTCGAATGGACTTTATGAATTTAAGGGCAATAAAAGGTCTCATCATTTTACAGTTGTATTGCCTAAAACGTTCTTTCCTAAGTTTCTTTTCTCGCACTTCTCGCCTGTTGAACTCTCTTCCAGCTTCTTGCTTTTCAGTCAACATTGATTTTCAAACATTTAGATGTAATGTCAATCGTTATCTTCTGTCTTCTTGATTACTTTTTTTTATTATACTCACTCCTTAATAATGTTTTGTTTTTCTTATTCTTTCACATTCAGTTAGACAATCGGTCACTATCATAACCCAATACAAATGACATGTTGTAGTGATACACATCGCAGCATGACGTATCCTGTAAGAAAAATGACATTATTACAAATACACCTTCATAAACAGGCAGTCAGAATTAGAAACTGTAAGATTTTAAGAGATGGATTTTATTTATAACGTTTATATGTGTTCAAATATATGTTCATCAATATCTATGCAAAATTGTAAAAATAATCCCAGATTTGTCAGTTTTTGAATAAATTTGGAAGACATTTAAAAACAGTTGGCAATTTTTCATGCAGTTTAGCAAGAAAATTAATTGACAAAGAAATGACATGATATAACAACAACAATAATAATAATAATAATAATAATAATAACAATTATTACACTTAGAAAAGATCGCGATTTAATAAATGTAAAAGAAAAGATATAGAGTTTAACATTATTTCCGCAATATGTCTGCCTTTTATGTTTAAACATAACTTGAAGATTTTAGAAAGTAAACGAGAAGTATATTTAGACATTACCAGAAAAGAAAGTATAACAGTCATGCCTCGCATTAATGGAACACGTGGAATGGTCCCAGATAGACTTACCAATAAAGATGGAAAGAAATGAAAAGCCACGGAAGATTCGCGATAACAGCATTAGTAAATAGTTGAGGGCGAGAAGCACTTGATTTCCAAGTGCAAAGCAAATTCAACAGACTATGCCAGAAAATGAATTCGGTTCGACGGCTCCATTTTCCACGACGATAACACTTAATCTATACGCGAATCTCGCCACTAATTGCTGTTATGAAAACTGAATAATGATAATAATGCGAAAAATGACAACGATCTCAAATCCCTACCGGAGTCAAATATTTCAGTGATACGAGTGTGCTAAAACAACGCTTCAAAGCAGGAAAATTTGTCCAATCTAATAATATAGCGCTAAATATCAACAGCTCCACCAGGAACCTACAAGAAAAGGACGTTTACAAATACTGAGATATTCAAGGAAATGGAATGCGGCACTCAAAAATGAAGGAAAGGATCAGAAAAGGATGCTGCTGTAGACTGCGTCTGGTACTTCAGTCAGAACTGAATTTATCGAATAGAACAGATGCAATAAATCTGCTATCAATGCCGATTGTTACCTACAGCTTTATCGTTGTAAAATGGAGCTTTAGTCATATAGCACGCATTAATTAAAAAATACAGGATGTCCCCAAAAAACGGGAATTTTTGAAGTGCGTATTGCCAGACATGGGTAGGTGGCAACACTGCGAGACAGTGACCTTGAGAAAGTAAACATTTCGCCATTTTAGTAACGAGAATGAAATTCACAGTATCGCAGCTGAGATGTTGCAGCAGTCAATGAGGAATCTCAACAGCAGATTTCAAGAATGCATTCGTACAGGAGGACGCCATCTACAGGACGTAATTTAAAAAAAAAATGAAAATTTCATCATTGTTTCTTAAATGGCATGTTTTAAGGTTTCAATTACTATGAATTAAATATTTTTCTTCCATCACTCTTGGTTTTATTGGATTGTTAAAAAGTTTCCGTTTTTTGGGGTCACCCTATACGTAAGCTACTGACTAAACAGCACATGCGGCACCCTAACGCTGATGTTGATAGAATATACTCTTCTCTATGAAAGTTTGTGGATTAAGACTCATTCAGTTCGAAATATCTTTTAAAATATCAATCACAGGCCTAGTAAAATACTTAGAAACGACACGCGATAAGTATTTGAAGGCTACACTCAAGCATGGGAGTGCTAAGAATATTTAAATTATTAAACAAAGCCAATAAATATGAAACTCCTCACATGTACTAGATACTCAAGATGACAAATATCCAGAATCTTCCACCGCTGCTGCAAAGAAAATTAAATTACTGGCGAAAGCTGCTTATATGAAAACTATTGTACAAAAATGGAGATCAAAACGCTTGTATGGAACGTACCCAAAGCGTCTGCATGAACCAGACATCGATGTTCGCTAAACCCATCAATAGCTTAGAAGCAGTGGTTAAGTGTTGCAGAAGGCCTTACTATGACAGCACAAGACCAATGTCTTTCAACTAATACCTACAAGACTAAAGTCAACAAAGCCGGCTCAAATGAAAACTGTTGACCACATAGTATCGGGGTGTCCAATCCTTGCTGAGAAAGAATACATTATTTGTTATGAGAGGCTAGGACAATATATTCATTGGCTAGGACAATATATTCATTGGCATGTCTGTTCGAATTATGTTATTGAAGTCCCGGATGCATGGAACACACTCCACCCGAATGATGTCACAAATTGTGATGGAGGGACGATACTTTGGGATTTCCCTATCGTCACAGACAGGAGACAGATGCAAATAGACCAGGCATAGTCATAAAGAATTTCAAAAAAGGAACCTGCCAGCGAATTGTTATGACTTGCCCAAAGAATTTAAGGACCTGCAAATCGAAGTAACAAAAATGTAGAAACTTAAAACTACGATTATCCCTGTTGTGATAAGGGCATGTGAGTAAAAATCCAGTACACATCAGCATTTCAGAGCTACAAAATATTACTTTGTGCAGAACTGCACATGTATTCCGCAAAAACCTCTCCATCTAAACGGAAAGACCCAAACGTGCATAATTAACTATCCTACAGTACCATTTTTACTCATAGGCCCCGATGGGACTTAATTAGGGTAATTAGGCATTTAAAAGTATTCTCCGGAAAGATGATATTACACATAACAACAGCAACAAAATAATAATAATAATAATAATAATAATAATAATAAGAAGAAGAAGAAGAAGAAGAAGAAGAAGAAGAAGAAGAAGAAGAAGAAGAAGAAGAAGAAGAAGAAGAAGCAGTTAAAATTTCCAAATTTTGTGTCGTACTAAAACTACATACTTCTCAATTTATTACTTCCTGTGATGTGCATGGCTTGCAGGAGATCGTGGAGGTACGGCTGAGCCTACCGGAAATAACATAGGGAATGGAAGTTCAAACTCCAGCTAATACAATTTACATTGACTGCGCTATAATGTCATGATAAAAGGTATGAATCCACTCCTCCACTCCAGTTGTGGGTAAATAGCAAATCAGTTAATAGCCTTTGTAATTCTAATCCAAAAATAGCAAATATGTAGCCTTAGAGCTAATCCATCATAGCATCCGATAGAGGGCCAGAGTTTGTTCCGTGCGACTGCTACCAAATAAACCAATACAACTTTATGCCTGGAAAGGGGATGGGCACCGCCAAGTAACCTCCATTGACATGGGAGTTGCTATGAAAGAGAATCACTCTTCATAGCACTCCGATGATGGGATAGGTCACTGGAAATGGTTACGACCCGCTTCGTTTTTTTGTGCCATGTCTATTCAGGAAGTGGGTGATCACGACTCTCCACAACTTCCTTCGTAGCTCTAGATGATGTTTTTCTCCTTATAAAACCTACAATCATTTTCTGTCATCAATTTACATAAGCTCTTTAGATAGGTTACTCGCTGATTTCAACTAGCCCTTTTGTCTTCTTACGTCCTGTGAGTGTCACATTCCCCAAGCCATCTTTTCACATTATGTCTCGCAGAAATGTCATTTATCTCTTTCTGATACTAATTATAATGTCATAATAAGGGTAGCTTGTGAATAAATATATAGTATATTCACCAAGAGGAGAATACCCAAATGATTGGGAATGGAATAGCCGAAATTTGGGAGAGAAAAACAAAACAATAAAACAAAAACAAACACCTGAATACATTTAACAGTGTGTCAAATAGTAGTGAATGAAAGAAGAAAATGGCATCAAAGAAAATAACAAAATAAAATGTCAACAGCAAAAGTGCTCAACAATGTCGTACAAGAGCATATACTATTAAAAACACCAAGTACTGTAATAGCAGAGCAAATTATACAAATCATACTTTCCCAGTGCAAGTTTGACTGACTACGACTGCCAGTTTCCTTTGTGGCAGTCACGCCTCCGTCACGCCTCCATTGGGCATTTTATGTGCTGAGCATATTATACATCTATTCAGTAACCACACTTATTACAGCGTCATGGCTTAGGCGAGAATAAAATGCCCAGTTGAGTGAACGTCGAAAAACACCACCAAGCACATCCTTATTAATCCACAAACTTTCTTGATAATAGTTTATGCAAGATAACTGGGAAATGTATGTTCAAAGTCTGTCCGGAAAGCAGGGAAAGGGTCTGAACTGAAGAAAATAATCTTCAAGAACCTTTTTCGAACTTAGAAATTGCTCCTTAAATGTAGCAAATTATATATATATATATATATATATATATATATATATATATATATATATATATATATATATATATATAAATGTAAAAGTGAACATAGAAGTCAACACTTAGAGGCGACAGTCTGTTTCATGCTAGATGTAATCATCGGGCTACGAGTCTAGATTGCATCTAGCATGAAACAGACTGTCGCCTCTAAGTGTTGACTTCTATGTTCACTTTTATATTTACACACGCTCTATCTCTGATATTGAGCACTTTATCCCATAAATATAGCACACTTTAAGACTATATATCTTCATATATATATATATATCTACATATATATATATATATATATATATATATATATATATGTATATATATATATATATATATATATATATATATATATTGTGTGTATTTAACAAAATAAACAAAATAAACTATGAAATCTCCAAAAATATCCTTAAGTTCCTATAATTAGTAACAGAAGTCATTGGTTCATACCAACGGCTTTCCATACTCAATACTCATGGGATTCACTCTCGCGTGGTCATGTGTGACGTCATGAGCTGTTGTGCGATTTTCGCTTTCAGCGTTTTATATGCACGTGTTTATCGTTGCTTGAAAATCATCCATGTAAACAAACAAGACTATCATCTATTTCTTGTTCGTATATTGCTTAAATATATTGTGTAATTGTCATCTTTGATAATGGCTTATGTAAGCCGAAAGCTTAGATTGGATTAAAAAAAAATGTGTATCAATATTGTGATTTTCTTTCATTGTTTAATGATAATGTTATTAAACTTATCAGACTATATGAAAAAAACTTACATAAAATATATAGACAACACTTATCTATATTATTTAATGAAACATGTATAAATATATATATATATATATATATCTACATATATATATATATATACATATATATATCTACATATATATATATATACATACATATATATATACATATATATATATATACATATATATATACATATATATATACATATATATATACATACATATATATATACATATACATATATATATATATATATACATACATATATATATATACATATATATATATATACATATATATATACATCTACATATATATATATATATATATATATTCAAATAGACGGACAATGTATCTCTATGTCTATTATATTTGATCAGGAGCCGTTCTAAGCTTTGTGTAGTGGCTTTAGTTTCGGGGGAAAACAAAGACAAAAACTGTCCAACATTTGGATCTTTTTTATTAAGCTGTTCATCGATCTAAGCTTTCGGCTCACATGAGCCATCAATCAGTTATGCACCATGCGTGATACACGCGTAGGCGATGAAGTAGGTTTCGATACATGACTGACGAAGCAGATTTTTCCCGCAGTAGGTTGCCATTTCTTTCTGCGGTAGACCAGTTGCCATCCGAGGCTATAGGAGGTAATAATTATTTACCCATAGCCGTAGGGCGGGGGGGGGGGTGCTGAGAGGATAAGATGATGCATACCTTTCCCAAGAGTATTAGCGCGTAAGTGAATGCAATGATCCGTCGATCTGAGCCGCTATCCATTACTCCACCCGGCTTCCTTGAACTATCATCAGAGGGAAATTCATATGTCTTGAGCAATAATTTTTTTAAATTTTAGACACACTGAGCTGTATATTAATATATATTTTTTATTATTTAAATTAGGTTCCTCGACTAGTTTTGACTAGCAAGGCCATCTTCAGGAGAAAAAATAATTTCTTCTTGTTAGTAGGAGTGAACTACAGAGACCCGAATGAACGACAACTTCTACGGAGACTAGGAAAATGTATTATAAAATATTAAGCAAATATACCTTTTCTGTCTATTTGAACATATATATATATATATATATATATATATATATATATATATATATATATATATATATATAGAGAGAGAGAGAGAGAGAGAGAGAGAGAGAGTCGCCTGACGATTGCACTAGCATGAAACAGACTGTCGCCTCTAAGTGCTGACTTCCATGTCCACTTTTATATTTACACACGCTCTATCTCTGATATTGAGCACTTTATCCCATAAATATAGCACACTTTAAGACTATATATATATATATATATATATATATATATGGGGGGGTGCTGATACCTGGAAATGTTGTAATACCAGGCCAACCTGCAGCAAAGTCGGAGCAAGCCCCTAAACTTCACTTATTTCCAAAAATCACTATAATATCGGAGCCCCTAAATAAGGTGATTAAGGTGATAAGAACAGATTGAAACACTTTGATCACAATCATGAGGCGACGAATCAATATATATATATATATATATATATATATATATATACATGACGAAATATACATAATATCTTACATTAATTGCATATTACTCTGTTACGTAACATTGAGCACTGTTTTTTCTTACACTATAGAATTTTTATATGTATTTATACGATCGCTCGCTGGTATACTTATCTATATTTAACCATTCATTTATATATATAAGTGACGTCTTGTGTAAAACATTTTTAATTAGTTCTTTAAGGCTTATAAAACGTGACAGTACACAAGGACAAAGGTATTAATTTTTAAACATATTTTAGAATGCGGTTCGTTGTGGTGAAAGCGTTTTTTATGCATTGAATCTTACTTAGGAACTGTGTAATATTGGGGAAGCACAAATGTTCATTGCGTTTTAAGTGAATTTCAAAGACAATATTTAGATATTTGAGGTAGTTTCATCTGTTCTATTTTTGTAGAATGTTGCATCTTGGATCGATAATGAAATGGTCAAAGTGGTTTTTACAGGGTTCAATAGAATTGAAGTTCTTCCCTTTAAAACAGTTTTGTAGAGATTTTAAGTAGTAATCTGAAAGTGCAAGGTTTGTTGAGTACAGCCGGTGTAGTAGGACATCCCAGCTTATCTGCATCAAGGAATGTGAGATTTGGCGTTCTTTGGATGGAAGATGAGACTCTTCTGATTGGCCAATTTCGAATTCTTTTCATCGTTTTTTACCTTTCATCGATTCAATTAGGAGCATTACTTGTCTTAATTCAACGTTTCATTTTGCAGAAGGAGGCAAATAATGTTCTTCTAATCCCAGCATGTAAACAGCGTCACCTTCTTTGCGTTCAGAAGGCTTTTCGTTTTTCTCAGAGATTTTTTCGATCCATATTGTTGTAAATAATCCATTTTTCATCGCATGTGATTTTTGTGGTGTTTGAGCAACGAATCTCAGATGGAAATACGGTCCGTTAAATCATAGTAATTCGTGTATCCCAGTGTTTTTAAGTGTCATACAACGTTCATATATGTGGAGTGTCGCATGACCTGGGTTATTTTTCATCAGCGTTTCGATTTAATCATCACCCACGGCTGCCGGCCTGCCGAAACGTTGTCGATCATTCAGATCAAAATTTCCACTTCTAAACTTAGTGAAAACTTGCAAATAATACCTTCAGTTATGGTACCATCTCCATAAATGGCACATATCGTTTTTGTTGTTTGTACAGCTATTTTGCCTTTCCTGAAATAAAAAAGTGTCAAGTGACAAAAAAGAATCTCATTCTCTTCCATTTTCATTTTTAAATGTTGCCTTTCAGAATATGTTATAAATTTCCGTCATGTGTGAAGCAAAATCATTTGTTCCAACGACACCTATTAAAAAAATGCTACAAAATCTTGTCACCTCAACATTTTAGTGTTATCTAATATTTGCCTGATATCGATCACATTTTGGTTGCTTGTGATGTGATATTGATTAATTTGGTTTTTACAGCTTATCAGTCCATTGGATATTGTTTAAAGCCAGAAAATATTTTTTTAGATTGTAAGAATTCCTTTGATTCGTGAATTTGAGACATAGAGAGTGTGAGTTCAAACCCTGGGTCGGGCAGTGCGTACTTGGACTCAGTGAGCAATAACTGAACAATACTAAAAAATAAGAACTAGACGAGTTATCTCTAAATTTAGTCAGGGGAACGTGAATTGTATATCCCCGTAGATTATATAAAGGATTTATTTCAGAATTCCCCGTAGATCGATATACACCTGATGAAGGCCGGAGAGCACAACAGTCGAAACGTTGTGATAACAAAGACATAGATAAGGACAATAGTCCGGATGTAAATAATGTAAATAATAAGTTCCCAGTTAAGAAATTCAGACAGAAACTTTCCTTTCTTAATAGCAAATCTCTTTTTACAAATCTGCTTGTCAAACTATTACTACATTGTTTATGGAAATAATATTTAATATGTCAATTTTTCTGCTTCTGATTTCCAAGCCAAATTAGTAGGTACCCCCCCTAATGAAAAAGTAATCTTTGTTTATAATTAAATATCTAACCTGCACCGATAGACATGACCTCAGCGAGCGTGCCCGTTTCACTGCCGATGAGATGTACACAGCAAGGTTTTTTATTTTTCAGATTCAGTTTTTTGTTATTTTTCATTCTTTTTAGTGATTATTTTGTCTGCAGTTAGGTTTGTCCCCGGCAGAACTGTGTTTTATTTCGTTTGTCAAAATAACTTTTTTAGTAAATAGAAAAACATAATGTATTGTTTGTTGAAGAAAATTGTTTATTAAATTTAAAATCGATATTATTTCTGTGGTGAATGAGTGCGTTAGCGTGTGTGTCGATGTGTTTGTTAATTGGTGAACCAATGTGTATATTCCTGTGGCAATTGGTTATCAAAATATTCATTTTAGGATGAAATTGTCGTTTGGGAAACCAAATCTATAGGTATTCATCCGAACACCACTTTACTTACTCTTAAAAAGCAAACAAAAACATTGGATTTAAAAAGTAATACACAGTGATTGCTGAGGGTAATAAATAAGTGTTCGATGTATATTAACGGAGCCAAAATGTATACTAATAATAGATATACATTTTGTTCCTCAACATCTGGTACACCTCTATCCCCCCTCTCTATCCCCCCCTCTCTATCCCCCCTCTCTATCCCCCCTCTCTATCCCCCTCTCCCCTCCCCTCTCTCCCCTCTCTCCCCTCTCTCCCCCTCCCCCCTCTCCTCTCCCCCTCCCCCTCTTCCCCTCTCTCCCCTCTCTCCCCTCCACTCTCTCCCCCTATCCTTTCCCCCTCTCCCCCTATCTCCCCTCCCCTCTCCCCCTCTCCCCCTCTCTCCCATCCCCCTCTCTCCCATCCCCCTCCCCCCTCTCAGATACATATACATATAATTAATTCAAGTAAAAGGTTTGCCATTATCAGTGTTACCTTCAGCATCCTGACTCCAGGGTTTCGTAGACGGACCCTCCAGCAATCACTCCGTCCACTCATCAGGGGGTATCAGCAATTGACTGTTTAAATTTCTACATTTTCCCATACTTAAAAACAGATCACTGATTTTTTGTTATTTTATTAGTCTTTGAATTATGAATTTTAAAAAATAAGTATTTTTTACTATTTTCACTTTTTCTTTTCTTAGTGTCTTCCATTATTATTATTATTATTATTATTATTATTATTATTATTATTATTATTATTATATTTCATTTGATTTATGGTGTATAATCATTTCTTTCCGGGTCCCACCCAGAGACCTAAGGTTAGAAATGCCATCATGACATTTTCCACTGACCAACTAAAAATAAATAAATAAAAACATATATTTCACAAAGATAAAGCCCTTCGTAAGGTGTGGGTTATATTCGATAGAACATTTTTTTTGTATTTCTTTAAGGCATGAGTTTCCTGGAATCCCTTCAATGAGTCTACTGGAATCTTTTCCAATCAATCCGAGGGCTCCAACTACAACTGGAATTCACTCATAAAATTTTTATGATGTCTATTTTGTATCTAAGTGGACATTCACTCATAACAAAATAGAACTACTTAGATACAAAATAGGGATCATTTTATGAGTGAATTCCAGTTGTAGTTGGAGCCCTCGGATTGATTTTAAAAGATTCCAGTGGACTCATCGAAGAGATTCCTGGAAACTCATGCCTAAAGAAATACAAAAGATTGTTCTCATGAGTACAGCCCACACCTTAGGAAGGGCTTTATCGATGTAAAATTAAGGCGGCATGTGTTTCTATTTGTGTTTTTCGTATAACGAAGTGATGAACAGTGTCATTACTGGGCTCTACAAGAACGTCTATGAATGGAGTTTTCTTTTTACTAAGTTCGTAAGTAAATTTAAGGAGTTTTTTTTTATCCAAATATAGCTCGAAGATTATTTGTTTCTTTTTTATCTTCAGCTATAATAAACATATCATTTTCATAGCGGACATATATTTTAGGTTTTATAACTTTTCAAATATTTTGTTTTCGACATGAGACATCTAGTTGATAGAGAAGCACGACCCGGGTGCACTTCCCATGCAGACACCATGAGTTTTTATATAAATATTGCCATTATGACTGGAAAGAGACTTCAGTTGTGCTGGCGTGTTGTAATTTCCTGACAATATTATGTTTGATGAACAGAGCTGGGATCGAAATATGTTTAGAAACAGATTTGCGGATTATATCAATGATTGCACCGACAGGGGCGGTCGTAAATATAT
>OZ038518.1:31136877-31224377 GCA_964036315.1 Acanthosepion esculentum | reverse complement strand
GTGTTTAGGAGAGATAACAAAAGACAATTTATTAAGAGCTACACAGGACAGGAAGTAGTAGAGAGCCATGATCGCCAACGTCATGAAGGGACACGGCACATAGAAGAAGAAGAAGGAGAAGAAGAAGAAGAAGAAGAAGAAGAAGAAGAAGAAGAAGAAGAAGATGAGGAAGAAGAAGAAGAAGAAGAAGATGAGGAAGAAGAAGAAGAGGAAGAAGAAGAAGAAGAAGAAGATGAGGAAGAAGAAGAAGAAGAAGAAGAAGAAGATGAGGAAGAAGAAGATGAGGAAGAAGAAGACTATTGGTGAAATGTAATCAATGAGTTCTATGCTAACACTTCCAATTATCGCTTGTGGAACTCTTTTTCCCATTTCTTTTAATTAAAAAATATTAAATGCAGTATCAATCGTTATCTTTTATCTTCTTAATTCCTCTTCTCTCTTTAATAATGTTTATTTAATTTAATAATGTTTATTTCTCAAATTCTCTCACACTAAATAACCCCATGTGACTTTATTGGATTGCTTGGAAGGAAACGATTAAAAAATATTTCAAATATTATGGGATAGAGTAATTTTTGTGGACTTGTATCTATATATATAAAATTTAAACAGATATTATTAAATATAACAGACAATGAATGTCTATTATGTCTGATCATGAGCCGATCTAATGTTCGAATGTTTGCTTTCATTTCTGGTGAAAATAAAGACAAAAATTGTCCAACATTTGGATAATTTTTTATTAAGTTGGTCCTAAGCTTTCGGCTCGCATGAGCCAGCCCCAGAGTGGTTAATACAGACATGAAACAAAGATATCCACCGTGAAAGATGTTATTTGTTTATTTTGACATAGAAAATTGCTATGCGACGATAACGGTCGCGGAATAGCAGACGCAGATCTTAAGTTCAAGATGCGGTTCTATGACGTCATACTACGCGATAGGCCGAAGTATTACAACAGAAACAATGTGTAGATGCAATGTGTTGTGACTAGTTTAAAATGTAATTTTGTTGAGTGTGGGTTGCTT
Organism: Acanthosepion esculentum; assembly: GCA_964036315.1. NCBI lineage: Eukaryota > Metazoa > Mollusca > Cephalopoda > Sepiida > Sepiidae > Acanthosepion > Acanthosepion esculentum. Next base: position 31,223,349 of record OZ038518.1, on the reverse strand, counting down.
TGTTTTAATGTAGATGGCCTCTAATATCTGAAGGTTCTTTTTACTGTGTATGCGTGAGTATTGTTGAATTATCTACTAATATCTGTCTAATATGGCTATGTTTTTCTAAGAAATTTTGCTTAATAGAACTAAGATCAGAAATGTGACAGGTAAGTCTACGGGAGAACGTGGTTGTAGTAAAACCAATATTTGTAGCAGGTTTATTATTAGCATCAGAGATACAATCTCTGAACGGGCATGTAAATTGATACACTACATTGGTTTTTGTAGAGGATTTAGTTGTGTGGTTATATAAAGTTGTAGCCTCTGTCTGTCTGTTTGTTATCGAACTTCTAGGGTTTTGGTGATAGACCTTCATAACCATATATATTCTGAAACTACATTACCCAGGATACTTCGATAAGTATATTTCATTTTGATCAGAGGGGGTCCTCTTTAAATTTAAATTTGAACAAGGGAATGACTCCTATCCAAAATATAGAAGGAGAAAGCCAGAAGATGGAGGTCACATCGACAGGATTAAAATGAGACAATATGGATGAAAGAAACCACCAATAAGTGGGTAAAGCCTTACAATACATATTTGTTGCGACAATTCAACTATCATATCAATGTTGAAATCTTCTCATCAGTTCATTCAATCAAGTATTGCATCAAATACATATGAAAGGGGCTAGATCAAGCTGTTTTTACACCCCCCCACACACACACTAAATTTTTTCCCTTTGCTTTAAATTAAAGTTAAATTTGAACAAGGGAACGACTCCTATCCAAAATCTATCCAAAAAGAGAAAGCCAGAAGATGGAGGTCATAGCGGCAAGATCATTGAGTAATATTGAAATGCATCATTTTTTCCAGAAATTACAACAATGATTTAAAACCAATCATCATTTTCTTGCAAAACACGAGGTGTGACTCGCAGCAAGACGCGGCTAATTCGTCTTGTAATAAATAAATGCATAAGTAAATAAATATTTTTCTCAGTTTGAAAGCGCAGAATTTCGAAGCGGCGACACGAGTAGCGGTGTCGCTTCTCATAAGGGATAAACAGTTTTTCAAAAGGAAATTCTCATCTAACTGATATCCACGGATTAGTGGGTGGATGTAGCCCCGAAAAACCTTTCACGGTAACTTAGAACTAAATAAAAAACTAATTTTTTTTTTATTGTTTCAATTTTAGATAATGCTATTGATACTTATAGATCAATAGCATTAAGTATATATATTTATATAACAACAAAGATGAGGACACTAGTTCAAGTGTCCTGTGGCACCGACACCCCGACCCTCATCAAGTGTTTGTTGATCCAGGTAAATGTTCAAGCAATTTCGAACTGAATCTTTTATCTACTCTACGGTGGAAGATCTTTTCTCATTTTGTAGTCAGTATCTCGGGATATCGCATCTTGTTCCTTTTTAATACTGCTCACTTATCGCTCGCTTTGCCTCGCCCAAGGATTGAACTCACAGTTACTATGTTACCAATGATTTAATCCACTAGGCTACTGTCCCATGGGACAATCCTGTGTCTATTGAGTTAAGCTGTATCATTTAAAATAATTACAGCCATTAATTTTCAAAATAAATCAGAAAAATACATTTTCATTTTTTCCCCATAACACTTTGCTTCTAAAACTTTTAGTTTTAATATACGTTTTATATGTCGAAAAGTATATACCGTATATACTCGTGAAACGCGCGATCTCGCGTATTGTGCGACCCCCGATTTTTTACTTACAATGATTTATCTCGTGTATCATGCGAATTCCTTTTTATAGAGACCAAATTACAATGGACTAACCACTTTTCCTCTATCTCTTTATCCCATCTTCTAGTTAAATAAGTTAAAAAAAGTAAAAGAGAATGATAAAAGATATCGCTCGTAACGCTATAGTTGTTGCCTAAACGCCTAAAACCATAAACAACCAAATGAGAAACAGCTAAACATCTTATAAACGTAAACAATGGAAAAGATGCATATTCGCTGTGTTTGTATTTTATAATACGATACTAATATGCGAACATTACACGCATTATTATTGGATACAGTTCAGTAAAGCACCAGTTTTATCAAAATCATGTTTATTTTAAATACAGCTGTACTTTTTGACTACAGTAAATAAATGGATATATAGTTTGGTCAATGACGTAGCCAGGGCCAGCAGTATATATGCTAATTTTACATCTCGTGTATGATGCGACCTCCTTAAAATTAGTTTTAAAATGACGTCTTCAAATGTCGCATGAGACGACAATATATACGGTATGTCTCATCCCAGAAAATAGGCACAAGCGAAAAGTAAAAGAAAAAAAAACTGTGCCAAAATGAAAACAAAAGAATTTACGAAAGGATTAGATAAATAAATATAGAATCAGGAATCTGTATATGATTTAACACCTGACTTAACATTGATCGTCCTGGGTATGACGATAAAGTACATCCGGCAGCGAGGCCTTTTTATCTGGAAATTGGAGGTTTTAGGGAACATGGAACCACCTCTTTACTGATGATGTTCACAGGTCCACCCTAACCCGGGGTGGTAGCATCTGTAAGGGCACCAAATATGGGCAAATAGTGAATCCCCAAACAAAAATCAACTATACATTTTTATAATAAAATGACCAACTATAAATATTTATATCAAAATGAAAGAAAATGCAACACTAAAAAAATATAAAAATTCATTTTTGCAGTAAAATTACGAACAATACATTTTATGATCTACAAAGTATATATCTAAAAAATCATACCTTTACTTAGAAAATATAAAATTATGTACAAAATATCTGTAGTTGTAAGCATAAAATTACATACAAAATATTTAGATTTCGGCATTAAATAACCCATTGAGGTGTTGATATGCCGCTAAACAAAATCAAGCGACCAACTTAACATTTGATTTAGCCCCGCCTGTTTGACTGGTGGCACCTTTCGTTGGTTTAATGGGCAGACCACGCGCCTCGGTTGTGTCATTGTCTCCTCGTGTTTTTAATTTAGTTAAATTGTAACATCCAAACCTCAGGCATTATTTATATTTTCCTATATTGTAGATTTGATTGTATCAAGCGAGACTGATTGTTAGAGGGTGGGGTGTGTATCAAGAATTGGAAAATTATCTCACCAACAACATTCGACAGCTTGTTTCGTTAAAATCGAACCTCTTTTGTGGTCATGGTCGAATAATTAAATACATGGTTCGAATATTTTTCCAGCCATTTACCAACATTGAATCAGTGCTTAGTGACAAATATAATTTTTTTTAGTTTCTAGTGAAACATAAATTGTACGATGTCTGAGCTATTTCGGCTTTCATAAGTTATTATCAAATGGTTTTTATTTTTATGTTATATCAGTTTCATCTTTTTTAAATATCGCGTCTTTACATTTTAAAAGTATCGCGTCTTCACGTGTTAGTTTAAGTGTTATTTTCCAACAGTTAAGAAATATATTTATTATGTCTGTTTCTAAATTTGCTAAACTTTGATTGCTGTTAAGTTTGTTTTTATGCTAAACGCTTTTAGTATTTATAGATTTTTTAATAGATTTTTTTTATATAGTATTTGGTGGATAATGGCAGAATTACTATATAAGGATTTATGATATATTTTAGGAAGGTTTAAAGTGTCATCACTATTTTTTTAGGTCAACAATCGTTTTGACACAGTTCCGGATTTTCTTAGAGGCTTAGCAGTTGAAGGATAGGGCCTCAAAAATCTAGGGGGACTCCAGCCAAGCTGTATAATATTTTTGACATTGTCTACACATGCTGTCATAATGCATTGTAGACTCTAAATAACTTTTCAGTAATATTAAATACCCGTCATCATCGTCGGCTTTACTCAAATTGTTCAATTTAGCAATATTTCATTTTCCTCTACTCGAGAGAATAGGGAATTTGTAGGGGCCTCACAGGAGCCTCACGGGGCCTTTCTTCATCTAAACCCGGCCCTGCTCTCACAACTGTGCATCGGTTTTGTTTTCAAGGTTGGATTTCCGTAAACTTTGTCATTTCGATTTGATTAAAGGTACGTAGCAACAAGAAACTAGGAAACAGGAAACAAATTTAAAATTAAGATATTAATCTGGATTCTTTTTGCAACTGAGCCAAATGATAGCGCATAAAGATGGCCGAAGATGGTAAACTGAACAAAAAGCGCATCAAAAATGGATGGAAAAAAGAACAACGTGATTTAAATGCTTATATTTCGAACTGATCATCGACGCCTTCTGAGTGATATTTCATGAAACCCGCTCAATTTGGGGATTTTGTAAAAGGAAATGTACTTATCCAATGCCCATCTCCGTTTTTAATCAAATCAGAAAATTAAAAAAAATGTTCGGATTTCACCAAATTCATATATGCTTACGGACACTTCATGTTGAAAAACAGTTTTCCGTACGGTCACCGAAGTTAAGCAACGTTGAACCAGTTCAAGTTGGATTCGTTAGATTCACTTAAGCGCAAATAACCTCGGGAAAAAGGTATGGATCGTCCTCATCTCCTGCCAAAAGTTCTGAATAATTAAAGTAAATTGAAAATTATTCATCTCAAATATGAAATACAAAAGTTGAAAAACCGGGCCCCGTACGACCACCGAAGTTAAGCAACGTCTAATCTGATCAGTACCTAGATGGGTGACCGCTTGGGAATACCAGATGCTGCAAGCTTGGATGTGTGGGTGGTGTAATAAGATAATGGCACGGAATTGTTAATCGGAGAGTCATGTTCCAATTTCATTTGTGTTCGTTATATTTACTTACGCGCAAATACCCTTGGGAAAGGTATAAATTCACCTCTTCTCCCCCCCCCAGCTAAGGGTTAATTAGAAAGACTTGTATCAGTGAAACTATTATTATCTCTAAGCATAAAAAATAAAATTGCGTACAAAATATTTTGATTTTAAAATAATTAAATAACTCATAGAGGTGTTGATATGTCGCTAACTGAAACAACTAACCAACTTACACATGTACTGTGATGATATTCGTAGTAGACAATAGGGAAATGTTCAGAAATAAATAGGCATTATTGTTGTCGTTATTATTATTATTATTATTATTATTATTATTATTATTATTATTATTATTACGTGTTCACCTGTACTGTAAAAAATGACAATATTTTTAATTAATTTTCGCAGATTTTTCTTGCAATTTCTTGTTTATGTTCAATATTCCTGGATATGAAACGAAGTACATTTTATTGTATTCGCTATTGAATAAGTATGAAGTTTTATTTCTCACTTTTAACGTTTAAATTCTTTCTACAACTGAAGATTCCACGACACAAATATGCGTGAATCGTCCATCTCTGTGTTGTGGATATTTTTGATGATGCATAAAAAAATGTGCTACCCCCGCCACACACACATTGTATAGATTTCGTTTTATATAATTAGATTATTATTGCTATTATTATTTTAAAAAAATTACAATGTCAAAGTAAACATTAGGTACATCCAAAATAATGCGTACTTTCGACATGTGAACCAAAAATGTAAATAAAATAAAATTTAATAAAAATATCTCCTGTTTTTAAAATTTATCAGAAAACGAAGAATTATCGGATTTCATTTAATTTTTAAGCATTAACTTTTTAATCTTATTTTTAAGTTCGATGAAAGTATATTTTCCGGTCAGTTATACCCAGGGCTAGGTATACATTTTTGGAGTCTAAGTTAATGAAATTATAAACCTCCCTTTCAGACGTAGCCATCATCTAACTCACCCGCACTCGTGATATATTTTAGCAACACTTACATTGCTTGAAGTAAACTTGTTGCAAGTTATTTAAATAAACTACAATGCTTTTGTTTGTCAATAAAAATATGCTTCAAGAAAACCGCTATTTTATAATTTATTGCAAATCAAAGTAGCACATATTTCAACACAACCGGATTAAAAAAGCAGATTTTTTATAACCAGCAATAAGACAATCAAAATAAATATGAGTTTGTCATTTCAGATATTGTTATCAGATCTAGAAAATTAAAATCACTAATTTCTAAAAATGTCTAAGATTTAAACATTCTGAATTAAAATGAAACACGCCATCTACTTGAAACATAATGACACAAACGAAAACATTCTTTCATTGGCTTTACTTCCGGCAAATTCAAACGCTTTTCATATTGGTATAATTTTAATTTATGAATTAATTTAGAAGTTATAACATCTAGAAAATTAAAATCATTGCTGTATAAAACCTTGAGGTCTCCCCAGCTGCAGCCTATACTAGCCTAAAGGATAACCCAACCCTGGTTTATTTAACTCGTGGCTTGTGAATTTGGATTTTCCTAATTTTTACATTATTTTAAAGCTAAATCCACAAAAGTATTATAGCATTAAGAATATATTATTGACTGTGTGCATATCGAAAATATGGTCCAAAATCTTACGAAAAGAATTCAAGAAAAATCTTTGTGGAGAGTTGCTGATACCTAATTTTAACAAATTATACAGTATATATATATTTTTTCATAGGAAAAAAAAATCTAATGTATACTTGCTTTTGAAAAATTAACAAGTATTTTTAGAGTCCGATTTTAAAAATCTCTCAGATCTTAACTCTTTAAACGGTATAAAATGAAGACGTGTTTGAAGAATTGAAAAATTTCAAATTTAATGGAATTTTCGGATGTGAATATTTTAGATTAATTTTATAGATTCTTTTCATTTTGCAAATATTTGATTTTTTCATTCTACGGAAGATCGAAAATCAAAACTAAATTTCTAAATTAGGCCCTTTGACAACAAAATGACAACAGAATTATTAAAGATTTTGAGTAATATTTTTTTTTTCTTTTTAATAACATTTTTGATATTATAACAAGGCCGGTACGTACCCCGATTAGGGGACAAGCCTGATTCGTGTGTTCCGAGAAGTGCTTTGTGACTCTTACTATCTTATCAACATTTGCTTTTTTCTACGTTACAAATTAAACTAAGCACAACTGCCATTAAAGAATGAAAAATATTTGCTGTCATTCCGGGCTCTTTTTTTTTTTTTTTTTTTCAAATCTTTGAATTTGTTTTGTTCATGTCTATAAAAAAAAAAGAAAGAAAAGAAAAAAAGAGAAAAAACACTATATGAAATTCACTATTTTTTATTCTAAATGTTGAACGTGTCAAAATTCTTCAAATTTAAAAAAAAATCGCAAGTTGATGTTTATTGCCGCAAAACATTGATTTGTATAAGATGGAATGATCTATTATGACATGTTTCTAATTTGTATTTAGATACATTGTACAGTGTAACCCAGATATAAGAGAAACCCGGATATAAGATAGATTTTCTCTAGTCCCAAATTAGTCTGTGTTAATGTATATATAATAGACCAAACCCGGATATAAGAGAAACCCGGATATAAGATACTTCTCCGGTCCCGACAACTCTCTTATATCCAGGTTACACTGTATTTATTTTCAGTTTTTTTTTTTAGTTGAATTGTTCACCTACAATACATATGATCCATTATTGTACATAATTAGGTTACAATAAATTGTGTATTTTAAATGAATACTACCTGATGAAAATTAAGATTTGGGAGAGTGGGCAACCCGTATTAGTTGGGGGCGAGGTTGGAGACCCTAACAGGATAAAGTAAACACTTGGTTAAGGGGTTGTAACTGAAAAAACATTTCTACAAAGTTTTCTAATAGGCGAGCTTCCTTTTTTCATGATTCATGGCGCAACTTTTTAAAAGTAGAAGCAGGGTCGTAGGATAAAAATTATTTGATCTTTGAATGTGTTGAGACGTGAGGACATACCCTGCTGCTGGGGAAAATGTATATTTCTGTTAGATTTTTTGCAAAAAGTAAGTAATATTTTGATAAAATAATCCTTGGATTTACTATTTTTCCACGACAAAAATGTCTAGGACAGATTGTGGATTTTTAAGATATTTTTAGTCTCTTAATTTCTCTTTTGTCAGCATTCATAAAATTCACTAATCGAAATGGTCGGAAGTAACTTTACTTTTACTTTTTAGTTTTAAAACCGTTTAAAATCTTTATTTAAAGAGATGAAATAAGTTTTCATTTAATATGGATTAAGTTTAGGTTATTATCTTTAAAATAAAACCAAAAATTAAACTTCAAAGTAGATGTTTCAATTATTTAAAATGCATTTTGTTACAAAATCCGCGAAGGAACCTAGTAAATTGCCTCTCTCACAAGTCACACAAATGCACACAACCTACTCCTCTGTTAACCATTGTGGCATTTCCCTGATGCTCACGATACACAGCAGTGGGGCATTTTTTCGATGTATTAATCGATATACTATTCACACTATTTATTTATTTATTCTTTCTTTCTTTCTTAAAAAAGACTGTAAAACAGGAACATGTCTGGATATGAGCCACATCCATGGTGCCCATCTCAAAAGAATTCTGCTCCGTGCTGACATAACTGCGGAAAAAATTAAATTCAAATGAATGTTCGCCTATCGTCTAGTTCACACCCCTCCCCGATGTTTTGTACAACAGTAGGGACTTATCCCTTATTCCTTGTTTGGGATTGGGTTTCTGGTTCCTTCTAAAGTCTTTTCATTATCTTTCACTCCCAGCATCACCCCCCTGGTTTTAGTGGCTTTATCGCCTTGTTTGATTAAAAAAAGTAAGATTCAGTATCTTTCTTTTAAGAACATCTTTATCAAAGAAGGTCATTAGTTCTAATTAATCTGCCCTGGTCAGCTTTGATGCAATAAAAAAAACCTTTTATGAGTAAAAATAAGACAAGAAAAAAATACCGTTATGTATCATTCTAATTACTAATTATAAATCATAGGTGGCAGTTAGGACTACATTTAAAGTCCCACTAAAATATACTTTACTTTTTGCCCAGTAGTGGCAGCGTATACGGAGGATTAAGGAGAAAATGTTGTTCTTCTCCATGACAACACAAATCTGGATACAGCAAGAAGACAAGAAAAATCTGGGAACTTGGTTGGTCTGTTCTGCCCCATTCAGCTGACTTTTATAGTAAATTAGTAGTAATAATAATAGTTTATTATTCAGTCTAAAAATGCTGGTAATAGTTAAAATATTAGGTCAACTCATAAGTAATTTCCGTTTCTTAGGAACCAAATGTAATAACGAACGCATCATCCTAATAACGAATCCGACAGGGCAGTTAAGAATAAATGGATCTTTTCTCTTAATTCCTCCCAAAATAAAAAGAATTTATATTTACTAAAATTCACACCCAAATTCAGAAATATCTTTTAAAATTTGTCCCAAAATGGATTCATTGTTTTTTGCCTGAGATCTCCAAAGAGGCTCCCACAAATAAGAAGCCTCTATCATGCTGCAATGAGTCCCAAACATGGATTTCTTCATTTTGGCATACCATTAGGTACTTTTGATTATTTGCATGTGATCTGGTGTTAACGAGTTAACGAAATTCAGACTGAGATTTACAGTCAGATGAATAGAATTGGGATCATCCTTCAAAGATGTACAGTGTAACCCGGATATAAGAGAGATGTCGGGACCGGAGTAGAAGTCTCTTATATCAGGGTTTATCTTATATCCGGGTTTGGTCGATTTTGTTTTATTAACACAGGCTCTAAATTGGGACCAGAAAAATATCTCTTATATCCGGGTTTCTCTTATATCCAGGTTCTTTTATACGGGTTACACTGTATATAACTTCGGATTTTGTCCAATAATGAGGAGGCTGTTCTAACTTCATGGTAATCTAAACAAATATTAATTTAATTTAAAATTTATAATTTCAAAAGAGTACCAAAAATTTAATAAAAAAACAAACTTTGATTTAAAATTTTTAATTTCTTGGGGTGGATTAATATTTTTGATAATTAACTTTAGATTATTTAGGGTGAATTAACAGAAAAGATTCGAATAAATTTGGAGTAATCTAACATACCTTAGTTTTCGCCCACTAGTAGCAGCGTACACAGTGGCTTAAAGGATCAGGGTTCTTCTCTCTGACAACACAAGGCCACATAGAGTGAGAATAACACAGGAAAAACCGGGAACCAAGTTTGTCTGTTCTACCCCAGTCGCCATCCATATTCATCTGGCCTTCATTCCAAGCGATTGTAAACTTTTTTGTTCTCTGAAAACTTGCTCTAATGAAAACCAATTTAAAGAGTCTGTTCAAATATGCTCGCATTAAAACTTACGGATTTTCACTTGAAAGGCATCGAAAAACAGCGGGATAAGTGGCAACAAGTCATCGAAAATAATGGTGATTATCTCATTAAAAATGAAATGTTATTGTACTTGAATAAAACAGATAAACAAAAAAGAATATGATTTATGACTCAAACTGATATTTATAAATCCTATATGAGCCAAAATAAAAGGTAAACTCTCTTCAAAGTACACCATATCACCTAATTTATGCGACGATTGACCGTATTGCATTTACATTGTAGTAAAGTATCCTCATTTCATGGCCCATCAAAATTTGTTTTAAATCAGTATATTTGTGTTAAGTTATTCAGCTAGAAAGAGAATAGGTTAAAATCGTTTTATTTCAGCACCAGTGTCTTTCCAGCTGAGCAATGGGGAGAGGCAAAAGATCATTCAGGCCTTCAATAATGGTACCAACATTCATACTTTGACTTCCATCTTCAAAGTCCATTCAAGAACCATCAAGAGAACAGTGACTAAGTTTAAATGAGAGAACAGTAGAGAGGAAAACTGGATCGTGATGTCACAACAGGAAGAGGGTTCATCATTTCAATTTAGAGCTAAGGAGATCAATTAGAAAAGATCCAACTCAATTCATAAGGCACGTGAGAGAGGAGTTTCATCTATGATAGTCCTAAGAGCAGTAAAAAAGACTTTAAACTAAAATCGTACGTGAAACGCATAAGACAACTTGTTACACTATCACAGAAAGTTAGACGGTTAGAGAGGGCGAAGATCATCATAAATAAGTTGGGAAATGATCCTAATATATATATATATATATATATATATTTCAATCCTTCATGAGCTTCTGATCCTTAACTATGATTAATTAATGATGAACGTTATATATATATATATATATATATATATATATATATATATATATATATATATATATATATATATATATATATATATATTAAAAGTGCAGGATACTAATATTCCTCTCGGAAACGTATTATGTCAATTTAAACCTAGCAGTGTGTTTTCATTATTATTTCATTTTTGATATGCATAACATAACACTGTATTCACCCATCTACACATAAAATGAACATATCTCTCTTTCTCTTTCTCTTTCTCTTTATTTATCTATGAGTTTGCCTCAAACGTAGAATAAATTAAAAATGTTTGAAAAATAATTCTTCTTCTTCTACTTCTTTTGCTGTATTTCAAACAGAATTTAAATTGGAATGTTCTTTTTAATCGCTAAAATCAGCCATATTCACAAACCTGTCAACATATCATAATTTCCTTTATTAAAAAGTTATTAAAAACAAAATAAAACACTTTTTTGAAACTTTATTTGAGGAAGATTAAACTGATTGAAAGTTTAATGAATCTTAATTACTTACTTTTATTTTCAACTATCGCAGAAAACCATTTTTGTCACTCGAAGTTGTGTGTTTTTTATGAGGCATTGATAGATTTATTGAGTTCGCATTTTTAAGTACGTACATAATTGTAAAAATTACTTAACGAATACAACGTGGACGCCTTTTTTATGTAATTTTTTAAAACTACGCTGCAATCTTAAAAATTTTGGAAAATATCCTCCGTATTTATTTGATTTTAGGTACTTTGGCTTTAAACGCTCTTATTTTTTGACAATATCGCACACACACACACACACACACACACACACACACACACACACACACACACACACACACACACACACACGTGCACACATACACTCACACACAGACAATATTCCAAATTATTTAAAAAATACTGGAGAGAGTAAGGTCAATGAATTGTAGTAAGCTTTTTCATTTATGATTAGCAAATATAGTTTTTACTTAAAAGCAATATCACATAACCTCTACAAATTAATACAGAATTTTAAAAGATTTGAAAGTTCATAAATTATTATAATTAAAATAAAAAAAAACAAAAAACAATTCTTGTAAAAATTCATTATTTATAGAATTTTTTTCTTAAGACAATAGTTTCCATAATATTATTCAGAAAATAAATTACAAGCTTTTCTAATTAAACAATGTTTTAATTTTATTGATTTTTTTACTTTACGATTCTGAGCAGATTTTCTGTAAAGGGGCATCCTGTTTGACATAAAAAAATGTGATTTAAATCCTCCAAGGACTTGTCCTTTTAACTAATATAAACATTAAGCGTTTCTAAAATGAATTTCTGAAATGTCATAAAATTAAGTAAGTGGAGGTAACAGAGGTAAAAAAAATTATCTAAATATTTTCTAAAAAAGAAACGTTTCTAAAAAATTTAATTCATTCTTGAATAAGTCCTGAAAGTTTCATTAAAACCCGGAAATTGTTTAAGTTTTGCATGCATGTCCAAAACAATGTATATTTCACTGCAAAGCGACGCTCAAATTTCCCACACCTATTTATAGCCACCCATTGACATACAAAAATAATTTAAGTAAAATTTCGAAGGTTCGAAAAAATTAAAAATATGATTTAATAATAAAAAATCCGTTAGTCTTTCGTCTTAATAATAACATAAAGCTTTTGTTTTTATTAAGCGTTGAGCTTTTTTTCAAACTCAATTTTTAGTGTATCTTTGGAGGTACCTACGTGATTGAAAAGCAGTTATCAGTTCATGGGGAATAATTTAGCCAAAACTTATACAGAGTTATTTCCCCTGAAATTTTCTTATTTGTAACTTGATGAAAATTCCATATGCAAGATTTCATTAGAAATCTGTCTTTCTTATAAAAATGGTAAAACGATTCATATACTGCTTATAGGCATTGAAGTTAACTGTGATTTTATAACGCTTAGTTAATTTCCAATATATTTGAATATGATCAAACGTCATCATACTACCGGTTGACAAAGGCAATGCAACTGTAGTGATGGACAAATCAGATTATACAGGAAAGCTGGAAGACCTCATTATAAATGGTACCTAAAGCAAAGTAAAAAAGGATCCTACAATGAAAAAGGGACGCAAAATGTCACAGATACTAATCAAGAGCAAGTATCACTTCGCACCTGAAATGTATAGGTAGTTGTCGCAGCGTTACATCAAGCTACCTCACATATACGAACTCTCTAAGATTTACAAAGACGGTATTCCGCTCAGGCCGATTGTTAGTTGTCAAAGCTCTGTGTGCCACCCTCTGAGATATAATTGTAGATATAATTGACCCATTGAACGGAAAGCATTGGGTTCGCCATTATCACCAGCAATGACGAATATATATATGGAATACTTTGAGGAAATGGTATTAGAATCTATATCTCTAAGGCCAACTCTCTGGTTAAGATACGTAGATGACACCTTCATACTCTGGCCACATCATGAAGATGTTCAGGTTCTACTGGACCATGTGAACTCAATAAGACCTTCGATACAGTTCACAATGGAGAAAGAGAGTAACAACACACTCCCATTCCTGGATGTTCTAATATCTCCAACAGAGCATGGGTTAAAGACATCCGTATATTGTAAACCGACATTCACCGGACAGTACCTCAATTTCAAGTCCCATTATCCATACAGTGTAAAGAAAGGGATCGTCTGCTGCTTACAACACCAAGCAAAACTCATAAGTGGCGACCCAGAGACATTAGATAAAAAATTGGTCAGTATAAGCAGTACCCTACAGCGTAACAACTACCCTGGGTACATGGCAGCAGCCCCAATAAACTGGGATAGGCGGGTACAAGAGGAGGACAACAACATTCAGAAAACATTTGCCTGCCTTATGTGATGGGGTTATTGATGAAAACACAAAGAATTTGCGGTCCATATAACATCAGGACAACCTTTAATAACTGGATGACACTTCGCAGATACCTCTCACGAGGAAGACCCCCCCATAGAGGAGAACATGACTAAAGGCTGTGTGTATGCTATCCCGTGCAGCTGCGGAAAGAAATATAAAGGGGAGACAGACCGCTCCCTTAAGGTAAGTTTTCAAGAACATCAAAAAGCTGTAACACTAGGGGAAGTGGAAAAATCAGGCGTGGCTGACCACATATGAGAGAAAAGGGAGATCACCACCCTCTGTGGGATCAGGTTGAAATCTTAGACAAAGAACACCATTGGAAAATTCGTAAACTTAAGGAATCAGCATATATGCTAGGCCACAAAAATATCCTGAGCCAATCAAGCATAGAAATGAATACAATATGGGAACCAGTAATAAGGAGTGCCAGAGAAAAGCAATAATAACAACGAAAATTGCAATATGAGCTCTTGTAAAAAAATAGTTAATGATAACAGCAAAAATTGCAATATGGACACTGGTAAAAATAGTCGCTGAAGATATTAAGTTTATTAGTCCCAGAAATTCATGCACAGATGTCCCCAATGACACATGGAACAGTGGATAAAGGCGTTGGTTAGATTCAGTGACAGGACCCAAAGAGTTGTGAGTTTAATACCTGGTTAAGGCAGTCGTGAATTAACAGGAGATAACTGATAACTGACATCCATTAGACATGGCACGTGGAACTAGAACAGTCTACCCCAGTGAGCGAAATAAAGGATTCAATTCGACATTCCAACCACCCGAAGAAGGCCGGAGCAAACAACGGCTGAAACGTTGTAATAAATATGGCAACATATGAGGACAATAGTCCGAATAATGTAAATAGTGTGCATAATACCTCATCTCAGAAATATAGACAGATATTGAATAAGATTATTTTCATTGAACACCAGCATGTCCCGAATGTACATTTTATGGTCCGTTCAATTAAACGAATAATGGAAATTGATTATACAAAGATCTCTATTAATTAATTTCAGTAAGCATCAATAAGCACACATCTCCAAAATTTTTTTGTTTTAATTTCTGTTTTGAATTAAATAAACACTAATGATGATCGGAGATCAACATGATTTTAATATAAAAAAAATTAAATATGTTAATCTCTAAATCAAATATTTATTTGACACATGTCCGGCAAAAAGGAAAGAAAAAGAAAGATTTTTGCATCATTTTATGGCAATAGATCACATCTTGATTGCATGACATAATCTAACAAGGCTTTATAATCGATTAAAGAAAAGAACACCTTATATTTGAAAATCGATAAATCTTCGTCTCACAAAAACTATAGCTGAATTTTTGACATATTAGAAGGTCACATATACAAATAATAAAAAAATGCATTCAAGTTAAAAATTTTAAAACGCATTTACAATCAGAATTTGTAATTATTAGGCGCCTAAACTGAAGTTATATCGTGTGATACTTAAATTTAGAATTTCCAAATTGTTTTCATTGATTAATAAGTATTTCCTCCGATGACTGGACAGAATTTCGGTCACGCACGCACACACACATACAAAGAGAGGAGATGGATAGATAGTCAAAGGAAGAAAGCATAATACTTATCTGAGATCAACACAAAGTTTCATTTCTTATTCATCAAGACTCGAATTAGAATTATTGTATTAATTAAAGAATGTCCATTTTATTATTTTATAAACGCTTGTATAATTTTCAAATTACAACCTTTTCTACACCCTATCTATCTATCTATCTATGTACATTGTGCGATGTATATGTATGTATGTTGCGGCATTCACACTGGATCGGTTAAGCCGGCTCCTTCCAAGGAATTCACCGCGTCCGGAACGAAGGCCGACCAAGCACGGCGATCCGTCGCCAATGCTGAACGGCGGTGAATACTTGAAACGGAGTAACAAGGGAGTTTGAACTTCACACGCGGTCCCCACACCTCGCGTGCTATCCCAGTGGAGGGAGGAATATGCTCTTACTTGCCGCAGAATTTCCACAGACGCAGAGGCAGGAGTAACCAAGAGGCCGCCGGATGCCGGTGCAGACGCCGAATGGTTTTGAATTCAGAGTTGACCTTCTCCTAGACCAGTTGCCATCCAATACAATAGAACCCAGTCTGTTCTGCTATTTACCCATAGTTGGAGGGAGAAGAAGAGGATTCACACCTTTCCAATGCACGTAAGTGAATGTAACGGATTCGACTGGGATTCGAACTAGGCTCTACGAGCCGTTATCCATTACTCCACCGTGCCTCCTCACATTGTGCGATGGATAAAATGTCGTCTAAATTATACAAAAATGAAAATAAAGCTTTCATAAAGCTGTCGTAAATAAGAGATTGACTGTGAGACTCCTTTACGACACCATACTCGTTTACGGCCATTTCTCTGGATTACGACAATCAGCCATATTCGAGAATACCTGGAGCACGTGATGTGAACCCTGCTTGTATTTTGCCGAATAAAGCTTGGATTAACTTATCTTCTAAGTCTCAGTCTTCATTCTTGACAATTTATTCGGCAAAATATCTTATAAAGCGCCATGCCGGAGTCTGTATCAAGTTTTGGCTATAAACCAAGAGTATTGGATATCGACCCAAATTCAACACGTGCCGCCAGAGAATGGCGGCACTGGCGTACTATATTCACCAACTATTTAGACGACTACGAAGACAGAATCCCCAACAAACTACGGGCATTGATAAGCTGTGTAAGTCCTACAGCTTTCGAATTCATTGAATCCTGCGAAGATATCGAATCGGCACTAAATCGACTGGGCTCAATATACGTTAAAATACCGAATGAAGTCTTTGCCCGCCATCTACTGGTCACACGGAAGCAAAGACAAGATGAATCGATTGACGATTTTTTCCAAAGTCTCGAAAAATTAAGGCGAGACTGCAACTTCAAGGACAGAACGGCTAAGCAAGTCGGTGATGAAGTTGTGAGAGATGCTTTCAATTGTGTGATAACATCACCAGCAATCCGACAGAAAATAAAAACTTGGAACTGCAGACAGCTCACGAACAAGCACTAACACTGGATTTGGCCCAGAAAAATAATGCGGCTTGTGTTTCTCCCGCCAATCCAGCCATTGCCGTCATTAACATCAGGAGACCACGTGGCGACTCGACGGGCAGTAGTAGCGAAGAAAAAAATAATCAAACCGCTGTCGCTGTCACATTCAACCAAAGATTTAACAATTCTTGTAAGAAAACTTCCACTACAGCTTTAAATAATAACACCGGTAAGAAAGCTTGTTTTTTCTGTGGTATTATACCTTACCATAAACGATCCATTTGCCCGGCACGTGACGTAATTTGCCATCGCTGTGATAAGCAGGGACATTACCAAAAATTGTGTAGGTCATCAAATGTGACAACTAATGCTATGATTCATTCAGCTTCTGGTATTTCTGTAAACACTACTAACGTACCAGTGGGACTTTCCCAGGCTGCTACTTTCGTCATGATTAAAAATAGAACCTTCAATACTTCAATAGATTCTTGTGCTTCTGAAAATTTTATCAGCAAAAAAGTGGTGGATTTATTGTCTCTGAGGATTTTTCTCTTGTCAAAAAAAGTAAGTATGGCCCAGAAAAGTATTAATAGCCGGTCTAATGGCTTTGCAGTAGTCGATTTTAAACTGGGTCTTAACGATAAATTATATACTTCCGTTCCTTTGACTATCATGAAGGACCCCTGTTGTGATGTTGTTCTTGGACGGGAATTTCAATCCTGACATCTTAAGGTCACGTTTGAATATGGCGGTTATTTACCGGAACTCGTTGTGAAAGACACGGGTGTCTGTCTCGCCCTGGAAGCTGCTGATATAGCTGAACCAACTTTGTTCCCAGGAATTTCAGCTAAATGCAAACCGATTACTACTAAATCAAGACGTTTTAGTAAAGAGGACTCTGATTTTATTGTTGTGGAAATTAGCAAACTTCTGGAAGATGGGATTATTGAACCCAGTATTTCACCGTGGCGTGCACAATTAGTAGTAGTTAAAGATGAAGCTAAAATACACAAAAAAACGATTATGTGTGGACTATTCCCAAATCATAAATATCTACACAGAACTAGACGCTTTTCCTTTACCAAGAATTTCCGATCTGGTTGCAAGTCTTGACAGGTATAAATACTTTTCAACTTTCGATCTAAAAAGTGCCTACCATCAAATCAAGCTCAAACAATCTGACAGGAAATATACTGCTTTTGAAGCAAATGGCCAACTTTTTCAGTTTACCCATCTCCCATTTGGGGTAACTAATGGTGTCCCTGCTTTCCAACGTGCTATGAATGAAATTGTAAAAGAAGAAAATCTGACTGATACATTTCCCTATCTTGATAATGTGATAATTGGAGGTGAAACAGAAGAGGAACCTGATAACAATGTGGAAAATTTTATGAGGGTAGTGAGGAAAAGACACTTGACTTTGAATACTTCCAAAACCATAAATAAAGTAACTACATTAAATACCTTAGGGTATTGTGTAGGGAATGGGAAGATAAAGCCTGACCCTGAACGAATGAAGCCATTGCAGGAACTACCACCACCTAAAAACATGAACAGTCTGAAGAGAATCAGGGGAATGTTTGCTTACTACGCTAAATGGATCCCTGAATTCTCAGAAAAAATACAACCCTTAGTGAAAGCGGATCGGTTCCCATTGGAAGAGAAGGCACTTAAGGCATTTAATACATTGAAATCGGAACTGTGTAGAGCGACCTTATGGGCTATTGACGCGAACCTACCCCTTCAGTTAGATTGTGATGCTTCGGACTGTGCTGTATATGCCGTACTTAGCCAAAATGGAAGGCCCATAGCATTCATGTCAAGATCACTCCATGCAAGTGAAAAGGGATATAGCATCGTTGAGAAGGAAGCTCTAGCCATAATAGAGGCAGGACGAAAATGGAAGCATCTCCTGTCCCCACATCACTTCAAATTATACACAGATGCAAGGTCTGTAGCATTCATGTATGATAACAGGAAGCGCACTAAAGTGAAGAATTCGAAAATCAATGAATGGCGAATGGAACTCGGCAAATTATCCTTCGACATTGAATATCAACCAGGAAGAAACAATGTAGCTGAAGACACTTTCAGTCGCACTTATTGTGCACTATTAAGTTGTCAAATTACAGTTCTGGTGGAATTACATGAAAAACTATGCCATCCAGGTGTCTCAAGACTTTTACATTTTGTGCGGTCAAGAAATCTCCCCTTTTCAACTGAAGATGTCAAGAAAACCTGCGCATCCTGCAAGATTTTTGCAGAACACAAACCCCGGTTCTATCGACCAACTGAAGGTACACTGATAAAAGCCACTGGTCCGATGCAAAGGATCAGTATTGACTTTAAGGGGCCCCTCCCAACAGCTTCCTGCGATCCATATTTGTTAGTCATCGTTGATGAATATTCACGATTTCCATTCTCATATTCCTGTCCAGACATGCAAATTTCCACAGTCATAAAGTGCCTGGAACTTCTTTTTAGTATGACTGGAATGCCAGACTACATACATTCAGATAGAGGCCGTTCTTTTATATCCCAGGAGCTAAAGGAATATTCACTTGGTAAAGGGGTTGCTACCAGTAACTCGACGCCCTATTACCCACAGGGTAATGGTCAAGTCGAACGGTATGTCGGGGTTGTTTGGAAAACAATCCAATTGGCGCTTAAGTCACTCAAGCTATCAGATAAACATTGGGAGCAGGTCCTACCACAAGTTCTTCATTCTATGCGGTCCCTGTTATGTACTACAACAAATTGTACACCACATGAACGTTTTTTTAAATTTCAGCGACGCACAACCCATGGAAACTCTCTGCCATCTTGGTTGATGAATCCGGGGCTGGTGTTGTTGCGTCGATTCATTCGTACTACTAAGAATGACCCCTTAGTGGATCGAGTTAACCTGATCGATAGTAATCAATCATTTTCATGCGTCAGATATCCAGACGGGAGAGAGTCAACTGTGTCAGTTCAAGACTTGACCCTAGATCCTGCTGGCTCCGAGACATTTTCACCCCAGCAGATGTTTCAGCAGTTCTCCAAGGAGATCCCTTCCAAACCAGCAACTGTTGAACCGCCAACCATGCAAAATGAGCATTTAATGAGCCCAGGAAGTGATGCCGATATAGAAGACCACGATTCGTCATGCAGAGAGATTGTGCAAACACTACGGAGGTCAGGTCGTGTGTCGGTGACCCCAAAAAGGTATGGCTGGGACTAAAATAAGTACTCCCTTCTAATGGGGAGGGATGTCGTAAATAAGAGATTGACTGAGACTCCTTTACGACACCATATTCGTTTACGGCCCTTTCACTGGATTACGACAATCAGCCATATTCGAGAATACTAGGAGCACGTGATGTGAACCCTGCTTGTATTTTGCCGAATAAAGCTTGGATTAACTTATCTTCCGAGTCTCAGTCTTCATTCTTGACAAGATATATTTACTAAGATTACACAAAAATATCTTGAAATACTAAAGAGTAAATTTATTCAATAAATTCATCATTGGCTTCAAACACGGCATACAGTCGACTTCGGAATCGTTTGCAACTCTTCTGGACGGTCTTTTTGTTTAAATTTGTGAATGCTGCCATAATCCTCGCCTTCAGTTCATCTTTGGTGTTACAAGGAGTTTTGTTGGTCTCTCACTCAACTGCGCCCCACACATAATAATCAAGGGGGTTGTAGTCTGAGGAGTTAAGTGGCCAGATGTAAGGGGTGATGTGGTTGCAGAAATTGTCTGACAGCCATGATTGGGTTCCCTTGTTTGTGTGGCATAGTGCAGAGTCCTGTTGCCAAGACATAAGGTCTTCCAGCAACCCCACTCTTGACCCAGAGCAGTACTACCCCCTCAAGGCCCTTGATGTAGGCTTCCGTGTTGAGTCTGAGTCCCTTACCAGCAAATTCGGGAGTTCTTTTCTTAGCAGAACTTCAGAGTGAGTTTTCCTTGCTGTCGTACCTTCGTAATCACCATTAGACTCATTCATCTCTTTCCGAATCCTCTGCACTGCCCTCAGATTCGCAATCAAGCATTCTGAAATGTTCGTGCTGGAGCTTTCGACGCAAATGCCAAGCAGTGCATCATTCTGTTTCCAAATTTCCGGCAGATTGAATTGCGTTTTCACACAGACGATATCCAACTCACCCTACTATAGTGTGGAGTCGTCAAAATCAAAAACAAACAAAGTTCATGTGCGAAATTAAAAATATAAAATGAGGACAATTTACCCATCGCAGTATCTATCTATCTATCTATCTATCTATCTATCTATCTATCTATCTATCTATCTATCTATCTATCTATCCCGGGGTGCAACAGTAAAATTGTCCAAATCGTTGAACAGCAAAATTGTTCAAGTGTTGGAATAAGCTTTAAACCATTGTATCTTAGAAATGATTAAATATATCTTACTGGAATTCTCCGAGGTTTTATAACACTATTGGACTCTATTTTGAGGAATAAGAATGTATCGTGATGAATTCGATCATAAAAGAAAATGACATTAATTAATCATAGTTAAAGATCGGAAGCTCATGAAGGATTGAAATAAAGTTCCAATATATATATATATATATATATATATATATATATATATATATATATATTATTCCAAGATGATTTTCCAACTGTTTTTAAGATAATCTTCGCCTTCTCTAACATTCTAATTTTCTGTCCTGAAGTAGAAAGGTGTCTCTCACGTTTCACTTACGATCTCATTTTCAGATCGTTTTCCACTGTTCTTTGGACTGTCATAGATGAAACTCTTCTCTCACCTGCCAAACGTCTTATGGATTGCGTTGGATCTTCTCTAAATGATCTCTTTAGCTTTAAGTTGAAATTATTATCCTTCTGGCTTTTGTGACATGATCCAGTTTTCCTCTCTATTTTTCCTTCTTTTTTAAACTAATTTACCGTTCTCTTGATGGTTCTTGAATGAACTTTGAAGAACTTTGAAGATGTAATCCAGAGTATGAATGTTGGTACCATTATTGAAGGCCCGAATGATTTTTTCCTCTCACCATTGCTTAGTTTAGAAGACAGTGGGGCTGACACAAACCTGTTCTCTTTCTACCTGAATAACTCAAAGCGTTTTTCAGTGATTCTTACGATAGTATCAGGATGGCTAAACGTCTTATCTGAAAACCTGGAAAAAGGAAACTCAGTTTAGGTTTTTTAGATATTAAACATTTTGTGGGATGGACAATTATGCTGTAACACGATTTTGAGAATTTTGCTGTTACACTCGGTATATATATATATATATATATATATATATATATATATATATATATATATCTGGGGTTAGAGAGAGAGAAAGAGTGGGGGTAGAGGGAGACTCTAATCATATGAAAAGATAGCATGTCTCCAAATGGATGTGGGCTTGGACTGTAAATTTATGTTTGAGTTAAACATCACGTATTCAGTGGCATTAAATATTTTGTGGGCTCGAAAGAATGCTTGTCTCCTTCTAATGAAATCTCTTCGAAGAAAAAGATAGAAAGAAAAAAAAGCAAAGCACGAACAACTATTTTTTGTTTTACTTTAAAACATTAAAAAGCCTTCCATCCTCAACAATATCATGTCTGGGAACAGAGATCATATCATATACACTCGCTAACTAAATGTACAAAAAAGACGTTTGCATGTATCTATGTTTGTATGTGAAATTATATATAAAAGACAGAGAGAGAGAGAGAAAGAAAGAAAAAGCTTTATTTTTTAATTTTAATTCTGTTTCTTTCTCACACAGCAGAGCAGAGAGATGAAAGTGTACGAACTCTGATATACATATCTACAAGACATCTGCATATATATATATATATATATATATATATATATATATATATATATATATATATATATATTAAAGTAAAATAAATCCTTGGGTATATAATCCGAGTGGATACTAGTAAAAATATTAAAACTGATACACAAAGGAGAGATCGATGTATTTTATTTAGGCAGAGCAATATGAATGAATAATAATAAAGAAATCTCTTTTTACCTCATGTGGGGAATAGACTATTTCGGCAGACGATGAAATTGGTTGTCTGTCTTTTCAATACCGATGTGGAATGAAGTTCACGTCCATAGAGGAAGTAGCAGTTAACTGTAAGGATGTGATATTAGAAGCTAAAGAGTCAACCTAAAATATAACTAGCAGAAAATACGTAATATTGTGTTCACACTTTTCAATGTTTAAGTCAGATGATACGCACCAGAAAGGGGTCAAGGCGGGTGGTAACTATCTATCTTGAAAGGGAGAAGGTATATTAAACAAGTCTGAGAATTTTAACACTATGAAGGCAAATTGGGTGAAATAGGAAAGAATAAATTTAAATTTAAAATTAAAAATGGATTTAAAAATAAATTTGAAAATAATTTTAAAAGATATATAAATGTAACGAGGGCGTAAGGGATTAATAGAAAGAGAATTAAGGGAATATTTTAAGTAGTGGAAAGTTTAAAAAGTATAATTAATATAGCATAAAAAGGTTTTAGAGGACGTGAGGGTGGGTGAGGGACGTAAGGTAGTTAAAAAAGCAAAATTACACTATGAAAATTTGAATTATATCGACATTGAAGATTTAGAGCGGATGGGAGTCGAGGAATGATTTAGTGTAGCTAATTAAGGCGAAATTATATTATGGAAATTTGAATTTGTTTTTATGTCGACATTTGAACACTAATTTGTTTCTCTGATTCAATAGTTGGCTTTCATTATTGTATTTTATTATTTTAACTTTTTCTTATAAGCATAAATTACACCTACCTCAAAAGCTGTGGGAAGTTGGTGCAGAGCCAATAATTTTCAAAACTATTTGTGGGTTTAAATTTTCCTCCTTTAATTTCCAAAAGTTTTTTGAAAGTGCTGTTTGGTGTTTAAGTTTAGGGTTAGGGAATGAGTGTTTATGGGTATAAAATCTTTGTTTCCACTTCCCTGTAGCAATTCCATTGTAAACTTTTTTTTAATTTTCTGTTATGGGAACTTACCCATAATAATGGACTATTCCGGACGTCATAAACACTGCGCCTCAAGAGGAAGCAACAGAGAGAGTCAGTTCAGAGTCAGAGACAGAGTCAGAGACAGAGTCAGAGACAGAGTCGAGTCAGACGATTACTGTAAGACATTGGAATAGTGATACTTGTCGAGACAACATAGTTCTCTCTAACCAAATCTTACTAATACTTCTACTTCTTTGTACATATTTATGTTTGTAATATATCTGTGTTATTCCATACCTGTGTCCGAGTTATTATTCATTGGTTCTACCATTGGACCATCACCGTGGTACAAGGAACTTGGACCATAACATTTTCCGTACTTTCTTTGGGGAAAATGGTCGCTTAATATATAACATTGGTAGCTTTGCATTTGCCCTCAACTGGACAATTATCTTTTGATCTACAACTACAAGAGGGTTCGATACCAGGTCCCATAGAAATTCCTTAAAATTTGGTTGTGTGAGCTAATAATTTTATAAATGTTATTGGTACATGAGTAGCTAATCTTAATCGTTTTCCTATTGAAAATCTTACTTAGAGCTTTACTTTTGGAAGTGCTTATTGATTAACTTTAGGAAATACTGTCCAATGTTAATATTGGACAGTTTGAAGAAGACCGGGGGTGAACTATATAGTTTTTCTTTTTCTGTATCTACGTTTAATTTCAAATATCTCAGTGTTATTTATAGGGATTATGTAAGACAATTTATTTTTAAAACCATTAATTAAATAAAAGGTATACATCTTTGGTATGGACTTTTACCATTCTATATGCAATATTTAAATTATTTGCGAAATTGGTTTTGAAAACTGACATTGAAAAGTGTGATCACTATATTAGGTATCTTCGGCAAGGTCAATTTTAGAGATGAGATGGTTTATGGTTTCCTGATATTTTAGATCCACACTATTATGTATGTTTTTGCCTGAAAGTTCCGAGTGAAAAGACCCTGGTCTTGCGCAGCAAGACTAAAGCCTCACGTTCCAAACATTAATCCGGATGCTCGTAACCATCGATGAGTGTTAACTTTATCAACATCGGCTTTATTAGAACGTTCTGGATATTGGCCATGCAGAAGTTTATCTTACCAGCGTTGTTTCATTTGTTCAAGAGCTTTATTCTTGGCTTTCTTTTTCATATTTTTGCCGCAATGGTTGGTTCTTGGGTTCTGGTTTTGTTTTCTACAGAATCTATCAAATGTAAATCTCGTTTGTATTTACAACCTTTCATGATTGAATAATTTTTCTTTTAGTTTTCGTGAGGTTTGACTAATTGTATCATGTTTCCTTTGTTAGTAAACCAATAGAAGTTGAAAGAGGTTTTATTCAGCTAGAATTGTCATGCAAGATATGAACTATCTATAAGCAGTCTTCATCATTATGTTTAGAAACTGTCTTGCCTTAGAATCCATTCGTCTGATGCCATTTAGATTCAATTCCAAGATGTTGAAGTTAGATTGAACCATTGGGATGGCAAGGCTATTAATGGCCATAATTCTAATCTGAGAATTCAACTCAGTTCTTAATAAGTCGCACCCTTCCATAGAATTCTTTTCGGAATATTTCTTTCATTTTTTTATGGTGAATTCCTTCACCCTCATTTACACCGAGACACTTATAAGCTTCTTTTTGCTCTAAATCTTTGACTGTTATCCCAGGGCCAAATAGAGAAGATTTGTTGTAGTGATCCTCGTAAAATTGTGGCTTTAGCACGTTTATCCAAACCGAATTCCATTCCAATGTCATCACTAAAATATTTTACTGTTTTTCAGGAGACCTTCAAGCATACAGCATTAAATCATCCATGTAAAATAGATGGCGTATTTTCTTTTGAGATATCTTATAGTCATATACTGTCCTGTTAAGTTCGCTGGTTAATGCTATTAGGGATGGACAGAATAGTAAAGGAGACAAAGCGTCCCCTTGAAATATTTATATGTTGATGTTTATTTTACTAGACTTATACATTCCATTTATATGATTAAGTTGAAGTGTTGTTTTATATATCGACATACTTTGATGAAACTGATGACGACGGTTGATATTTTGTATATATTTAAAGACCTTAAGATCCAGAATTGGGTACAGTATTGTTATTATTGTATGTTATGTTTCCTGCTTCGGAGCTGGGCCCAAACTAGGGTCCTTAGGCCCTATAGGAGAATTGTCATTTAATTGCTAGCACTTTTCTTAGTATATCGGATTTTCCTTGTAGAGCGATCAACCTGGGACACTGTTAGTAAAATTGTCTATTTCTTTTCTCACGAGGCCTAGTGCTCCGATTACTATTGGTACAGACTCAGTCTTCATTCCGCACATTCTGCTATTCTTGGACAATTTCGCGATCATGTTCATTGAGGTGTTGTTTATTATTATTATTATTATTATTATTATTATTATTATTATTATTATTATTATTATTATTATTATTATTATTCCTTTGATTTCTGGTGTGTTCTCATTTCTTTCTGGGTCCCGACCAGAGACCTAAGGTCGGAAATGGCGTCATGGCATTTTCGACTGAGCAATTTAAAAACAAACAAACACAGACACATATTTTACATAGATAAAACCCTTCGTAAGGTATGGGCTGTACTTGTGATTACTATCTTTTGTATTTCTTTAAGGCATGGGCTACCAAGAATCCCTTCAATAAGTCTATTGGAATCTTTTCCAGCCAATCCGAGGGCTCCAACTACGAAAGTAATTGTTGATCTTCTCCTGTGCCCATGTCTTCCATTTATCATTATTATTAGTATTATTAGTATTATTATTGCAGCTTAACTTTATTAAATTTGCCACAGGCTAAAATATTGGAGTGCCCAGTGATGATCGACGTCACTTGAAATGTTTTACGTGATTTGCTTATCAAACATTATTGCGCCATAATGACCTTCTCCAATGTCGGCGATGTGCTTTTGGGGCTTTAAATTAAGAAACGGAAGTCAATGCGAACAGGTGCCCGCCTGTCATCGAAAGCACGTAGACAAACGCGGGCGGGGGTGGGGTGAATAAAATGTTTCGAACCCATCCTCTTATTTAAACGGTGAAACATAACAATGCACAAAAGACTTTTTATCTCTTTTTTTCTTTTCTTTGACTCGTTCGTTTGAAGTTTGGCTTTTTGTTTTAAATCGACTTAAGAGATTAGCCAGAGGAAGATATATATATATATATATATATATATATATATATATATATATATATATATATATATATATATATATATATATATATATATATTAGCCAAAACCAGCCTAAACGCCTTTAAAACTAACCGTTGAAGTTATCGCAATATTTGGCAATAAAATGGTTGAGTGAATATATTGGTGGACAAATCAACATTGACCACTTGAAAAAATATTTTGGATGGGAAACCTCTTAATAGAATATCAGTCATAGATCTACACGTTTCTTTATTGAATGTCTCATCAAAGAAAGAAAGAAAATCAATGATGGAGAAATAATTTCTAAAAAGTTTCTACGGCATATTCTGAGTGTTTCATTTAAATATCTGTTTCATAATATTCATCGATACGCAAGGTAAGATATAAGAATTCTTTTCTGAATATAACGAAGAACTGCAAAATTAAAAACAGGCACCAAATAATTTGGTAGGGGATAGTTTCACCTATCGTCCTGTTTACACTCCTCCCCAGTCATTTGAATGGGAATGGAATGTTTTACGTTGTATTAATTGATACACTGTTCACACTATTCCCCCTTTCTTTCTTTCTTTCTTTCTTTCTTTCTTTCTTTCTTTCTTTCTTTCTAAAAAAGATTATAAAACAGGAACATGTCTGGTGCCCATCTCAAAAGAATTCTACTCGGTGCTGATATCAGTGGGGGAAAATAAAATCCAGTTTATCCTCCTCCTTTGTCTTTTGTATAAGAGTAGAGGTTTATCCCTTGTTCCCGTTTTGAAGTAGAATTTAGAAGCAACCAAAAACTAAGATTGGGTTTCCGGTTGTTGTTTCTAAAGTTCATTTCTTTGTTTTAAAACCATGTCCTTCTTTCCAAGATGAAGCTGAATTGAGCGCAACATTGAGAAATATCTGCTTTTAAGATTTTCTCGTCGATTAAAGAAAATCCAGTTTTATTAATACAGTTTGTCTGACCCTTAAAGTATAGGACAGCGGTAAGAATTCATTTATATTCAAATAGTTTGAATTATACAGAAAGTCACATCCATTTTTGGTATCAACTAAGATCATAGTATTATGTAATAAATGTCATTTCTTAAGTTTTGAAAAATTTGTCGAAATTGAATAATTGAATGAATTTAAAAAATATGATTTCACATGCATTTTGAGAAACATATCGAAGGAATATTAAATACAGACTTGATAAAATAAGACATTATTTGTCAACGCGCATAAAACGTACGAAAAACGTAAGTTATATTTTATTCATCTATTTTTCAAAATTGACTTTTTTCGAAATATAAATATTATCAACGAATGTGATACCTTTCGTTTATAGCACGTTTTCTTCTTTTAGTTGTTGTTGGAACCTCTTAATATTTGGCATGTCATAGGTCTATTATTCTTAACGTTTGCGTATCTATCTGGTATAGCAATATTTCGTTAGCGTATTTTATTTTAAATTGGCTTCACTCCAAGCAAGACAGAAAAGCCAGTAAGACTCAAGGGGTTGCAGGAGTGTGGAAGGATTAGGAATAGAAACATTAATATTGAGCTGGAAGAGAAAAGAGTAATCGGGAGGACAGTAGGTAGCGATTGATATTGCATTTAAATTTTTGCAGATTAAAGTTGGCTGGAAAGCATGGTGCCAGAAGAGACTTCCACAAGCTAGAAGTGTGAGAAAACAAGCTGTTAGCATAGAACTTACGGTTAAATCTAGCCAGCTCAATTGTAAATTGATGAGATCTTGACACTAGTCTAGTAATGCGCTTAAATTTAAAAAATGTCTAGGTATCATAGCGATGAGCTCATCCGAACAATTACCATAAAAGTATTTATAGAAAAGACACCTTACGGCAGTGGGAAAGTGACTGAAGCTGAGCCATGAGATCAGAGATTTTATCAAGGAGCTCAAGGTAGATAGCAGGGTCACCGGACCATATGTAGCAGCAATATTCTAAGCATGGATGACTTATAGATATGTAAGATAGATTCTGGGGAGAAAAATTGTCTTGCACGACACAGTGAACCAACATTCTTAGCAGCTGACCAAGCAATGGAGTCACTTTCCTGGAGGTTAGCATAAGCCATGCCGAGACAATAGAAGAACACTTTTTTTCTAAAATCGATCTAAGTAAAATGATATTTATAAAATGGACGTAAGCATCACATTTGTAGGACAAATATATATATTTATTAAAGTAAAAGTAATTATTTAAAATAACACCAACAGTAATACATGAAACGTGAATTTAAATACTTTTAATTTTAAAATAAGGTATAGCAGTGATTTAAAAAAAAAGTCCTTTATCTAAATTTAACATGTTTAATGAAATAGTATACAATATTATCAAGAAAATTTTTACATAACTTTAAAGAAATAATTTTGAAGATTTAAAATTAAATCTTAACGGATTGAAACGGATAAAAACTTTTAATCACAAAAATAGACTTCGTCGTCTGCTCCTTTTTGCTTCAACTATGAACTGGTCAAAAACTTTCTGGGTAATGGTCACATGACTGAATCCGGGTCTTAAGAAGGGGTCAAGATACTCTCCATAGGTTAAAACTTTTTAAAAGTCAGAAAAAAAAAACAGAACATTTGATGTGACATTAAAGTCGTCTGACGTTCCTTATATAATCTTCAAAAGTGAATAATACAAATATTTCGTCTAAATCTGTCTGACTATAAATCCTTTGAATAGGCAAGTCTTTGATTCAGTAGTACGCAATAAAAATATCTTCACTTCAGTAGAGAATATGTCTGCTAGATTAATACGGCTGGAAAGCAAGAAAAAGAATTTCTGTTTTTCGGTGGCTTTCTCGTATGACTCCCACCCGACTTTAATATTCTGTTTCTCTTTTTACTTTTCTTATGCAAGCAAAAGATTTTCTGCTTTTCAGTAACTATCTTTTACTCACTTTATGTTCTGATTCTTAAAGTTCCCTACTAAAAAGGTTAGTAAATTCATTACTTTTACTTGCGTCTTTCTTCACTTTTTACTTACTCTCTGTAAATAATATCGCCTGTTAGAATTATCCTATGAAATGAAAAAAAATGATAAAAAAAAAAATTGAAAAAGCGGACAGTGAAAATTATCAATAATTAATTTTATATTACACAAAATTATTTCTCTTAGTTCATGCGTTGCATACATAGGCCTTCGCACATGATCTCTCTGTCTGTCTATCCCTCTCTCACTCTCTCTCTCTCTCTCTCTCTCTCTCTCTCTCTATATATATATATATATATATATATGCATATATTAATGAAAAGTAAAAACCGTTGATGGAACCAACGGACAACTTGCTAAAACCTAAAACTTTGATCCAGATAAAGTCTCAAACCAAAACGGAAATACTGAAAAAAGAAAAAGAAAATAGGAGTAAAGTCAAACCTACTTAGTAAAGTGCTCGAAGCCTAGATTGCTTAGACAGACCCCAAAACGATTAACAACATTAAATCCTATGGGAAGATGGCCCTAGTCGTAACCCGCGTTTAATACTCACGCAACTGAAACTCGGTATATATATATATATATATATATATATATATATATATATATATATATATATATATATATATATATATGTATATATATATATATATATATATATATATATATATATATATATATATATATATATATATTCAATTATATATTTTATTTATTGTTGGCAAAATGTTTTTGTTTTATGTAGAACTCCCATCCGACTCCATTCTTTCCAGTCAATTTTAATCTGCAAAAATTTAAATGCAATGTCAATCGTTATCTACTGTCCTCCTGATTATTCTTTTCTCTTCCTGCTCATTATTAATGTTTCTGTTCCTAATTCTTCGATACCCTGTAACCCCTTCTGTTTTTACTGCCTTCGCACGGGGGTGATATTGATTAAAAAATATATCCCAACAATAGTTGCTATATCACAAAAATTGACCAACCAAAATTTACTCTTGTAGATGATAGAGCAAAAATCTTGAACACAGTATTTGTCAAACAAAAATAAAACTTATATTTCTGTAGACACGATCACTGATACAGCAAATCAAGGTTTTAGATCAGCAAGTGTTACTTATGAAACTGAAATGAATCTTAAATGACAGGACACTTATTTGCAAACAGGTCATATCCGCTGTCAGGCATTTTCATTAACACTTGATTAATTTTAAAAATGGGTTATCTTTTTATTTTGTAATTGTTTAACTAAGGCAGAATAGATTGATTCTAATATGACAATGACAAGATAATCTGTAATTATGTAATGGTTCAGTTTTTGAATTTCATTCTCATTGTTTCAAATTCTAAGCACGTTTACTCTTCAATTCATCTTCAGCCCCCGCCTCGGTGGTGAAAAATATTCTCGGTCCGGAACACTTGCTACAATCTGAGCATTATGGTGTCCATCGAGCAGAAAATTTTGCTTGGGTACTAATTTTGTCTAAATGCATATAAATGTTTTATTTGTATAGATTATTAAAACGACTAAGGGAAGTAATGACTCATAAATTTCCTAACTTATGTTGAGTTAGCTCCCTTTCCACAACCGATGGGACAAGAAATATATATAAATGCAGAAATACACAGAATATAAACAGAAAGAATATAAATAAATAAACATTGATAATTATCACATAGTTTTATATATATATATATATATATATATACGCACACACCCACACCCACATACACCCCCCATATATATATATATATATATATATATATATATATACATTCAACCACAAGTGTTTATGCATATACACTTTTGGTGGACTATTATATATATATATATATATATATATATATATATATATATATATATATATATATATATATATATATATATATGAAGAAATATAGTCTTAAAGTGTGCTATATTTATGGGATAAAGTGCTCAGTATCAGAGATAGAGCGTGTGTAAATATAAAAGTGGACATGAAACAGACTGTCGCCTCTAAGTGCTGACTTCCATGTCCACTTTTATATTTATATATATATATATCTATGTGTGTGTGTGTGTATGTGTATGTGTGTGTGTGTGTGTGTATTCTTATTGTCTACGAGTATGTTGCGGATAGAGTTTGGTTGGTCTCCAAATGCATTTAAACGAAACCTAATTGAGTTTGGTCAGAGAGATATAACCTGAGTGTTCGTGTTGTATTATATCCAATATAATTACTAACGAATTTGGATTGGTCAGTTCCTTAAAGGACATGTGAATTCCTAAATAATATTGGTTCTTTGTAATTTGGATTTTGCAGGTGAATTATTATTTTTGACGATGATGTTAGCGGTTTTAAATTTTTTATAATTAGGTAATTAATTTAATTTTCTTGTTTTTGTCAATTGGTGTTGTGTATTTCTTTTTGGTATTTTAAGCGAAAATTCATCTATAGTTACTATGTTGTTGATTTTTGTAAAAAATATTAATGTCATTTTTTTTTGTATGTTCAGTGTTGCTATTGGTTACCAATGATAAAAACATAGAGTAAGATATCCTAAGAATTTATTCTTCGCCGTTAGAAAGGAAAAAAATAAATTTTCTTAAAAATATTCTTTATCATGAAGTCCTATAAAATTAAATTAAATTAAAGAAATTATTAAACCGTGAAGTAGAGTTTTTGTCAAAGTATTTTTCGAAACAAATCATCTTATTCAAATTTCATCGATTGGTTTGTGAAATTTTAATGAAACGTAGAGTTTGTAAATCTCGACAACCAATGTGAGCGATAACTTCAACAATACGAAATACTGTGAGGATTTCAACACGCATCAGCATATTGCAAACAAAAAGTTCTCGTAATAAAAACTGCCAACCACGTGTTATCATGTGGCCGCTAGTTCATGTGATAAAATCAAGAAATAGCTATTTCATGGCTATTTGTGAATGGACAAGTACATTTCTTTGATATATGAAAAAAACCTTCTTTCTTTTTGTCTTATTTTTTGTGGAAACATGATTTCAAAGTCGTTCTTTATGTATAAATCGTAGACTTGTACTGACATTATTTGCCAAGTGTCTACATAATTCGTGTTTTACTGTCGTTCCGAAGACTCAGATTTGAGTCAAACATACATCATTCTACGAGCCTTTGGTTAGCTTAAATCATTTGTTAAGTTTTTTTCTTCTAAGTAAATATGTTTCGTAATGACAGGGATAATCATGGAAACGGATAGAAAGGGGGACATTGCGCAACGTTGTAGGAGAGAGTTATAAGTCTGAGCAAATAATTATAAACATAACATTTATATATACAAAAATACTCGTAAAAATGAGAAACAGAAAATGGAAACAACAAAACGAGTATTATTATCTGATTGTTATGTGGTATTCAAGACATGAAAGATAGTAAGGCTAAGTAAAATTGTTAGTTGGAATCAAATATAAGCTCATATATGAATCGGAATCCGACAGAACGATAAGATAAAAAATGAGTAATTTGTATACAATCTTTCTTGTATGTTTTTTTTTGTTTTTTATCTGTGTAATGAGTGTCCAGATAATTTAATTGGAAAATAAAAGAAGTGTCTGGAGTCTTCTTACCTCGAATTTTTGTTGAATATTAAGAGACAAATGTTACCATTGTAACCTGAAAAAGGAAAGGGGCTTAAATTTTCGTTGACCCACATATTGACTGACTTTCCGAGTTGACTGACTGTCCGATAGTGAGGATGTCACGTGTTTGTGCGTTATAATTATTTTATTGTAATTATTTTTGACACTATAATTCATTTTTATCTATTTATATTTTTATGAACACGAAAAAGTGACAGTATAATTGATTTTTATTTTATGAACACGACAACCTTGACAGTTCGACCGGCACATATTTTGTGTCTGAACAATTACCGCGAAAGTTTTTATAGAAAAGCCGCAGCGAAACTACATTACAGCGGCGAGAATGTGATGAAACCGAGATGCCAGATCAAGATTATTAACGTTATTTCAAAAATTCTGTTGAGACTTAAATTAGACTAAGTAATAAAAGTTTTTCTTTTTTATTCATCATACTAACTTTTTAGAATTTAATGGAAGTGACTATCATAAAATGGCCATACCAAATATCGGTTGGTCAATTGAATCCCTTTCTTCGTATGTTTGCAAGTGTTAAAAGAATTTTTTAGGCGATCTATTCTTCAGCTCTCTCCAAGAAAGAAAAGAAAGTTCTTTCTTCAAGAAAATACAGAATCTTGTATTAAGAACAGTAAAGAGGATCAGGATAATTCGATCATCCGAACAATATTTTGTTTGTTAATAATTTTTATCAAAGTGACAGACAATATGAAGATTGCAGCTAAAGCTTTTAGCAGAAAATTCTCGCAGAAAATCTTCTATTTTCATTAAAAGAATAAAATCAACCAATTTAGCAAAAAACAAACGGAACTTGATGCTTTGAGATATTACCTCGTGATCAAACTCTAGAGGGAGAAAAGGCGTACATAAATTCATTTACGGTGGATATTTAAATAACTTATCCATATAGATGCGATATTTTTTGAATCTAGGTAAAAAAAAGTCACAAGCAAAAAGTCACGGTAAAAAAGTGAAAGGAAAAATGTCAGAGAAAAAAATCACACGAAAAAAAGAATCAGGTTAGTACACAACGAACAAAATCCCAGCGTGCAAAATCGCAAAGTCTTATCCAAAAAGTGGACAAAGTCCCAAAGTCTTATCCAAAAAGTGGACAAAGTCCCAAAGTCTTATCCAAAAAGTGGACAAAGTCCCAAAGTCTTATCCAAAAAGTGGACAAAGTCCCAAAGTCTTATCCAAAAAGTGGACAAAATCCGAGTCTCATAAATGAATTCAAAATTCAAGGAACTTTTAATTCGAATTTTCATATCAAATTGAGACTTTATTCACATAAAATCGGGTCTTATGGGATAGTAGGACTCCCTAACTATGAAATATATCGGCTATATGGCCATGGCAGTGTTAGAAAAAATTTTGTACAGGTTGGATCGATTTACTATGACTTTCTGTTGCAAATAGACGGACCCATAAACACGTGAAGTATCCAACAGCAATAGATGACTTTATTACTAGCCACCATAAATTAATTGTGACTTTTTCCTGTGCTTTTTTCCTACTCGAAATTGTGACTTTTTTCTTGTGACTTTATTACCACTCACTTCTTTTTAAAAAATGTTCAATTCTAACTACTTGCAGCATGGAATAGAGTGCATCTCATTTTAGTGAAATCGGCAATTAGAAATCGATTATCCGTACCAAGCCTATCATTATTGGAATATTATTTTACTCTTTCTCGCTCGACTCCGATTAAGAACTGATAGACTGATTATATTTTTGACTAATACTACTTTACTAGAGAGTCATCATGACTAGAGAAAATGTTTTTCCTTAAGCAAGTTGAAAGTCAAATTTCCATGATCAGTCAAGTAGCTTTCTGTATCTCTGTTAAGTAGCTACAAGATTTTAGTCATAATATTTGTGTAAATTACCAGCAGTTTTATTTGTTTGCTGAAAATAAAATGAAATTTATTTTTATATATTTGGACTATTGTAATTTACAAATTCATTTTTTCTTTTAATTCGATTTTTTTTTAAAATTGAAAATTTTTATTTTTCTGCAACTTACTAAACTGAGAAAGACAATATCTAACAAGAAAATTAAGAACTAAATGATACATCTATAATATTTCAAATGGAGTGTTTGGAATCTTCACGTGTTCTAATGTCGTGACAATGCCTCATAATACAAAATGGAGGGATAATCATTTTGAAGAATGAGACTGGTGTGAAGGTAAATAAGTTCATTGGAAATATTATTTGATTCTCACTGGGTGACCCATAAGGTAAGCTTAGTAAATATCTGTTTATGTAACTCTTACCTGCTTAACATTTACCTAATCTAATTATTCTTTATGATGACGTTTCCTTTGAAAGTTCAGTGTTTCAGGTTTTCTTTAACTTTTGGGAATTTCTGTGTTTGATTTTCATTTAAACCTCATCAAAATTCCTTGTTTGCGCTTTCTTTTTAGCACGGGATTTGAAGATATCGTCTGCTTGAAGCAAATCAATTCATTTCGCCGCAAGCAACCTGGACACCACCATGGATATCAAACAAGTAAGAATACAATGTTGATTCCGTGTTTTAATTTTTTCAACTTAGAATACTGCATCTAGATTTCAATTCAGTTCAAAAGAACGACGAAAAGAAAAAAATAATGACTTCTGAAAATACATGAGAAAAAGTTAACTAAAAATATTTTTATATTTCTTGGATTGTTAACGAATATTCATAATAAAGAACTATATAAGAAATGATTTATTATACGAATTACCCACTTATAATAATTACTGTTACCTATAGGAAAGAAACGTAAAAAAATCATTAATCAGTTACCCGACGCTTGAATGCAACTGGTAACCATTTTTCCTTTATTTGTTAAAAGATCATAAAACAATCGAAAAGCACCACAAAAACATCGAAAACAAAATAAAAAATGGCCACAAAACAACCGAAATAAGAGAACAAATATGAAAAGAAATCGAAAAAATTTCACGAAATATCCAATGATTGTTCAGTTAAAATATTCAGTTAAATACAATGTAATTGTGACAGCTTATAGAATTCGTTTGTAAGAACATTTCTGCATCTAAGAACAGATATTAACATATTTCTTATATGACTAAAAAACATATTACTAAAGAAACATAAATTGAATTTTGGTCTTTAGAAATTTAACTATTTTATAAGAAACGGGGGCTTCACAGGACATAAGTTTTTTTTGTTTTGATTTGAAAAAAATGATAATAATTTGAAAATGAAATAATCTTGATGAAGAACAGAAGCAGAAATATTAATTTTTGACTAGTAATTCTTTAATAAAAGTTGGAGGTTTATTCCCCTTATTTATGATCCGCACTGCTGACTAGTAACTACAAAATGACTATCCGCGACTTGCTTTTTAAAGCGACAGAGATAAGACGAAAGAAATACTAAAGAAAAGAAAAACAAAATCGGTTAAAACTGTTGCAAAATTTTATTCGAAATTTTGACGTCATTTAAATATCATTTTCGTTTTAATCCTCATTTCAAGAAGATATCTTGTCTAACCTACCATTTCTTGATTGTTTATTATTCTCCCCGTCTTCTCTTTAGTTCTGGGATGATCCTTTCTCTTGGCCCCTTCTTTTAATACTACCAAAAAGCTCTTTTTGAAGTTATTACTCCTAAGATCATACAGCGTCAACATCTCCACGTTTTTTTTTAATAAGCAATGTTTATAAACACCTGTATTCAAATTTGACTAAATTTTAAGCAACTCTATTACTGACATCAATTTCGCCTAAGCAATTCAAGCAGAAAAGAAAAAAAAGAACTTAAAATTAAACAAAAGTGTTGCTAAATAATTTTTTTTATACGAGATTCAAGAATTCTACCTATTAGATATCAATAATTCTAATATAAGAGGGATTTTCGGTCTCAGCCGCATTGGTCGATCTTGTTGCAATTAAGTAGGAAATCTTCCTTAATGTGGTAGCTGTCTTACCAATTAGGTTGCGAAGAACATAAGCTACAATCATTAATGCTAACCATATAGCAATTCGGCTTCAGTCACTTTCAAATTGCCGTAATGTAGCTTTTTTTTCGATAAATACTTTCATGCTAATTGTTCTGATGAACTTTCCTCTGTGGTAAATATTTTGTATTCATTTGTATATACTCATTGGGATTAATTTTTAAAATTGTTATTTTATTCCCCTCCCCCCACAGACATTGAATTGTAAATATGGGGACGAGTTAGTATTTTCATAGAGCATTATGGTGGTTGTAGTAAGAACGGTTCGTGTGAATGTGGTGTTTTGGTGTAAGGAATAATGTTCGTACGATTGGGTCAGTGTTTGCGGCTAGCTACGTTATAGTTAAGACAGATGAAGACCGTCTCTTTTCCCCAATCCCCCCTTCGGCCTTGTGCCACATTTCTGTATATCCTACAGAATAAATATCACTTTCCTCTGTGGTAAATTCACATTGGCGTTAGATTTTTTAAAATTGTTGTTTTTATTCCATTTCATCCACTGACAAAAATTGTACATACGGGAACTAGTTAGGCCCCCAGAGAGACTTTTGAGTGTTTGTAGCCAGAATGGTGAATAAGAATGTGCTGTTTTGGTGTAAGAAGTAATATAATATGTTTGGATCAGTAATTCTGGTTAGCAAGGTTTAATTATAAGACAGAATAGGACCAGGCTTCTCCATCCCCTTTTTGGCCTTGTGCTACGTTTTTGTATCTTTACAAAATAAATATAAGTTTCCTCTATAGTAACTAGAAAGGACTTCTTAGGGACTTACTTACCATTTTTACTACAGCCACCATAATAGATGGCCGTAAGTAAGAATGGTAACAATGTGTTGTTTTGGTGTAAAGAATACTATGGTATGTTTGGGTCAGTAATTGTGGCTAGCTAAGTTTAACATAAGACAATTTGAAAACTAGCCTTGCACCACCCCTTTTGGCATTGTGCTTCATTTTTGTATTTGCAAAATAGAACCGAGATTTTATGAATTTAAGCATAGTACTAGATTGGTAGCAATGTCTCATCATTTTACAGTTGAAATGTCAAGATGAAACCGTAAGTTCTATGTTAACAGTTTCTTCTCTCGCACTTCCTTCCGGTTTCTTGCTTCCCAGTCAACTTTGGTATTCAAAAATTTAAATGAAAATGTCAATTGTTATCTTCTGTCTTCTTAATTCTTCTAATTTTATTGCTCTTTCTTTTTAATAGTATTTTTCTCACACTCTCTAACACTCTGTAACCCCCCTTGCATCACAGTGGCTTTATTGCCTTGTCTGAGGTGAAATGATTAAAAAAGAAAAATATTTTCGTTAAGAGTTACTTTAATAGACATTAGATATTATTTTGAATTTCTGAGATGAAGCCGTTTCAATTATATTTTTTTATGGTTTATCAACCTTTTGCAGGTTATTTAAAGCCAGAAAATATTTTTATATTGTAAAAGTTTTTGGGAAGATAATAATAATTTACTGTTACAAGTCCTACTAATTAACCCATAGCGAGGAGGAGAAGGTGTTGATTCATAACTTTCTCAAGGGTATTTGCGCGTAAGTGAATATAAGGAACCCGACGAAATGGAACTCGGCTCCCTGATTTTTAATTCCGTCATCCATTTCATCACCACCCTCGCATCCAACCTTATAGCACCTGGTGTTCTCAAACGGTCACCCAATGTAAATACTGACCAGGCTTGACGTTGCCTAATTTTGGTGATCGTGAGGGAACCTGTGTTTCAACGTGATATGACCATAAGCTCTCTAGAAGATAAGATAGGAAGTGACTGAAATTAAGACGAGAAGAATACGAGTAAAATGTTCCTTACATTTGCACTAAGAAGGTTTAATACTGACACAAAATCATCTCTCGCTTTTTGGGGATGCTGTAAACGCACGCGCAACCAGACATGGTAGCAGTAATTAATAAGAAAGGCACAGGTGACCTCAGTACACGTCATTCGTCAAACCCCGTAACCCAAGTACCAACTTGACAGCCATGTCTTGATGTCAGGTGCTTCATTTCACACAAGCAAATATTAAACAAAATTGCACGTGCCAGGGACGAAGTGAAACGGGTGGATCAACATAGATGAGAATTTGGGAGGAGAGGGTAAGGAGTTGGGGGTAGAATGGCAAAATTTCTACAGGTTCATTTTGTGACCCAGATTCTCTTCATTATTGCTACAGCCTACACTAGAGACAACACCCCAACCCTCGCTCTTGCCGGTTTAGATTAAGGGTACGGCATTGAATAAAAAATTTAAAGGTTTTTCAGATATTTTTCTAATTAATGAGACGCAGGTTCGAATTAAGTTCAGAAAGATTAACAAGTGATACTCTTCGGTTTGTAATAATCTTATCAACCCCGGTTTATTGATTTTTGAAAAAAATTCCCCTGTTCTTATCTCACACTTTCGCTTATTCCTTTTCGTGAATTCTTCCTAGGAAAAAAAAGAAAAGGATCATTTAGAATTGCGAAACACATTTGACACATATATGTCTCTGTTTCTGAGATAAGGTATTGTAATTATTTACACTATTTACATTGTTCAGACTTGTCCTCATCTTTGTTGCCATATTCACGATGTTTCGAATGTTGTACGCCCCGGCCTTCTTCAGGTGATTAGAATTTCGAAACTAACCCTTTATTTCGTCCACCTGGGTAAAAATATTTACTGAGGCATTAAGTTTATAAGTCCCAGAGAATTCATACACTGATAGCCTAGCGGATAAAAGCGTTGGCTGAAGTAATCCAGTGACTTAACCCAAAGAGTTGTCAGTTCAATACCTGGCTACAGCAGTGGTGAACAAAAACTTAAGTTAAAGGGAAATAATTGATATAGAGATATATGGAAGAAGCATGGAACGTGGAACTAGAACAATCTAGCCCAGTGGAGAAAATAAAGGATCACCTTTAACTTAAGTTTTTGTTCACCTCTTCTGTAGCCAGGTATTGGACTTATAACTCTTTGGTTCAAGCCATTAGATTACTTCAACCAACGGTTTTATCCACTGCGTCATCAGTGTATGAATTTTTGGGACTTATAAACCTAATGCCTCAGTAAGCATCTTTTACCCCAGTGGACGAGATAAAGGTTTCAGTTCGAAATTCCAATCACCCGAAGAAGGCCGGGCCCTACAACGTTCCAAACGTCGTTAATATGGCAACAAAGATGTGGGCAACATTCTGAACAATGTAAATAGATTTGACACACATTATAAAAGTTCATGCAAATGTTAACACACTCAATACTTAGAAAAATTAATTCGAATCATAACAAAACCAAATAATATTTTATCGGTATAGCTAACCGTCTTTCTTCGTCATTAAAAAAAAGAATTTAGAAGATATGACAGATAAATAAACATTTGTGATAAGGGAGAATTAAACTAGGATGTCCTATTTCCGGTCCAGTTCTGCTACATGTTCTAGTCATCAGAATTCGGATGATAAGCTTCCTTATAAGGCTCATTAGGCTGATTGTCCGTTGGAACTCCCATTCATTTGCACTTGGCTTTTTAGGCGGTGCTATGAAAAAGTCATCTAATTATGTTTTCTGGTAGATCACCACTGTTGTATATTTTATTTATTATGTCTGTAATCTTGTTAATGGCAAAATCATCAAATGATGCCAGCATCTCTATTACATTACCGTCTTGTCCTGTTGCTTTGTTTCTGTTCAATTTGGCTAGTGCTGATTTCATTTCAGATTTCAATATTTCTGGTCTTTCGATATTTCTGTATATTGCCCGTTGTCCTCTTTCGTCATGGAAGAGTTCTTCGATGTATTCATTCCATGTCTGAAGTATGTTTTTCTTTCTCCAATATCATTGTCCCCTTCTTGGATATTATGCACGCTGTTGACGAGCATCTCTTTTCTCTTGTTAGTTTCCTTATTTTCCTATGCATATTTGCTTTATCTGCGATACGCATTCTTTCTATTTCTGCACACTTTTCGTTAACCCATTCTTCTTTAGCCTACCTGCAGTTGTTCCTAATTTCGTTGTGCAATGTCCTATATTCTGTGCCATACCTTGGCATTGTTTTTTGTCTCCGTTTTGTCATGTCGAGTATTTCATCTGTCATCCACTCCTTTGTTTTGTCTGGTTTTCTTTGGGAGGATCTCATTGTAACTAAAAGAGAAAATAATCATATAATGAAACTGTCAGACTTTCACACTACCAAAAACAAAAGATTTGGAAGCAATGCCCTACTAATACTAGTAAGGGTAATAACTGAACTATAGAAGTTTAATCCTGAAAAGTAATCCTAAGAAAAATCTTTTATACATTTCAACTGATGTTAATTGCCCGGTCAATGAATGCTTGATATTTCTTGTATGGAAACGGCTATTTTCGCCATTATCATTACAATTCACGTCTTTGGTGTCTTCTAAAATATAAACTAAATTTTCTGCTGAGAATACAGAAAAGATGTAATGAAAAAAAAAGAATTCCGTCAATTAATTTTTCTTAATTTTCCCATTTAAAAAAAAATTATTTTCGAAATACCTGCAATAGTTTCAAATAGAAAAGGTAAATTGATTGTCTACATACGCGCATACTCTCTTGTGCATCCAGAAAAAAATACTGAAAGTAATTTATTCTGTCTTAAATTTACTTTCTCGTTCAAACCAAGTTTATTTCTTTCATTCTGCCCACACGTACCTGTCCCAATTCTTGATTGCTGTTAACACATGATATGGGGTCAGCTGTCATATGTGATGTTGGGGATGGTTTGTAGTTCAAGGAATGTCAATGTATATCTAAAGGTGTTACGCAGCTGAGAAGGCTAACACTTTCATGAATTCACAGATTCTGTCAACAAGTATAAAATAAAAAAAAGAAAACCAGAGGTTTTGCCAGTGGTGATAGCTAAGTGTTTCAAATCTACCAGTGGTCAATGTGTCAAAGAGGGGACTTAATAATCTCTGGACCGTTTGAAAGAGCTTAGAAATCTATTTCGGGTTGAGCCGATTATGACCGAGGCTTTGAGTTTTGGTCAACTAATGAAGTCACCAATAATCTCTCTCCCAGTTTTTTTCTCTGTGAATGTTGAAGGAACACATATTTCTCTAACACGGTTTAGCTAGCCACTTTGGTAGACACTCGAGACTGACAGATGCTTATTACGACTACTATATATATATATATATATATATATATATATATATATATATATATATATATATATATATATATATATATCAATAAGTCATTAACGGAATTAATTCCAGGCGTGAAATTGCGTTCGTCCTTTAGGACTTCCTCAGACTAAAGTGATGTGGTACGCTGAAATTTTTAATTTAAATTAGTTTTGTTTTTTAAAATATGTGTTTTATATATATATATATATATATATATATATATATATATATATATATATATATATATATATATATAGGGTGTATCAACTTTGGGGCGGGTTTCTCACGCCAAATCAAGGATAAAAGTCTATATAAACATGTCTGCAAATTTTTGAATTATTAAGTTTGAAGAAATGTTACGGTAGATGTCGCTGTGTTGTTATGTAGACTAGGTTACATTTGTCATTCGTGTACATTTGTGGATGATCTGTCTTCAACGTTTAACGTGCGTAGTAGCGAGTTAACTGAGAAGTGTTTCGTTTAACAACGGCAGAATATTCATACCGTGAACAGGCAGATATGATTTTTAGATACTTAATGTTACAAATAGTGTTATTGTGCCAAATAGTTCAATTGTGCCCCTCACATAATAATCAAGCGTGTTGCAGTCTGGGGAGTTAAGAGTGATGTGGTCACAGAAATTGTCTGAC
Source organism: Acanthosepion esculentum (assembly GCA_964036315.1). Lineage (NCBI taxonomy): Eukaryota > Metazoa > Mollusca > Cephalopoda > Sepiida > Sepiidae > Acanthosepion > Acanthosepion esculentum. Next base: position 31,179,932 of record OZ038518.1, on the reverse strand, counting down.
AGCCATCACTGAGTTCTCCTGTTTGTAAGGCTTGGTGCAGTAGTCCTGTTTCCAGACACAGAGTCTTCCAGCAGTCACCCTCTTGACCCAGGGCAGCACTATCTCCTCAAGCACTTGATATAGGCCTCTGTGGGAAGATGAATAGAGGCATAATGTTGCAACCATTAGTGATCCCTCCAAACACCATGATGCTGACTGAATATATCATCCAGCTCTTTTCGAATCATCTTTACTGTCCTCAGATTGATACCCAAACACTCTGAAATATTCACATTGGAATTTCTGGCGAGAATGCCAAGCATGCCGTTTCCAAATTTCTAGCGGAGTGAATTTTGTCATAGCCTTCTTTTTCTCACAGACGGTGCCCAACTGACGCTACCATACCGTGCAGTCAACAAAATAAAAAAACAACAACACGCATGCGCGAAATTAAAAATATAAAATGGCGTAAATTTACCCATCGCACTATCTATCTATCTATCTATCTATCTATCTATCTATCTATCATCACTTCTTTGAATGTCCTCCACGTTTTTCTCTCCTTGGACCCTATTCAGTTTTGGATGATGTTTTATACCGTTTAGATTGTGACAACAATGATCCTCTTCGTCCTAATGACGGTTAGCCTGACAACAGAGAAGGCAACATTGGTATGGAGTTTGCACATTCTACAACAGCCAGACACTGACGTCATTACTGGGTGAGTATCACGTGATCAAAACTAATCAATCAGAAGAGTTCGTATAGCAATACTGAAAACAAAACAAAAAATATTTTTCTTTCTTATTTTTAACCAAATTTTATCATAAATGTGCCAGCTTTCGGCTTTGATTTTCTAGCGACAGAAAAAAATCAATCATGGAACCTCATTCCTGAATTCACCTCCTGAATGACAATGAAGTTTAGGATTGCTCTTTGATTCAACTTTCAGTCGTTACAAGCGTTGCAACAAATACAGATACAGTTTCTTGTCTAACAATCAAATAAATGGTCATGAAACATTTGTCCGCCACTGAATATGTATGGATGACCACAAGAGAAAATAAAAACTTATATGATTACAAATTAAGTTAATAATTCATGAGATAATACGAAGGGAACAAATACACAGATGAAAGGAAATTATATTTTTTGGGAACGAAATGCACTCCTACCGCCCTAGAATATCATAATCGATTTAGTATTTAAGCTTAGGCTTAGGGATAAGGTTTAGGTTTAAGGTTAGAGTTGGGGTTAGGGTTAGGGTACTTATCTAACAATTAAGTAAAATATCAGGGAATATGCAGAGAATAGCCTTAAAATTCAAGGAACGTTAACGTTAATCTAGTTTTTTACAGGGTAGATTTGCTAGCAGTGTTCTCAACCAGATTAAATTTACAGTTGTATTCTCCTAGACCGGTTATCAACCAAGGCTAGAAAGCTGGGTTTGACATGCTATTTTACTAGTTACTTGGAGAAGAGGTGAATTCATGCCTTTCACACTTGCCGTTTTCATTTTTATTACAGAGAACTTTTACGCCACATTTAGGATTTGCTTTATTGCCTTGTTATATAATTTGGAAAATCTAACCAGTCCTTGCATATAAACGAATTATTTTATGACATCAAATATACAAAGAACATACACCATAAAATGACATTCCAGTTACTATAAAAGGAATCAACAGCTTATTTGGTCGGTTATTTGTAAACTAAACAGAACAAATCAAAGATGGTATGTTCGCTAACATGGTATATTCACATTTTGGTAACTCGGATGGTATGTTTGTTGATATTTTGAGCGAAAGTAGCATTCGCTTTTGAAATGAAAGCCAGACAAAGATTTTATCAAAGGAAAAGAGTTCAAAAAATTAAAAAAACACGTAGATTTGTTAATTAACAGTCTTAGAATAATGATCACAAAGAATTGAAATAACAAAAAAAAAAGGCATAAAATGAAAGAAATACTAATAAAAATTTGACCAAATTACTCATTGGTATTTATTTAAATCCTTTTTCTTTGTAAAAATAAAGATTAAAAAATCATTTTAATGTATTTATGCCCATTGAAGATTTGAATTTTATTTTCAGGTATTCAATTCTTCTAATAATTCTTGGAGGACCATATCTGTTTGCCTTGCTGCAGATTCTATGGAATATTCCATTTATAGCAAAATCCAAAGATCCACAATTTCCAGGAATCGGAAACGTTTTATTGGTAACTAATTTTCTAATTCACAAAACATTGCTTGGGCTTAAGCTGATTCATTTTTGTTTTGGTGTAATTTTATATTTCACCAAAATCTCTTAAATAAATATGTATTTATGAAAATCTTTTTATAACCGATTGCAATTCTTAGTCGATGAATTTAGCTTACAAGAAAATTATAATTATGAGTACAATTATTAATCACATACAGGGTGCCTTAAAATGTATAGACATTTCGAAGGTGTCTGAAAAATGCAATCATCTACATCCAACTCTATCTAATTTAATTAATGCATATGAAGACAGTATTTATTATAAAGGCATGCTCTTAAGATTTTGCTGACAATGTGACGCAGTGGAATCACAAACAGCAATCAACATTTCGATAAGTTTCTTGAACTTTTGGGAACACTTTCCATCACCCTTTCTTGCTTCACAGGGCGCTGTTGTTATCCATGATCTCGGGGAACGGTGCTTGTGCACATCATTTACAGTACTATCAGCTTCAACTGCATCTCCAGATGCGTGGGTTTATCTAAATTAAACTCTTTTCGATGCCGCCCCTGAACTTCAACTACATTTTTGTACTTCCAGTAGCGTTTCAGGGTGAGCTTTCTTCGTTCAAAGGTAAGCCTCAAGGACATTAGTAATACTAACGTGTAAATCTGAAAAGAAAGCACGTTGACCTGAGCTATACTCTGCAAAAGTGTCTATACATTTTTGAGACATCCTGTCTTTACTTTTTCTAAGTTTCCTATAATTTAAATAATAATAATAATAATAATAATAATAATAATAATATTTTCTGAACAAGATCTTTTTGATGATCAGAAGGGATGTCGAAAAGGTTCACGAAGTACTAAAGATTAGCATATGATTGACAAAACGATTCTTAATAATTGTAGAATACATATGACAAAATTGTCCAATGTTTGGATAGATTATCGCAATGCCTCTGATTTTGTAAATGGGTATGGTTGATGTGGCTAGGATTACTGCAACAATTATACGGCACAATATGACTAGTTGAAAAAAGAACTTGGTGAAGTACAAATTAAGCGTGAGATTTTTCACGGCAATTCACTATGCTCGCTGTTATTTCGATGATCATGACTCTGATTGAAATATGATTGTAAGATGAAATTTAGCTATAATTTTACAAGGAATAAAAAAAAGCCCGTCAACCACTTGTTATTCACGGATAATGTCACCAATAATGACCAATTGGACTCCTTATATAAATACCATAAGGATATCATAATGTCATTTGGATTCTATAATTGGGCTGTAATGGAAATGAAGATAGGAAGAAATCAGAATAACACGGGGAGAGAGTTCACTGATGGGGAATCAATGAAATAGGTAGATAGCAATTGTTATAAATTGTTATAAATTCCTGGAAGAAGACTCTCAATGACAGAGAATGAAATAAAGAATCTTTGCAGATCCAAATTGAATGGTCGAAATTTGGTTTCAGGCATCAATGCTTGGGTAGTAGGGGTTGTAAGGTGTGGTGCGTGTATTGTTGACTAGACAAAGAGCACCTAAGAAACTTGGACCGAGCGACACGGAAGATAATGACTATGAACAGAGTAGAATAGTGTGTAACTGCAGAATATTTATCCTTGCATGACTGTTTGCAGAATAGACAGGAGTGAAAGCTAAAGGGTGTGAATAATGAAAAGCTTATTATATGGAGAGAAAAGTTGCGAATTATAAGAAGAAAATCTATTATGAGAGAGTCGATGCATGAAAGGAAAAATCCTAGCAGAGAACATTTGCTCAAGAAACCCACTAGTTGGCAGATGCGGAAACATGGAGGTGGCTGAGGAATGGGTTCTTGAAGAAGGAAACAGAAGGGATGGTGTGCAACGCAAGAGAAGGCGTGAAGAACAAGTGCGTTATTGGTAGAACAGCCACCCTTTACCCTGTGCAGGAAAGCTAATGAAAGTGTGCAACATTGTCAGTGATTGTACTCAGCTGGCTGTAAACGAGCGCAAACGGCAGCATGACAAATTAGACCTCAGAATGCATTGGAGACTATGCTTGAAGTAGAACGTCAAGCGCACAGAGAAGGGTCACAAGCATTCGCCGCCATCGGTAGACGAAATGAGTAAGTGAAGCCCATGAGGGACACCTAAGATGCCTAAGTGAATATAACGAAACCGACTGGAATTGGAACACGGCTCTCCAATTAAAAATTGCAAATCATTATCCGTTACAAAACCCACACATTCAAGTTTACAGCATCTAGTATTCCCAATCGGTCATCCATCAGAGTACTGACACGGTTCGACATTGCTTAACTTGGGTGATCGTACGGGAACCGGAGTGTCAGTGTGATGTAGCCGTAAGCCTTAAGATTGTTGAGTAACATCTTTTTTAAAAAAAACTTGTAACTTAAAATATAATTTAAAATAAGTTTTTTTTCACTGTTTGTTCCTTAAATTCTATTGGAATATAGCAGAAAACTTGATGAGGTAGGGATATTGTAGTGAGTTCAATATCTAAAAATGAGAGGTGTTGCTTTAAAAATCAGCATTTTGTTTTTTACCTGGGTTCGAACCCTGATCAGTTGAGGCATATACACGACTATCCAAACCAGAAAGCCTGTCCCTTTTGAATACGCTCACACACCGACACCTATTTTAACGAACCTATTTTCATTTTATTTCCGTTTACTATTCTCATGCTACTAGTAAAGAATTTAATTTGTAACCAAAGTAAAAGAAACTGACTAGCAACTTTTCACTCTTCATTTTAGGGTTGCATTGCTTACTCGATCGAAACCGCTTGCTTGGTATTCTTTGCAGTCGAAGTGGCACCAATATTTCCTGTTTTTCTTTTCTTGCCGATTCTAAATTCTGTCCTCCTAATTCCAACTTTTGTAGAAGAATTATCGAAAATTCAGGTTAGTTCATTTTTATTTTTTGATTTCATTACCTGTCTTAGAATAATTGCATTTTTCAAAAAGAAAAGATTTTAAGAATAATTTATTATTTAATAGTTTTTATTTCAATTCATTTCTTGCTTTCATTTTAACTCTTTTATTTTACGACCACATACGACATGTATCGGAAATAAAAAAATAAGATTGTGACAAGTTTCGAACTCGCATCTTTTATCTCCTTGCTCGATTTATCTTACTTAGGTCCATGAAGCGTAATCAGTGGATATCATTTGAATAAACTAGATAACCGTAGTTTTTAATTTTCTCTGCTGTCCACTTATTTTTTACATACACGAATTAATGCGTGAGTAAAAATGTTTATGTTAAACCGGCTACAACGTGTGAATGCGACAGGAAATTCAACAGTATCTTTAGGGTACACTGGTCCAGGCAACGCAATTCCCTTACTGGAGGATGTAAGTCAAATGATGGGATTATGAATTCGGATTACACCCACAGTGTTCAGGATTCCATTGCTGAGCGTCAGCATCCTGGAGAAATTCCAAGCAAGCCAAGAATCCAGTGACTCAAAGGCAATCAGAAAACTACTTGGTCGAATCTCGATCAGGAACACTCATTAACACTTACAAAACCATTTAAACGACCCCATTCGCCAGCAGTTCAAATCTTTCTGCAGACTTTTGCACGAGGTTTATCTTGAGTACTTTGGTGTGGCAACAGCAAGAGAGGATAGGAAAGAAGAGAAGCGAGCAAATAGACGACAGATTCAGAAGAGTAAATTATGAGTAGAGCAGAGAGTTTTGAAGCGCTGATTCAAAGAAGCTCCAATTCACGAGAGGACAATCCTTATGGACCTGCTTAATGAAATTAAAGAAAATATCTTAGTGATCTCTAGAGCTAAGAACCAAAGAATACGTAGGAAGAAAAAACGACAGTCTTGGAGATCAGTTTACAATAATCCTTACGCTTTTGCTAAAAGAGACTAAAAACAGCAAACTCGACATGCCACAGGAGGAAATTTGAGTACCATCTAAGGATGACGTACTTTGATTATTGGAAAGATATTACAATCCCTTATGAATAACCTTCCTGGGCCCCTAAGATTCACAGATCATGTTTAATGACAGCGGACTAAAACTGAGGGAAATTCGGGAATTCATAGGCAAATCTCGTGCCGGTATTGCACCTGGAATAAATAGAATATCCTAGAAGCTATATAAGAATTGAACAAACGTCCTCAATCAACTCACCATCCTCCTCCGGCGGGCATAGAAACAAGGTATTGTACCACAAGAGTGGTGCCTGGCAGATGGCATTTGGATACCTAAGGAAAAAATATGGAAGGCATTGCAAATTTCCACTCCATCTCCAACTTGAATGTAGAGGGGAAAATAAGTTTTGGGGTCCTTACCGGTCGTATGACGGACTTCATGCTAGGTAACCCATTATATAAACACAGCTGTCCAGAAGTCTGGGAGACCTGGCATCCTCGACTGACTGGAGCATTCACACGTGATTTGGAACTTATCATATCAGTTCAACAAAATAAAAGTGATTTGGCTTGATCACGTAAATGCTTATGGATCTCATGAACTAATTCGAATGTTCGTCGAATTTTTCAGTTTCCCTAGTAAGGTTGGGGGTTTATGCATTTCACTGTTGGTAACTACAGCCCCATGTGGCAAGCCCTCGAGGTCAGCATAATGATGGGGTATGTTATTTCACCACTTCTCTTCCACAGCAAAGGGAGTGGTGACTAAAGAATATAATTGTCCTTCCTTCCTTTTGGACGACATCATTCTGGTCCCGTCTAAGGTCGGTGCCGATGAACTGCTGCAGCGTTACCATAAGCTCTTCACATGGACGAGAATGAAGGCTAAACCCAAGAAAAGTCAGAGCTCATCAGAGAGATTCATTTCCGCATTGGGTGTGACATGATACCGACAGTCAAAGCCAGTGAAGAGCCTCGGATGGCTGTATGAAATCCCATAGACTGATCGGCACCGTGGTAAAGAGGCGAAGAAAGTGGCACTAGACGGACGTGAACCCATCTCCCCGAAAAACGGAAGGCTTGGTGCAAAATGGTTCGCTTCCTCGGCTTCTGTGGCCGTTGTATGTGTATGATATTACTCTGTCTCGTATTCAGCAGACACAACAATGTAGCAACAAGTACCTGCACAAGTGGCTTGATGTTCCCCACTGTTTCTCCACAGCGGGACTCTATAACAATGCCGGAAATCTTAAACTTACCATATCCTCATGCGTGGAGTTGATAATAAGGGACTCGGCCTGTGAGTTCGTCAGCAGGATACAGCCAGATATCAAAGCTGTCACCAAGTGACTCAAGTAGCAGAATCTAGCCTGCGAACCAAGGAGATTATGGGAGTGATTCAAACCAATCGAGCTGGCCTGGGCAACATAAACAACTAGTTTTTCTCCAAACAGAGTTCAAAGGGAAAACGAGACATGGTGATTGAAGAAATCAGGAATTTCGAGGAAGAGCAGCGAACAGCTCCTGCTGTTTCTCACTCCAAACAACGGAGGGATACTGATCCGATGAAGCTAACATGGAATACCCTGATTGCAATGGAACTATTGACAGTATCATTCCTCTTGCCATCTACCTATGATCGACCAAATGAGACCAGGTCGTGGGGGTACACTGACGCTGATAGATGCGCATTATATCAAAGTGATCGAGGCACTTTACGTCACGTGCTCTCTGCATGCTCGTAATCACTGCCGATGTGTACGTGACGTCATAACAAAGTACTGGAAGTGGTCATGGACTTAGTGAGTACAGTGTGAAGCAGCCTACAAAAACAGCCTGTAATGGCCAGAGAACCTAAGATCCGTTTTGGAACGACCTGTGCGGTTGACTCAAATAAGTCCCAACATGACTGAGTGGATCTTACAGCACCTATGCAATTTCCAGTAGACATCATTCATAGAGACGCCCGCCCTGACATTGTAGAGAGCTTTGCTTCAAAGAAGTTTGTCCTCCTAGTAGAATTAACGGTTCCATGGGAGGAGAACGGGTAGGAGGCGCTCGAGCGAAAGAGGGACAGCTACGAATGCTAGATGACAAAAGCCTTAGCCACCGAAACTGTGCTAACTCCCCTGATTGGCGCCTGACGAGAGTATCGCACATGCTTTACACGTTGTATGCAGAAAAAAATTATCGAATTTCTCAGACGAATCATTTTTACTAGCAGACCTTCAATTTCATTTTCGTCTTTTTATGACTGCAACTCTCGAGTTCTGAGGTTGTTTAGTAATCTTCATGAATTGAAAATAAGAATAAAATTGTAATGATTATTTTGATAACAGACACAGCCTATAACCGCCATTAGGTCCATCCATTTCATCGTCCAAACTCCTCTTCTATGTGTCGTGTCCCTTCAGAGCGTTGGCGATCATGGCTATCCTCATGTCCTTTGTAGCTTACAGTAAATCTGCTATCTCCCCGAAACTCTGTTCTGCCATCCATTTACACAAAGTCGTTATGCAGGGGTTATCCCCTGTCTCCCTCTACCCCAGTTGCCTCCAATATGTCCCGTGGGTGTCAGATTTTACAAGCCTACTTCTTGATGTTAAGTATGTGTCCTCTTTGTTTCTATATTGTTCACATATGACCCAAACTAACACATCACCAAAACTCATAAAGCTCACATATCGCCTTCTAACCATGAGACTCGTGTTCGAATCTCAGCATAATCGATTTGTCAAGATATTACCTCGATGTCATTGGCTTGGTGAGATGATCTCATGTGGAAAGTGGCTGAAACCCATACTACGGGTTGATAGGCTGTATGAAATTTGTTAGAAATAAATATTCGAAGGCCATCGACGGTTGTGTTAGTACGAATTCACAAGTCATCGTGACCTAGAAATGGAACCTACTGACCTTGTCCAAACTGTTGATCATGTCAGATGATGCTCTCTCTCTCCCCAAAGCTGTAATAATACCCCTCTCAGCATAGTTGCAGTATTAACAGGTGGGCTCTGTGTCTGAGCAGTCCCCTGTAACAGGGATTGATTAGCCGCCTTAGCAGAAGTGTGTCCCCAGAAATGAATAGCCGGCCATTATCTACGTATGTATCTTAAGATTTTATCTTAAGATACATACGTAGATAATGCATTATACATTATCTACGTATGTATCTTTCTGTTTTATAATATGAGGAACGTAACAGAAACACACCAGAGCTCCGGAAAGATTCCGTAAGTTCTGCTTACGTGTAAAACTAAAAATCCATTGGATGTAAAAGACACTGGACATGGAAGTTTTGGTGCTGTCTGGTATTTCCTGTATTGATACAAAAAAGATAAGCAGTGGCTATATTGGACGAGTCATTTACTCAGAGATGATTATTAAAATATATAAAAATAACTACTCTATGGAGAGATGATAGAAATGAAAAGGCCACAACAACACCAAAAGCGCGTTTTAAGACTAGTCGCTTCCATATTTTAAAATAATTTAGGATAACTGGAGAAATGATGCTACTGACAGAGGATGAAAGATACTTACAGTGCAGCCTATGTTGTTTGAAGAGGCGGAGTTACTCAGAGGCAAAAAAGAGCTGCAAGAATGAGACGAAATGACTGTTTTTGTGTGATAATTGTCTGCCTCCGTCTCAGTCTTCTTATTAGTCATATGTGTAGCTATAAAGCTACACTTATGACTAATGAGAACAGACTGAGACTAAACCTTTAACCAACTGTAGGCAACAAATTCCTCCAGATGTATCCTATCCAATCTTTAATAAAGTCTGTACAAATACAACTTAAGAATTATTGTAGATCACAAAATATATAGAAACATTTGTACATATTTCATTACTTTTATTCAATTTTTATTTTAATTTAATAATTCATATCAACAAAAGAGGCATTCCAAAAGCTAATGTTGAGAAACGGGAAAATCTTTGAAAGAAAAAAAAAGAAGGGTGCCAGATTGCTATTCATCCTTTTATATGTCAGTGAATGTTGGACAATTTCCCTAAGGATGAGGAAAAAACTTTGAAGCTTTAGAAATGCAGAAGGATGCCGAGAATTCTATGGACGGAGTGAGTAAGCAACAAGGAAGTCTTAAAGCAAATAATAACAGAAAGAACAATTAAACACAAAATCAGGAATAAACAGGAATAGATCCATGGAAGATTTAAGTTTAAAGATAGTAAAATCGACCTTGCTAAACAGACGCTTCTCTGTGGCCGAACGGTTAAGGCACGTCACGCGAAATGACGGTTCCGTATAGATTATTATAAAACAGAGCATTTGCTTAAATACTTGTATCTATAAAAAGAACGTTAAACATATCATAAATGTCTTTAAATAAATTGTCGGACCTTGTCCAATTCAAAAATATAAATATATATATGTATGTATGTATATATATTTATATATATGCGTGTAAGTTGGTGCGTATGTATGTATATATATATTTATATATATGCGTTTAAATTTGTGCGTATATTTATATATATATATATATGTATATATATAAGACAATTATAATATAATAATGTCTTAATAAAGACAATTATATATATATATATATATATATATATATATATATATATATATATATATATATATATATAATAGTCTTTATTTAAGACATGCGTGGCTATTTTTAATTTTTCTGAGAGGATGAATTGATCATTAATTTCATAGAAATGTTGCCGTTTGTGTTTTCCTGAAAGCGAAAAATACAATTTTTAATAAATTATAAACATAATGAATCCACCACAGCTTTTTCTTTAAGTAGATTCACCTCAAGCAAGGCAGTAAAGCCACTAAGACACAAGAAGTGTGTGGGCGGGAGCGGGGGACAAAGGAAGAATAATCAGTTGGACCACAGATAGTGGCATTTACATTTTTGAAAATAAAAGTTGTCTGGAAAGCATGGAGCGGGAAGAGAATTTCACAAGCTAGAAGTGAGAGAAAAGAAACTGTTAGCATAGAATTTTCGGTTACATCTAGCCATTTCAAACTGTAAAATGAGATCTCATCGCCAGTCGATTTCTACGCTTAAATTAATAAAGTCTAAGTATCACAGCGAAGATCTCATCCGGACAGTTGCCATGAAAATATGTATAGAAAAGGCACAGGGAGGCCACTTTGCGGTGGTGAGGAAAATAACTGAAGCCGAGACGTCAGATCAGGACCAATAACATTGCTGATTCTTCTTTGGATCTTATCAACGATCTCGAGATATATAACAGAAGCTCCGGACCATATGTGGCAGCAACATTCTAAGCAGGGACCAAATTTCTTGGCAGCAATTGATTCAGTATAGTCTTTCCATTTCATGTTGTCGATAACGTTAGCCCGAGAAGGTGCAGCTAATCACTTTCCTGGCTGTTAGCTTCAGCCATGGAAGGCAGAATGGAGTTTCTCCGATAATTAATAAAGCAAATTTAGTTTTGGAGGCGTTAACAGTGACAGACTATCCTTTGCCTTAATTGACAACAGACTGAAGGTCGTTTTTTTACACCAGCCGCCCATTTAACCATATCGAACTAATCAGACGTTCTGTCGAGAGAGGAGTAAATAGTTGTGTCATCAACAAGTTGAGAGCTGATGGCATCTGGAAAATCGTTAATGAAAATTAAAAACAAAGTAAGACCAAGGATAGAGACATGGTGTGGGGGCAGCTGTGTTAGTACAAAAGAATGGCTGGTCAGGATAACTTTCATTTCACGATTTGATAAGAAAGACGGTAATAGTTAAATAATTTGGCCGGAGACACCGTAACTTTTCATCTTGTGAAAAATACCTGTATGCCAAGCCCTGTGAAAAACCTTCAAGCTGTCCAAAGCTACAGTCCGATCTTCATTCTTATCTCGAGTTTCATAGACTCTTTCCGCAATTATCGTCAGTCCATCAGCAATTGACCTAGATCAGTGCTTCACAAGCTTTTTAAGCAATGGCAAATATTACGATACAATTAGCTAAATTTTTAAAGCGTATACATTTAAATGCTATGAAATAAAATCATAGATGTTAAAATATACAGACAATGCAGTTTATTTCAATGTTTCTATTCACCTATTTGTTGGTACTTCGACAATATTAATTGATAATTCAATATAACTTTGTAAGAATTTTGAATTAAACAAAGAATTCTGAATACAATTATATGAAAAAGGTTAATATTCATTTATTCAAATAAATAAAAATTTTAAAAAGTTAAATTAAAAAATAAAATATTTTTTAAACAAATGAATATTAAAACAAAGTATTTAAAATAACATAATCGAAGAATAGGGAAAAGAATTATTTGAAAAAAAAGAGTTTAAAACTTATTCATTTATTCAAATACTAACGCTGTACCATGTCTACTTTCACACACACATGCATATGTACGCCATGACAATTTTTCATGGCACACTGAACCGGATCACGCGGTACACTAGCGTGCCACGCCACGGCGGTTGACAATCCCTGACCTAGAGAAACGAAAGCGACAAGCTTTTGTTGATAAACCAATGAATAACTCCTATTTATATATATGAATATCTATAAATTTTCAAAATTTTTGTTTTATATCCATAGATTCCCATACAAATAACCCTGTATAATATTGATTTTAAAGAAATATTTTAAAATTATAATTATTATACCCTAATAATGACTTTCACTCAGAGAAAGTCTTGAAATATATCAATAATTCTTTCCTTCCAATCAACTCTACGTACATCAAGTGTACATTGGTTTAGAGCTGTGATTCTCAACCAGCTTGGCGCGGCACATTAGTGAAAGTAAGATTGAATTAAAAATCACTTCATAAACGTTCCTTCTAATATTGGACTTCAGTTATTTGAAGAAGAAAAATTGGCCAGCATTTCTAGTGATCCAGGGTTCAAGATAAAACATCCGATGGCACCCATTGATACATTTTGGATTAAAAAAAACAAACAAAAGAAGAAAAATCCCACATTAGATAAAAAGGATTTATCAATTTTATTGCAATTTTCTACTTTTTATTTATGCGAATTAGGTTTCTCAGCTCAAAATAAGAAGCAAAAAAGACTCCGCTCAACTGAACAAATGAGGGCCTGCTTATCGCACATGCGACCATACATTGAAGAAACTGCGAAAAACAGCCGGTACAAGTTTCTTACTAAATAAGCCTCACAAATTGTTGAATAGAATCATCGAAATAAGTTTATATTTATGCGTGCATTTAAAAAAAATCTATGGTTTTCTTTCATAACATTTAAATGTATACCCTTTAAAAATTTTGCTAAATATGCCGTGATATTTTCCTTGTCGTTGCGAAACACGAGTTTAGAGAAAATAATTGAAGAGTTTTTTGTATAAAAAATGTTTCAGTTAAAGCCATTTTCTTCACTAATTTTTATTTAACTTGTTTCTCTATTGAGAAATGTTCATTGTCATATCGTATTGGTCGTAAGTTTCCTGAGACCCGCCTCTTGATTGAGAATTTTTTTTTTAGAAAGAACATGTTAATATTTTTCTAGAAACCGGAAAATGAACACAATGACGCACTTTGAAGTTCTATGTTATCAGGTACTTTTCAAAAGGGAATTTTCTATTCGCTGACCTTTAATGACAAACACATCTATAAAAGAAGATTAATGTGTCTGTCATTGATGAGAAGCTTCACCTTGTATCGATAAAGAAAAATTACTTGTAATGTTAAATACTCTTAAGGCCAGACAACTTTCTTTACTGTTCGTTCTAAAACCTCTTGTATATGTATTGTTTGTAATGCTCATGAAAACTATTTCTCGGGGTAAAAACCAAACGTAATTTCAAAGATACTGACTTAATTGTAATGGCGAAAATTTCAAAGTGTCTTCATTATCATATTTCACTCGTTCGACGACTTTTAGATCTCTGCTTGTTGACCACAGAAATGAAATTCATTAGACACATGATTTTTATGAAAGCATACAGTCATAATGGCTGTATAAATATATTCGTTCAGCATGATTTAATATCTGATTGACGAATAACTTATTACTTACATGGTGTTATATTTAACAGGTAAATATCTCTAGATGACATGGAGATATATCTGACGGGCAAATATCTTATTGACATTTTGATAGATCTGACGGGTGAATACCTCTTGTTGGTATATGGATATATGTGAGGGGTGAGTATCTCCTGCAGACATGTAGATGTATTTGACGGGTAAATATTTTGTTGATGTGGTGATTAATTTGACGTGTGAATATCTTTTGTCGACATGGGGATATATGTGACAGCTGAATATCTATTACTGACATGGTGATGTATATGACGGGTAATTATCTCTTGTCGATATGGGAATATATCTGACGTGTGAATATCTCTTGTCAACATGGGGATATATGCGAGAGCTGAATATCTATTACTGACATGGTGATGTATATGACGGGTAATTATCTCTTGTCGATATGGGGATATATCTGACGTGGGAATATCTCTTGTCGACATGGGGATATATGCGACAGCTGAATATCTATTACTGACATGGTGATGTATATGACGGGTAATTATCTCTTGTCGATATGGGGATATATCTGACGTGCGAATATCTCTTGTCGACATGGGGATATATGCGACAGCTGAATATCTATTACTGACATGGTGATGTATATGACGGGTAATTATCTCTTGTCGATATGGGGATATATCTGACGTGCGAATATCTCTTGTCGACATGGGGATATGTGCGACAGCTGAATATCTATTACTGACATGGTGATGTATATGACGGGTAATTATCTCTTGTCGATATGGGGATATATCTGACGTGTGAATATCTCTTGTCGACATGGGGATATATGCGACAGCTGAATATCTATTACTGACATGGTGATGTATATGACGGGTAATTATCTCTTGTCGATATGGGGATATATCTGACGTGTGAATATCTCTTGTTAACATGGAGATATATCTGACGGGTGATTATCTCTGTTGATATGTGGATATATGTCTCTTTGTTTTCATGGTAATATATCTGACGGGTAATTATCTCTTGTTGACATGGTGATGTATATGACGTGTAAATAACTCTTTTTTACATGCTAATATTTCTGAATGGGGAATATATCTTGCTTAGATGTAAATATATTTGATAATCCGGAGAATATTGATAAGTCCATGGTTTCAATAGGCTAATATAGCTATGAACGTTCACGCGTATAGGTGTTTTTTTTTCTTTTTCAAGTTTTTCTTTGAAATCCACCTATTCACATTTAACTGCACATGGTCATCTATAATAGTAGTTTTAAAGAAATAATTTTGATATAACAGTCTTAGCAAAATGTTCAAAAATTCAACTGGCAAAAATTAACATTTATCAATTATTGTAGGATATTGCATCATCCACTTTTAGTTGATGGAAGCAAACTGCATTTTTTTAATTTTAGCAATATTGCATCATCCTCAAGTTTGAAACGCCGTAACACAAGTTTGTGACTATTTTGAAAGCTGTGAAGTTGTTCTAAAATGTCAGTAAGTTTTTATACGTAAAAATGTAGAAAGAAAACCTGTCATTTTTTTCACCTTCAAAAAGCCCAAATATTAATACTACACAGAGGGCTTACTCAGAACATGAAATCTCGGTCCAAGTGGGTTGCAGCAAGACTACAGTTCACAATGCTATCGCCAAATATGAAGATGATGGCTCTTATTCTGAGCGAAAGAAAAGCTATACAGGTCATAGTATCATCAAATCCATCGTTACATGATTTCTGAGTAGACTATACAAAACAGTTGCTCTGCTTAACTCAAAGCTTCAGATGCAAATCGTAAGAATGTTTCTCGCAGATTACTCAATGAATTTCAGCTAATAGTCTGCTATTATTCTCGAAAAACAAGATTCACTGATGAAGTCACACTGCAGTAGTTTTTGTGCATCAGTATTATGTCAGAAAATCTCTACCAAAGAGACAGAATTAAAAATAACATCTTCCCAACCAGGTGAGTTTGGAACTGCTGGTTTATATTTCCGGAAACCTAGAACAACCACAGATAGCTCAAAGTATCTGGAACTGTTTCAGGATAAACCAGAGATTCACATGCATATGCACGGTTGCAGTGCATTTATGCATAATCCTGCATAATGTCATATAGCAAAGCATATCTTAAAAAGGCCTGACCTCAATACTTCAGAAAATTTGTGGAAACACATGAAGAATAAGATTTAAAACAATCAGCCAGCCAATGCCAGTGCTCGTGTGGACGCTATCAAGAACTTCGGAACCACTGGGATATCAACAGAATATTGTCTGTTTCATACCGTGCCGCGTGGCTAATGAAGCGGTTATCAAGCTGAAATATAGAATATTAGTTTATATTGAAATTAATAGAAAATAAACTGTTTTTCATAAAGTTGATGTCTTTTATTTATGCTATTAAAATTTCTGCTCATTTTGTTTAAAAAGTTGGTTGTGCTTTTGTTGAAAGCTGCATAATAAGGTCCTAAAATATAACCAGGATTCACTTCTACTAATAGAAAATATAGCAGAAAGCTGTGAAAAAAATGAACAAAACTTTTATCTAGATTAGCTATCCATACATCATGCATACTTTAGTCTCTGCTGCGTGATCCTCTTAAGTGTGCATTTTGGATTATCATACATTAGCTAAAAAGGCTTTATCAGTTTTATTTTCTACTTCTTATTTATGTGAATTAGGCTTCTCAGCCGTAAATAACATTAAAAATAAGAAACGAGATAGACCACGATCAACTGAAGAAGAAATGAGGGTCTGCTTATCACACATTCAATCAAACATTGAAGAAATCGCGAGAAAACACATGGTACAGGTTTCATGCTAAATAAACTGCAGAAGTAGTTGAAAAAAAACATTGAAATAAAGTACGGTCATATCTGTGTGTATTTTTAAAAATCTATGGTTTAATTTCATAACATTTAAATATATACCTTTTAAAAATTTTGCTAAATATGCCGTGATATTTTCATTTTCTCTTAGGTGTGCCGTTTTGCTTAAAATGGTTGAGAAGCAAAGAAAATAATTGAAGAAGAGCTTTTTTGTGTAAAAGTTGTTTCTTTACATCCAAGTATTTTATGCAGATAAAGCTATTTTTTCACTAATTTTTATTTAAATTGTATCAAGAAAAGTTCAGTGTCATATCGTATCGATCGTAAGTTTCCTGAGACCTGCCTCTTGATTGAGAGATCTTTTTCTTTTAAAGAATATGGCTAATATTGTTTGAGAAGCCGGAAACGAATACAATAAGGTCCTTTGAAGTCTGATATGATCAGGTAATTTTCAAAAGGGAATTTCCTATTCGCTGACCTTTAATGACATATTACCTATGAATGAATATTAATGCACCTGACATTGATGGGAAGCTTCAGCTTTCTTTGGCAAAAGTAATAAAGACATTCGTTTATAATGTTAAATACATTTCACGCCTGACAGGTTCTCATGCACTTGTTTATGGTCAATCTTAAATAGTTATTGTTTATAATATTCTTCAAATGAAAGACAGTTTGACGAAAAAAAATAGTAATTTCACGGAATCAATTGAATTAATTCCATTCGGGAATTTTAATTGTCATTTACTGGCATATTTCAGTGACTAGGCAACTTCTAAAAATCTCTTTAGCTGCAGAAATAAACTTATTTTCAAATAACCTTCTCATGACGACATACAATTATATTGGCAGTATAAAATCTCAGTCTCAATTAAGTTAACATTCATTTAAGTTGGAATTAATAATTAATTGTCTAGCTTTATTCATTGTTTATATAGTATGACTACACGGGAACACATTTATTGGATATTTATCTTGTAATTAAATCTTAAACATTTAATGAAGTGGTTTTGTAACACACTTATCAATGCCTTTTGCGTACATTTGCGTAGATGTGGTCGAGGCAAAGTTCAGAGAAGACGATATTCAAACCCCCAGATGATACTACCCATAAAAAAGATAAGTTTAACCCTTTGAGCCCTGACCACTGCTTTATCTGTGGTAGAGAAAAATGACGTAATGTCCAGCCACCGGTTGAACAGTGATAGAGAACGGTGGGTAAACACTTGTAACTATTTTTATATCTACCGTGAAACATTATATACCAATTGTTTGCGAATTTTGACTCAGGAGCTCATGCAGAAGGGTTAAAATTGTTCAGGAACGCAGAGCTCAAAGGGTTAATGAAAAGTATTAAGTATTTAAATAAGTATTCTCTTTTCCGCAGTATTCCAATCTTATGATCTACAAATAATTTCCATTCCCGAATTTTAGTCTAGCCTTCCACTGAGCTGTTGCAGAATTCTGTACCTTCTCAGCTTCAAATTGAAAATAAGCAACATTAGATTAAACATTTTTGGAACAACTTAAATAGACTGATCCACTCGAAAAACATGGCAAAATATTTCCCGGGGAATAATGTTTGTAGATTAGCTTTTTTCAAACTCCCGTGGGCCGAGACAAATGTCAGAATCGAAAAAGCTTGATTTTTGTTATCGATTTTGAAATATCGATACTGTGTTAAATCGATCCCTGTAGTTTATAGATTTATCTGCACTAAGATTTTATTTTAAAATATCTTGAAAAATGTTCATATGCACACAAAACAGACTTTTTTATTTGACAATAATATTGCTTATAAATAAAGAACAGACAGATATATTATAGAGTTTTATGGATTTTATTTTAAGAAAATAGTTTGAATAAGCAATTGTTTGGTGAAAAAGATGTTTTTTTCTTTTTTCTTGCAAATAGATTTTTCGCCATTAAAGAACACACACACACATACACATGTGTATGTGTATGTGTGTGTGTGTATATATATTTAAAGTTGTGTCACATTTTCAATTAAAGAATAACAATTTAATAAATTAACAAAAATATAAACTAATAAGCATTATGAAGACGTAAACAGATTTTTTTTAGTCACCGCATTTTTAAATAAAACCTCTGTAAAAATCAGCGATTGATCTGACACTGAATCGATATTATGAAAAGAGCCCCTTCTAAATCGATAAGAATCAATGTTTTGGGGGATTCTGTCACGTTTTGCAGTCTGGATAAAGCCCAAAGACTGACAATCTGCAAACGTTATTCTCCAGAAAAAATCCATATTTTTTACGAGTGGACAAAGGTATTTAAATAGTGCCAAAAATGTTAACACCGATCAGAAAGCAAAAAGATTTTACAGAAATACTAAGAATCCCATGACTGAGCATATGAGTAACGAGGAAGTCCTAGGGAAAATGAAAGCCAAAAGTGCATTTATATTTCAAATCGGAAAAAAGACAGTTGGAATTCTTAGAGCACATAATGAAGAAAGCGGGCTTAGAGAATTTGACACTCACAGGACATATTCAAGTAAAAAGAAGGGACGGAGGAAAGAAGCGAATAACATACTTAATCAGTTTGTGTAAATGGTTGGCAGAACAGGGATTAGGAAAAGCTAGCATAAAGGTAATTCTTACTAAGAGCTACAGAAGAAAAGAAGTTGTGGTGAGCCGTGATCGCTCATCGTCCTGAAGAGGCAAGGTACAAAGAAGAAGAAGAAGAAGAATGTGCCATAAAACTAGCTACCGGCAAACACTTCGAGCTGCCGCTACTTGCATGTCGTCGAGCTTCTCATTGGCCAAGCGTAACACATGGGTACACGTTAGGCAGCACAAATCTTTCCGTCGGCACGATACCAGAAGTGGCTACAGGTGTTTGCTTGCATAATCGCTTGTTTTCTCCCAGTCGCCTTGGCAGTCAGTCTTTATTCATTTAGGCAGCACAAATCTTTCCGTCGGCATTCCAAATACAGGCATGAAGAAAACGTCTGAGTAAGCCGTCAGAAACAAACCAAGCATGCCAGACCAGAGCACCATCATCATTTCCCGTAGAGGACCACCGCCTGCCGGCAACGCGCGTCGAACAGCCGCGAGTATCCAGTGGTGGCTACGACAATGCTTCCGTCACACGCTTAGGCGAGACAACCAGCAATAGCAGGCAATAGGGCCGATGGGTGTTTGGTTCTGACGAATCGACTACCACGCCCAAGCGGCCGGGGGCAGTGGAGCCAGCCTCGACGTTGACAAGACAGGGACAGACAAATTGTTCTTACTTTTGAAAAGATCAAGTAGAGCCACAAAAAAACGGACTTGATGCAGGTAAGAAAACGTCTTTAATGATTGTTCATGGAGACAATCCACCAATGAATTGCCCAGCCACAATATTTCGTAATTTTAATTTTAATATCAACAGGATCAATCCTTCCAGAAGACCGATGCTTTTGGAACTTTCTACTGGCGATCACGATACCAGAAGTGGCTACAGGTGTTTGCTTGCATAATCGCTTGTTTTCTCCCAGTCGCCTTGGCAGTCAGTCTTTATTCATGGAACAGTATCACAGACAATCAAGCAGTAATAATCGGAGCAACGCTGTTTGGACTATCAATAGGTAAAACAATAATAACAATTATTTTTTAAAGTAAAAATGATTTTCATATACCTATCATTAGAATTAGAGAATATCGAATAAGAAAAGGATAAAATAAAAAACAAACAAGACAGCCACCCCCTGTAATTTTATCGAATGCGGAGATAAATTTGACCATAAAAACACGAATTCACAGGTAAGTCATTACTTAATTAAATGACCCAGGTCATTGCAGAAAATTATAGTTTATAATTTATTATAGATTTATAACGCTAGATCCATTACATTCACTAATTCGCTTGGGAAAGGTATGAATCCTATCCCTCCCACCATCTATGGGTAAATAGCAGGACAGACTGGGTTCTATAGCCTTGGATGGCAACTGGTCTACCGCAGAAAGAAATGGCAACCTACTGCGGGTAAACATTTGCCTTGTCAGTCATGTATCGAAAGATACATGATCGCCTAAGCGTGTATCACGCACGGCACATAACTGAATACTATTATAAATAATAATATTATTTATATTATTTCTCTCTATATATAATTTATTATTTATATATATGTCTGGGGAGGAGACGAAGAAGATTCATACCTTCCCTAGGAAGTATATGAATATAATGGATTCGACTGGAATTCGAACTCGGCTCTCCGATTCCTCAATCTGTGCTGCTATCCGTCACTCCACCGTGCCCCCGCTTTGATAAATAAGAAACTATTCCATTTTGATTACGTGGGAAGGCGGAACGTAAGATATATATCAGAAATCCTGTTTAGGTTTGCTGAGAAAAAATGAACTCACATAATAATTAGAAGAAAGAATAACATAAAGAGAGAAAGAAAAAAGGGAAGATGACACAGATGATAACGCTGTCATGCATTTCACGTTTGCTCCACTGAAACGGGAAGCTTTGTCAATTTGTCAATCGTAATCTATTACTTTCTTAAATAATGACATTCACTTATATTTACGACTCTTATTGCAGTCATTTGTTAAAGTTGTTAAGCTCACATACTTAACTGTACAACAGTGGAATTTCCATTGGTATTTTAGAATCATAGAACTCACGAGTAGCTTATGCAATCATTAAATTAAGAATTGGGAAAATTCAAATAGGAAAAAACGTGAAATTTTCTCAGGTACTGCGAGTAAAAGATATTTTCTAAAGCATTCTTTTTAATGATCACTAACATTATAAATTATCTCTTATTTTTCAGTCAATTGTCCGGCCATTCAAAGATATATTTTGGCACCAAAAGGACGAATAGGACACAAGCCTAAAAAGATTACACTTTTTTATACTCTTTATAAAATAGGCGCAATAGTGTTATTCTTGGGCATTCACTTTTTCAATCGAGTCCCAGAACGACCAGACGTTACCCATACCTTGACAGAATTCACAGAAGGCTTTTCAAACATTATTCGCCCTGAAATCTTTCTGCCATTGTCTTTAAATTACCTTTCTGCCATGATTGCACACAGCTTAGCATTCATTGCCCTTTCGTGGTGTCTTCCAATCTATGGAATCCTGTTACCTTCGGTATTATCTGTTACTGCAGCTATTAGTGTTTGTTGCGGATTTCTGGAACCTGATTTGTTTAACGGCCAGAAAGTTGGGGAGTTAAATTCTTTGGTCATTACAAGTTTTATCACTTTATTTATATGGTGTTCACCTTATATATTAACGAGTTTGTTATGGACTAAGAAACCGGAGTATCTCTTGATGCCATTTGAAGCTTTGTTTATGTCTTACAGCTGGAATGCTTTATTTTTTGATCAATACCTCTTACTCAGTTGCAGGAGGGGAAGCTCAGTTCATCATTCCGAAATGGCTTCTGAGCAGGTAGACAAATCCTCAGCTCACACGAAAAGCCGTATTTTCGTATGTACCACGATGTACCAGGAAGCTGATTACGAAATGGAACGTCTTTTGATGAGCCTACAGGGCTTGTCATCTTCTACGAAATTTAATGACGTCTTTCTTGAAGCTCATATATTTATGGACAATGGCTGCACTGGGGGAACACTCAATGCATTTGCTCACCAGTTAGTCGAACTTGTTCAGGTTAAACTCGGACTCAGCATTCAAAATGGCGTGTGCCTTGAAATGCCGTATGGCATCGAAATTCTATGGACTTTGAATGATGGGATGCCACTCACTGTTCATTTCAAAGACTCTCAAAAAGTAAAAGCGAAGAAGCGCTGGAGTCAGGCGATGTATGTTCATTATATTTTAAACTTCAAACTTCAAACTCCTTCCTTAAGGAGATGCGATTCTTCCAAAACATCTATGTACCGCGAACAAAAAGTTAGCCATGATATGAACACAAATTTGTCTTATGAAGAAATAAAAAGAAGATCTTTAGTTTTAGATCGATATACAGAAATTAGAAAATATTCCAGAGAAACAGAAAACCAATTTGAAAAATGGACAGATATGTTTGTTGTTAGTGAGCGCAATTTTGACCATAATATTAGTCGAATTGGTTATCCCACACTCATGAGTTATGATCAACTTTCATTTGATCGTCAAGAAAAGGAGATACAAGATCAGAGTTCGTTACAGCGAATACAAGCAAGATCGTTTCTTGAGAGTATCATAACAGATTCTACAGCAACCCAGGCATCAGATTCATTGCCGCTATCATCAGTAAGCAGTCTGAGATGGTCCGCAGATGAGGAAAACGATGACGGTGATTTGATAGACGATGAAATAGATTTGCAGATGCGTGGTAAGCTGTCGTTCGAAAACGGCGCTTTCATTAACGAAGAGCTAAAATCACCAAATGAGTTAGAATGTCCTGGTAATAAAAAATACATTACTGACAGTTTGAAAAATAATATCCCGGAAATGGTTATATCTGAAAACAGTGCAGACAATTCAAAAACTGATGGGAATACCGAATATTCTTTAAAGAGATCTAATAATAATAATTCTGTGATATCCTCACAAGGAATGGATTCTAAAGTAAAGATACAGAAAAGCGAAGATGGAAGCAGATTTAACATTAGAGAAGAATCCCCCGTGTTACATTCAAAATCTTTGTTTGAATTCCGTGGAGATAATCTTTGCGTATCTGCTCCAAGTGAAGAAAACAATTTGACTGAAACTTTTCAAAGGTAAAAAACATAATTCTACAACAGTCATTCTTGTTTTGCTATGTGAGTTCAATTTATAAAACGCAATGTTTAGATGATATAGAAAGTAATGTTTATATAACCATACATTATTCTTAAGTAACGTACCAAACTATAAGCAGCTTGTAAAACCGTATTTTCAAAGCAGACGAAACCTTTTAGCAAGCATATTTGTTGTTTAAAACTGAATCCATAGCGACTATCACAAATTTGTAACGCTCTTCTAACGATAAAATTTATTCTGTTTTATAGTTTCATTATCTATTGAACTGTCAACTTATTCTTTTTCCATTAAGGATAAAATTGATTTTAAAGTACTCGATAAAGTCTAAAAAAAACACCACCAAATTTTACAAACTTCTCGAATATAATTATCATTATTCTGCTCTATCTTATTTAAAAAATATAATAAGATTTCCAAATTTCGATTTTACAAGAATCTTGAACCAGATGATGTTTGTCCATGGTCAAGATTTGGGCATATTTTGAATCAAATTTCCTAAATAACGAAACGCGTCACAAGTAAACATTTTCCCTCTTTGTTCTGTTATATAAAAAATTATATCTAATGTTCTCCCATTATAACTATAAGAATAATAGATATCGATTGACCTTTGACTTGAAGAGGTCAAGACTGACTTGCTCAGGGAGAACCTACGTAGGAATCTGTTCCACAAAGTGGTATTTCGGGCAAAAAATCTAAATTAAACTTTCTTCTTTAGATCTCAGGGGAAATGAAGGTTATTCGATTCCGTGGGAGTGGTATGGCGTGACCTAGATGGAAATATCTGGAAATAAAGAGTAGAACATTTTCCACGGAAACAGCAATAGGCTTGTAACCTTGCGTCTCTAGGAAAGAGACTGCAGTTTAGAGAATAAGCCTTTTCCCACCAAATGTCGGTGTAAACGAATTTAATCTTTATCAAAACTGGAAAATTGAGATTGAGCAGTTCAATCTCAGATATGGCTGCAATAATCCATGTTTTGTCTAATCTAACTCTTGTCGAAGAATATATTTATAAAGAAAATTAAAGATTCTGATTCATTTTAAACAAATTATTTGAAGCAAAACATTTTGGTAAACAGAAAAGCTATTTTGCCCTGTAGGTTAATTACTGACTGAATGATATACACTAATAAAAACATGAATTATATGATGTGCATTAGTGTTCACGTGTCAAAAATATCCATGTATTTATATTTAAACAGTGCTGAATATGTGGGAAATGATAAGATCGATGAAGACCAGATTTACATTTTGGCAACGGACGCTGACATGGAATTCAAAGACGATGCTGTCCTGGACTTGTTGCAATTGTGTAACAATGATAAACGGGTCGGGGCCGCCTGTGGTCGCACCTATCCGCAAGGAAAGAAAAATGGACCTATTGTCTGGCACCAGATATTTGAATATGCCAAAGGTAGGCTATTTTCTAATTTACAGTCAATAATAAATGGCCGAGTGTTTAGAACGCTCGCTTTCTGGCCATGAGAACCGGGTTCGAATTTCATCTGTTATCGGTCAGGGGGAGGCGATCCTAGCGTGCAGCACCTTTAGAAAGTGCGCCGAAAACCACACCACGGGTTAATCCAAGAGTTGTGAGTGAAATAGGGTAGACAGAACTCATTGGGAGCTGTCAATGGTCGTGCTAGCGTGACTGAAGGTTTCAGCGTTCTGGCATTGTTCAGGTTGTTGATCACGATAGATAACGCGCTCTCTCGCAGAAACTGTAACTAAGGTCCTCTCAGCATAGTTGCAATCGGGGTTTTCTATCCGCCCTAGCAGCTGTGCATCCCAAGCCATTATATATATATATATATATATATATATATATATATATATATATATATATATACATAGACAATATTAGTGGTAAATATACACATACATATGCAATTATATATACACATACATATATGTATAAAAGTAATTCCAAGAGGATATGATCCAGGTAGAACTCGATGTCCAGGACAGAGTAAGGATATAATAAAAAGACTTAAACACTAATATTCCATGGTCATAATTTATTCCATTGGAATCGTAAAAACGACCCAATTCATCAGACCTACAGATTCAAAATGAAAACGGAAAAACGACTCCGGGAGAAATTGGTGAGAGTATGTGTGATAGTGTGGGGGGACCCGTGATCTATATAGAGGGGTAATAGACGAGAGAGACGGGGCGGACTTTAGGCGGAGAGGGCATTAAAATTTAACTGAGGGAAGATTTAAAAAGGGATTTCAGTGATAAAAGGGTGCGTATTTTCAAAGATACACATACTCTCACCAATTTCTCTCGGAGTCGTTTTTCCGTTTTCATTTTGAATCTGTAGGTCTGATGAATTGGGTCGTTTTTACGATTCCAATGGAATAAATTATGACCATGGAATATTAGTGTTTAAGTCTTTTTATTATATATATATATATATATATATATATATATATATATATATATATATATATATATATATATATATATATGATATTGTACGTAAAAGTATCCGAACCTGAATATTTTCTGATTAAGCATTCCGATAATTTTTGTTTTATTTATTGATTTGTTTTACGGCTTACCAAACTTTTGTAGGTTATTTAAACCCAGAGCATATGTTTTTAAATTGTAATTTTTTTGGGGGGTGGTTAAGCTGGGGAGAGAAGGTGTGGATTCATGCCTTTGCCAATTAAAAATTCCGAGCCGTTATCCATTACACCATCTGCATATCCAAGTTTACAGCACGTGATATTACCAAGCGGTTACCCATCTAGGTACTGACCAGTCTCAACATTGCTTATCTTCGGTGATTATACAAGAACCGGTTTTTCAACATCCTATGGCCGTAAGCCTAAGATTTCTATACTTCATTTTCGAATGTTTTTTTAATTGGTATCACCCCATGCAAGGTAGTAAAGCCACTAAGACACAAAGGGTTTCAGGGTGTGGAAGAATTAGAAACAGAATCATTAATAATGAACGGGAAGAGAAAAGAATAATCAGGAGGACAGTAGATAGCGATTGAGATTGCATTTACATTTTTGCAGATTAAAGTTTGCGAGAAAGCATGGATTCGGAAGGGCGATCCACATGCGAGAAGTGCGAGAAAAGAAACTGCTACCATAGAACTTACCGTTACATCTAGCCAGCTCAACTGTAAATTGATGAGATCTCGACGCCAGTCAAGTACTGCGTTTAAATTCAAAAGGTCTTGGTACCATAGCAAGTGGCGCTGAGAAAGTGACTGAAGCCGAGCTGCAAAACCAGGACCAATAATATTGCTGATTCTTCTTTGGATTTTATCAAGGAACTCAAGGCAAACAGCATGGAAACCGGATCATATGTGGCAGCAATATTCGTAGCATGGACGAATATAGCATGGATTTATAGATATGTAATGTGTTATTTTCAGCATACTTTAATTATTTCGGATTTTTGTTTTTTGAACAAATTAATCACACCAAATTTCCTTACCAAATACAGTATCAGCTCTATTCACATTTTTTTTTTATAAATTTGTCACTTCCGTAAAACTCCGGACTAAATTTTAGCATTTTTAGATGTGATAAATTTGTTCATTAACGTTCAATTCGCGTCTTATTTTAAATAACAACTATCATCATTCTTCTCTTCACCCATGAATATTAACCCCACACATATAAAAAAATTATCTGCGGTCACAACACAAATGCCTTTCCATGATCACTTTGGTAATATTTATATCCAGACTGACTGTGACCCTATAGGCAACCCTTTCGGTACTTTATTTTATATGACCAACAAAATATTCAGTAAAATAAATAAACCCACATTTGTACCAAATATATTGATGGCACCTTCATCCAAGTCCGTTATAGAATTTAAAAAAATCTTTGAAAATAACTTTCGTTTTATTGTTTACTTATGAACAAAATATCAAGGAAAATCTATCTCTAGATATTCTCATTGCCTTGCGACAACGCTAATTTCACATCTCCGTACAAAATGTTATTCTACATCTTGTCTTCTAATGAGATACTATTTGTCGTTGTCGCGGTAAAACGGAAGAAAATTTTGTTAAAACATCAGAAAGTGTTATGTACTGAGAGACATTGAAACGAGAAGGGTTAATACCAAAAAACCCGTTGAAAGAATTCACACATAAAGGACTTGAATTCTATGTCGAGCAATTTGAACAATGGAAAAATGACCCAGACTTAGGGGGCAATGTTGATAGACACACAGCTGCAAATGCAATTTTTAAATCGAAAATTTCATTTTTCGTAAACAACGATTTTGGAGTTGATTCCCCTGGTCGAAAGTTGAATTGAAATACCAGGAGAGGGTGGATAAGCCACCCACGCTCACCGAGGAGATTTAGTAAGAGATCGATGAGAGAGTATAATAAAAGAGAGTGTGGAGAGAGGAAATTCCCCAAAGTTATGACGTAAGCCGGAGGGGATTTACCGAAATGTTCCCACCTCGCCATACCCCCATGCCAGTTTGGGCGAATGTCCATGAATACAATGCGCGAAACGAATTGGGCAGACGAGTTGTAGAAGAGAGAAGAAACGGAGACGAGACCAGAGACAGGGGAGAGGCCCATGTTATTATCTGCCGACGAAACCTCCGATTTCACCCTTGTACCAAACTTTACCGCCAACAGCAAACCAGATTTTGCAAGGTCAATAATAATATCACTTCAGATTTATACGCGGTTTAGGCTGATAATTAATTGAATGCAAACTGATGTAAACCAATTATTGCACGGAGGGCTGATATAAAAACGGTATTTACTTTTGTTCAATTTTTTCGAGTGTTATTTTTTCTCTGTCCGTCTTCGCTCTGCTTGGACCAGCCCAACACGTAGATACTGGCGACGATTCGATCCTGGTCTTATTATGATCAAACTTAAATTACAACGTGGAATAAGGCAGGTCTGAGATCGAAGCGATCTTCATCGATCAGCCGCGGTGTTGGAAGTATTGGACGACCGAGGAGGGTGTTGTACGATTACACTTACAACAGTGAATGCCCTGAAAAATATAAATCTGCTGTCATTAATAACCGAATCCAAACAGCCGAACTCGTTTCCGAATCCAAAATAAATTTCTTTAAAGAATTCGATAATATAAAACAAGCATTTATCACAGCATTTACTATTGTCCTCATCTTTGTCGCCATATTTGTCACAACGTTTCGGCCGTTGTACGCTTCGGCCTTCTTCAGGTGGTTGGAATTTCGAACTGAACCTTTTATTTCGATCACTGGGGTAGACTGTTCTAGTTCTACGAGCCATGTTTGATGGATGTCAGTTATCAGTTATCTCCTGCTAATTTACCCTCTGAAAGTTCTCCACTGCCTTAACCGGGTATTGAACTCACACTCACACGTCGAACAAGCTACAATAATCAAAGAGTTGCGTTTGGCTCGTCTGTCGTCGAGTGCAGTCGAGCTGGGTGGAGAGATATCGGAGATTGAAAGTGAACAGTGTTGAATTGAAGGCTTGAAGAAGTCCGAAAGTGACATCAGGATTGGAACAAAACCCTCGCTAACATGTACTGTTGATATAAGTACCGCTGCTCAGGCTACCACGAAGATTACTACTACTGTTACTACTGCCGAGGAGGAACGCAACTATAAACTTTAAGCCACGCACAGAAATCTTTATCTCTCCATCGCAAGAGTCGTATATCGTTCTGAGACGATTTCACAACAAGC
Organism: Acanthosepion esculentum; assembly: GCA_964036315.1. Classification (NCBI taxonomy): domain Eukaryota; kingdom Metazoa; phylum Mollusca; class Cephalopoda; order Sepiida; family Sepiidae; genus Acanthosepion; species Acanthosepion esculentum. The sequence goes on along the minus strand of OZ038518.1, from coordinate 31,150,609 downwards.
TAATCACAACCCACTCTCTCTGTGTCTAGAATCCAGTGTATGAGTTTTTACGTCAATTACTTTATTTTCTGTAACCCGTTTCTTTTCTGTACTATTCTTTTCTGTTATATAAAAGACATTAACAATTGAACCATTGAATAGTTGTTTGTCCGGCTTTCTGTAGATATATTTTTTGGTGCATTCTAAAATTCTTAGCACAGACTCTCCAGCCGTGTCTACATCTTCAGTCGACCGTGAATGGATGAATATCACTTCTGCTTTCTTGGTCAAACCAAACACAACGTGGGCAGGAAGCAGGATTAAACCAGTGGACCGGTCGAATGATCTACGGATGCTCTGAGGACCTACGGGCACTCCATTAAGTTTGGTTAAGACCGAGTAGACACCTCAACTCAGAGAGTAAGATGTCCGAGGTTGAGAGGCTGGGGCGAATGTGTTAGAGTCAGTCCGAACGAAAAAATTGAAAAAACAAACAAAACAATTTTATTGAATGTTGTCTTTCTTCATTTTCCCAAAATTTCTGCTTTATAATTCCTAACAGAGAAAGATATGGTAGATTTATGAAGTACAATGCAGGACTACGTCACCCAATTTATGGTGTTTGCTTTCGGAGATGCAAGTGGCATAATGGTCAAAATTTTTGAAAATGAAATCGGCAAACCGAATCCTCACCAGTTCACACAAATGTCATTGGGAAATGAATGAGACTATAGCTTCTCCAACCTACCATCTACAGGTTAATTAGGAGTGCAAACTGGGTTCTCTAGCTGTGCTTGGCAAACAAGTCTAGAAGAAGGTTTGGTTTGGTTTGGTTTGGTTTGTTTAAAGGCATATTAACTCCTTATAGGTTTCGGTCTATATCTCTGAGATGAGGTATTGTAATTATTCACACTATTTACATTGTCCGGACTGTTGTCGTCATCTTTGTCCTCAAGGACACATGGCCCAGTGGATAAAAGCGTTGGTTGAAGTAATCCAGTGAGTTCAATACCTGACCACCACAGGTGAACAAAACTTGGAGTGTTGAGTTAAAGGGAAATAACACATACTGATATATTAGGAAAATGCATAACACGTGGAATTAGAACTATCTACCCTGGTAGAAAAAATAAACGGTTCGAAATTCCAATCACGTATAACGTGAGTATGACAACAAAACTAAGGACAACAGTCCAAACAATGTAAATATTTATGGGTCATTTAATGCTGGAATTTTCTTTTCTTGTCAGCATTGGTATTTTTTTCACAAAAATATATTGATGGTAATTTTTTGTATTTTTATATTTTCATGTTTTGACCACAGTTTGGGGTGGGGGTCATTCTTGACTCATAGCTGGGACCCTAACAGGTGCTACCACCTCGTGTCAAGATGGATTGGAAACAACAGAAATTAAGAGGTGGTTCCACGCGTTTCAAAAACTTCCGATCAGGGGGATTACTGCCGGATGTAGTTTATCTTCATACCCAAGACATTCTACAAAATGACCACAATGAAATCAAAACTGTGGAGAAGGCAAAAGGAAACATCGTTAGTAGCTTTCTGAAGAAGAATAATAGTACAGTTTACATATATTTAAACTTAAAAGGAAACGGTGGAGAGGCATGACTGCTTACATCATGAAGAGACATGACAATTGCAGAAGATTGCATGAACATAATTATTTTCTAATTAATACAATGGTGATAAGCTGTGGAAGAGAAACAAATACAGCATTTGATTTTTTTTCAGTAATTATAACTAATTGTTTTTTTTTCTTTAGATTTTTGGATGATAAAGAATGCCCAAAACGTGATCGGTTCAGTCATGTGTTGCCCCGGGTGTTTTAGCATGTATCGGGCATCAGCCATTCGTCAGGTAATGGACAAATATGTCACACCAACTCGAACACCTTTTACAGTTTATGTCAAGGACACAGGTCAGTCAGATGTTTTATATTCAGCTAAGTGATCAGCTTTCAAAATATTCATATACTCAAATTGTGCGTACGTCTGTATATACAGAACTCAGGTATCTATCTATCTATCTATCTTGTCTTATATCCAAGCAAGTTTTGCTAAATTCATCTAACAGGGTTAGTCTGTTTAAATTTTCTTCCCAATTTTGGAATAAGACGTTACAATACGTTTGAATTTGTGGATGAACTATTCAAAACTCATGATTTGTACTGTTTTGTTCAAGTAATATCAGTCATTCCAATCATTATCAAGAACTGTATATTCTTATCATAATAGACAAGATTTTGTTCACTACATACTGGGATTTTTTTTAAAGCAATTCAAATTGATCTGAAGTGTCGTCGTGTATATAAATGATTAAACGGATTAAACGCACCTAGATCACACGTAGGTATGTGTCAAATATTTATACGTATTATTATTATTATTATTATTATTATTATTATTATTATTATTATTATTATTATTTCCGTTGTATACACATTTCCTTCCGGGTCCCAACCAGAGACCTATGGTTGGAAATGGCTTCATGACATATTCAACTGATCATTTTTCGTAAAAACAAACAAACAAACATTCATTTTACATAGATAAAGCACTTCGTAATGTGTGAGCTGTACTTGTGAGTAAAATCTTTTGTATATCTTTAAGGCATTGGCTACCTGGACTCCATTCAATGAATCTATCGGAACCTTTTCCAATCAATTCAAGAGTTCCAACTACAACTGGGCTTATTTATTTCCTCATGTGCCACATTTTTGAGAATTCTATTTCAAGATACTTGTATTTTGATAGTTTTTTGAAAATCTCCAAATATACATTAGAATCTGCCAGGACTACCATGTCAATAAGAAAGCACATTCTGTTCTTTGATGTTTATACCAGTTTCTTGCTGTTTGCCTCCTCATTATTATTATTATTATTATTTTTATTTCCTTTGATATCTGGCGTTTACACATTTCTTTCCGGGTCCCGCCCAGCGACCTAAGGTTAGAAATGGCATCATGACACTTTCCACTGCAAAAAAAAAAATTAAAAAAAAATTAAAAAAATAATAATTACATGGATAAAGCCCTTCGTAAAGTGTGGGCTGTACTTGTCAGAACAATTTTTTGTATCTCTTTGAGGAATGGACTTCCAGGGATCCCTTCAATCAGCCTACTGGAATCTTTTCCAACCAGTCCAAGGGCTCCAACTACAACAGGAATTGTTGATGTTCCCATGTGCCACATTTTTGAGATTTCTATTTCAAGGTCCTTGTATTTTGACAGTTTTTCGAATATCTTCAAAGATACATTGCAGTCTGCAGGGACTGCCATATCAATAAGGAGGCACTTATTTTGTTTGTGGTCTTTAATAACAATGTCTGGGCGGTTGGCTTTGATTGTTCTGTCAGTGTGTATTGTGTAGTCCCATAGAATTGTAACAGGTCCTATCTCCGTAACCGGGTCAGGGTGGTGTTCGTACCAGTTTTTTTATTATTATTATTATTATTATTATTATTATTATTATTATTATTATTATTATTATTATTATTATTATTATCTTGTACGCATATTAAATACCTCATGTACGATTCAAAACAGCCTCTTTTCTGATGGAAGATCTAATGACTATTTCTTTTTCTTTCGAATAATAATAGATGGTACAATTAAAATTTTCCTTGCAATAAGTACTGTATATTATATTCGTAGTATCTACTAATATTTGTCTTATAATAATAGCTGTATTTTGATTGTGATGTAATGAACAATATGAGTAATTTTCGACAAGTCGACCTGCGAGATAGTGTAGTGCTTCTTGATTATTTATTTTGAAGATGCAATCTTCCAAAGGACATGAGAATTCATAAACAACTTTGTTTTTACACAGGAGAGATTTTTGAGGTTCCCAGTTCTTCATAACATTAGGCTAGATGTTTTGAACTTTTTATAGTAAATTATAAATCTAGGGTATTTGTTGGGTTCTTTAAACAAATAATATTTTTAAAGATTTTTTCATATTGTCTGAAGTTAGGCCTTCACATTTGAAGTAATAAAATAAGTTGGATTAAAAACAAATCCATCAATTCTTTAGAAATTACTTTGCGTTTCGGAAACGAAGCGGAGCAGACATGGATTTTTTAGAATAATAATCTGAGTGAAGGGGATGTACTTTCCACAAATAGGATTAAAAAGAGCCTTACTTACCGAGGGTCATCGGTTAAATGACTGTCACAGGACACATTTTCTTTATTAAGGTTTCTGGTATGAGCGGGCAGATAGATGTTTAAAATGAAAATAAGGCGACTATTTTAAATAAAAAGTGTCCACTATAATAACGTTTGAAGTAATAAAATGTCGGATTAAACTATATTTAACTGATTATATACAGGGTGATCGAAAAGTAACTCCCTATTTTATGTATCATGGACTCTCCTGTCCAATTATAATTTTTACAAGACGGGAGAGTTTATCTTACACAAAATAGGGAGTTATTTTTCAATTACCCTGTGCAGCTGATTGATGTTACCTTTAGCATCCCGAATCTAGAGTTTCGTCAGAGGGTATATATATATATATATATATATATATATATATATAAAAGTGAACATAGAAGTCAACACTTAGAGGCGACAGTCTGTTTCATGCTAGATGCAATCGTCAGGCCACGAGTGCTGTTATTTTTCTCGACTATTTATATATACGGCTCAGGGGTACATTGCGGGGAGTCTATTTTGGTGGTTATTTTACCGTAAGTCGTTTATTTGTTTATTTATTTATTTGGATTAAATTATTTTTCTTGTTTTTATTTATTTTTATTTCTATTTTTTATTTTTATTTTTATTTCTTATCTTATGTATTTATTTATTTTTTATTATTATTTTATTTTTATTTTGATCGGTGTTTTTATTAACGTAGTAAAAATTTGTTTATATAGCTTATTTAATAGTTTTGTTTTTGTTTGGGAAGATAATTAAAGTTATTTGTTCAATTTTAGGGTTGATTGTTGTACTTTGTTCTAACTATTATTTTGGCGGGAACAGTTTTTAATTTGTTTATTACTTCATGTATTTATTTGGATTGGTTATCTTTATTTGTTTTTTCTAACGGCTAGTTTATCGGTATCGGTTGTTAGTTTATTTATATATTTAGATCAATTTATTTTACTTGTTATTTATTTGTTACACTGTATATTTTCTCTTTTTGGTTTTCGATTTTTAAGTAACGTAGAATATTATTTTTTATACATTTTTTTATCGTTGTATAACAGTTATAGCTATTTTTTTGTCCGATTTTTTGTTTTGATTTTTATAGTCTAACTAATATTTTGGTCATAATAGTTTGCTAATTTGTTATTATTTACTTTATTGATTTCGTTTCTTATTTTTTATTCTATTTCGTCTATTCTAACAGGTGAAATTTGGTAATTTGTTTGGATTAATTTATTTTGCTTATTTTATTGTCATTTTGTTTATTTATGTATTTATTTATTTTTTCCGTTTTCGATTTTTAAGTAACGTAGTAAAAATTTGTTTTCACGTCTGCATTTTGAGATGAGCTCGGATCTTTTATTTAATAATTTATTTTGATCTGGGAAGGAAATGATAGTCATTTTTTTCTCCAAGCAAAGTTTGCAAGTTTTTGATTGGTTTTTGTAGGCTGATGATCTTTTCCTTATTTTCCAAGATATTTTTGGCGTGGTGTGCGTTTTGTTTTTAATTTCCTAGATATACTTAGAAAGCATTGTGCTGTTCGCATATTTACTTTTTTTGTGAAAAATGATTTGTGTACATAATTTCTTTGTTTCCAGGGTCCTTCAGTTACTCCTATATATACTTTTTCCTCATTATCTGGTGATCATGGCTTGGTGTATTACGTTGTTTTGTAAACAATTACCGTTTAAAGTACATTTGTTCTTTATTCTGCAGTTCTGAATGAAGTGTAACTTTTTGCTGTTCAAATCCGGTTGAAAATAGGTGGAGAAAAATATAAATAATTCAAATGCATAATTTCTTGTCACAGTTTTGCCTTCTGTCTTTTTGTTCGGGTGACGTTTAGAGAATGTGACAGCATAAAAATATTTGTATAATGAGACAGCAACTTCACATTTTGATTTTATTTTTATTTAATTTGGATTAGAAAAATGCCCACCAATATATACACACTTTAAAGAGGTGTATTTGTATCTAAAATTATTGAAAATATTAATTATTGTTAGCACCATATATCGCAAAGTAGCAGGTAAAATGACTGGTTACCTGTACCGCTCCAGTAACTAACTCCTCCTGCTATCATCTACCAGAGCCAGATCAGGTCGAAAATGCAGTATTATTGTCATATATGGGTCGAAACTGTCCAGTCCCGACTTTCCAGTTTTGATAGAATTCAAAACCGTCTCAAAGTCCTTCTTGAAGAAGAATTATTTTCCACTCATCAACCCCCCCTCTATCTCTATCTCACAGGCGGGATGTAGTGAGTCCTCTCATTACTCTATCGCTATTACCATGAAAAATGCTCGGACAGACTTCATTCCTTGGTTCCGCAAAATTTGAGCTTCACGGCTAGGACCCACATTCCCTCCGTATTCCATCGGTGTGAAGTAAGTTCTGCTCTAACAGCTTCTTCCCTCGATCCACTGCTCTGTGTAATAGGTCCCCAAGAGGATGTTTCCCCGATCACTACAATTTTAACCCGTTCAAATCTAGATTTAACCGTTATCTTCCCCTCCTATCCATATAAACTACCCCTTATGGGAATCCTCTACCTCGAGTGCCTCCTCGAGTTGGACCTTACTGCAAAAAACAAAACAAAAGAAAAATAAACTTAAAAAGAGGCTCCAGGTATGTCTGTTTTCACTTTGCATACATGTATACCAAAATCTATATAGACAACAAGCAGACATTTAAACACATACACACACACACTCTCTCTCTCTCTCACACACACACACACACACACACACACACACACACACACACACATATATATATATACATATATATATATATATATATATATATATATGTATATGGGAAAATATAATATATTAGGCAACTGAATAACAAAGTGAAAAAAAATCTGTGTACCGCGTTTCGTCCTCTAAAAGGATTTCATTGGACGAAAGTAATGTTTTTATTGGTGGTATTAAATATGTTTAAATATAAACATAAACGTTGTTTATAATTTTGCACTGAGAAGCACTAAAGATATGAGAACGCTAAATCAAAAGAAATTTGAATTTTAAAATGTCTGACTTTTTAAAGATTTTTCTTTTGCGTCCAACACGTCTAGACACACAGCATAGCCTATCTCATTTAGTTTCATTACGCTTTTGCTTTTTTATGGTTGTTCATTTTTAAATACCCCTCCGTTGCGACAACAGAAGATTTGTGAAAAAAAGTGAAATGATGCAGGAATTAGCAGATGTACCGTGTATAATTTAGCAATCAGTGCACTTTCTATAGATATATATTTTTAAGCATACATTTACAAAAAAAAATATTGCAAGCTAAAAATATAAAAGGAACTTAAATGCAGTTTGTCCAGCACATCACGAACGACCAAAATACAGTTATCAACATAAGACAAGTATTAGTGCAAATTACAAAAAAATCTACAGACCCCAAGGCAAGGAAAGATTCAAAATCCTAACAGAAAACAAAATAACCAACCCTCTTTAAATAAAACATCTTTCACCACATGAGTCGCTATTTTGAAATATTTATAAGAAATATTTTACATGCATGTAAATACAAAATGCATACTTTTCGTGCGTTCTCTCTCCCTTTAACTGTTACACATGACGTCATCGTGAACATTTTAAAATTTTTAGCTTTGTAAAAAAATACTAGGATGTTGCCAAGGGAATCTCGCCTACCACATAGACACAACATTGAAAATGACTGAGATGGTCAAAAGTACTTGAACAAAACATCAGAATAATCGCGAACTTTGGACAGTTTATTCACAATTTTGATCCTAATATACAACATTTTATTCAAAAACTGGAAAAATACAATAAAAACGAAACAGATAAATCTTGTTGGTTTTATTTATTGAAACTTGCTTGGATGAATACATGTTGCCTATATTTACCTGAGAAACACATACATGCACACGCATACATAATATATATATATATATATATATATATATATATATATATATATATATATAGAGAGAGAGAGAGAGAGAGAGAGAGATAGATAGATAGAGAGAGAGAGAGAGAGGGAATTAATACAAGTAAGAGGGTTGTCACTTAGCTGATTGAAGTTACATTCAGCATCTAAACTCCAGAGTCATAGACGGACCCTCCGGGAATTACTCCATCCACCCGTTCGCCCATCAACAAATGACTGCTTATACTTCTCTATTTCTCTTTTTAATATGCAATTTTCATTGATGCAAATTTTTTTCGTAGTGTATGTGTGCGTGTGTTCGCGTGCGTTCGCCTATGCGCCCGTCTGCGTGTATGTGCGTAGTGTAGAATATTGTGATTATTTTTCCTTTTTGTTTTTTTTCCACATTATACTCATTCCTTAACCTTTCCTCTCCTTTTCACCTTTTCCTCTTTACTTTCAAATGTTGCAATTTGAATTCGGCTTTTCTAGACATATGCTGTCCTTATTAATTTTTGAGCGTTCTATTGTTTTCTTGAATTAGGAAAATTGCATTTCATTTTTTTACATAAATAATTAATATCTGCTTATGGGTAATTAAACGATAAATAGAAAAAAACCCTACATTACTTGTTTTTTTCTGCGAAAGGACTTCATTCGACTAATAATGTTTTTATTGATATAAACATATTTATGTAACGAGATAAAACAAGCGTCGATTAGAATTTTAGATCGGCAAACGCTGAAATTTAAATTTCAAACTTTTGTCGTATAATATGTCAAGATACTTTTACTGTCGTTTTTATCACCCTGCCATATATATATATATATATATATATATATATATATATATATATATATATATATATATATATATATATATATATGTAAAAGGCAGGATGTGTGTAACGAGTGCACGGCGGCAATTATCGACGGATTTGCACCAAAATTTACATGCACATGCTCCAAGTGAGTTGAAAGGCCAAGACCGATTTTGCATTTCCCAGCTCCCATCGATAGTGGAAATAATCGATATTTTCATGCTTCTACGGCAGTTTTCATGTAGTTTGTGGCCATTTTCTACTGGCCAGAGTGAGAGCCTATAGCTGGCTGGCACGAATAGACAGGAAGATTCTATTGGCCAGCGTGAGAGCCAACAGCTGACTAGCACGAATGTTAACTAGCATGCTAGCATGAAAAAATAAGCGATAGCTGCATTCGTCACAAGTGGGAAAAATTTAAATCTGCATGGTACTTTACTCCAATTGGCTCATTCGCTTGCTTAAACTCGACGTTGATTCTGATTCCGCAGAACTGGGTTGGGTGTGAAAAAGTATTTGTTGTTAACATTCTTTTTTCATTCGTTTTTTCCAGTTACGAGTCCTTTTTTAAAGCTGATCGTTTTGTGTTCATTTTGTTTAGTTCTTTTTTCGTAACAGATTTAATGTTTAGTAAAGGCAAGGAAGGGCAAAAATATTTTAAGTCAAGTGATAGCGATTGCTGTATGAGTCGTACGATTTTTGAATCAAGCACGGGCAAATCCGGGCCATGCTGCTAGTATATATATATATATATATATATATATATATATATATATATATATATATATATATATATATAAGCGTTTCACCCCACGCAAGGCGGAAAGCCACTAGCACGCAAGGGGTTACAGAGAGTAGGAGTTAGAGCAAATAGGAGTGATAGAGGAAAGGATGAAGAGAAGGATAGGGGATAGATCAGGGCATCTGGAGACGTTGATTGACATTACATTTGAATAGTTGGAGATTATAGCTTTCAGGGAAACAGGAAGACGGGAGGGAGTTCCACAGGCGAGAGGTGCGAGACATGAGGAGGTGCGAGACATGAAGCTATTGGAGTAGAAGAGACGGCTACATTTAACAGTTTCGACAGTGAAAGGGTGTGAGCGAGATGCCAGCCTAGTAGAACGCTTAAATTCATGAAGTTTGGAAACCAGTGAAAGCATCTCCTCGGAGCAGTTACCATGAAAGTATTTATAAAAAAGACAGAGGGAGGCGACAGCACGTCGGTGAGAGAGCGACTGCAGACGAGATGCCAGATCAGAGCCAATTACGTTGCATAGCCGTCTCTGGATCTTATCAAGAAACTTGAGACAAACATAAGGGGCACCAGACCATATATGGCAGCAATACTACATGCAAGGGCGAATGGTTGATTTGTAGATTTGAAGGATATATATATATATATATATATATATATATATATATATATATATATATATATATATATATATATGAGGTATAAGTATGAAGTAAGTATACGTCCAATCAAGTTTGATAACAAAGAACGACATTATCTGTCTGTTAAATCTTATATTATATTTTTCTAATCTTCCAATAAGCTGTTGCATGTTGGGATCAAATTTGTGGATAAACTGTCCAAAGCTTATATTTGTTCTGTTGTTTTGTTCGAGTACTTCCGACTTTCTCAAACATTTTCAAGAACCATGTGGAGTCTGTGTCTGTGTGTTATGAGGTTGAAGTAATATTTATCTATTTTTCCAGAAACCTCTCCTTTTAATGTTTATGAATTTTTTTTAATGTATATTGTAACATGCAAAAGAAACTGTTTTGAAAAGTTCCCAGCCGGACTAAGAACCCCCACCCCACAAAACAGTTGGTTTGGGTAGATTTTGGGATATCATTTGGGTCGGGAACTTTTCAACACTCTTTCTGATATAACTTGTTTTCATTGCTTTTAATCACATTCAAAGACATTCAACAAAATCTGAAATGTTATCAAGTAAAATGATATATTCTTGCGTTACAAGGTGAAGACCGTTGGATGGCGACCCTGATGATGGTGCAAGGTTGGTACATGCGCTACTCCAGTTTGGCTCGAAATAACACATTTTGCCCAGACTCATTCGGAGAGTTTCTGAAACAGCGTCGCCGCTGGGTCTTGTCTGATATTGCCAACGCCATTCTCGTTATCCAGAACCTTTGGGCCCTGATGCGTCGAAACGCTTGTTTTAGTCTCTGTTATGTACTTTACATGCTAAACATGTTCTTAAATAACATTATCACGCCAGGAACTGCTATCGTCATGATTACCGCAGGTTTGGATCTCGTGTTTGGGGTGCCTTATTTGCAGACCACGCTGCCGCTAGCAGCCGTTGTATTTACTTATTCAATTATTTGCACACAGTGCAGCACAAGAATACAAACCCACATAACTGCTGCTCTCACCGTAATTATGGGTGCCGTGTTTTTTGCCGTGGTTGTTTGGGGTTCAGTGACCATCGTCCGAGGTATTGTCCAAGGTAAGTAAGCATGTAAATAGGCGAAGCTATCAGGTCATCCCATTCCCATTGAATTTTGAAACAAGTGACCAAATGTTACATTTAATTACAGATTCGATCAACAATGTATTTTCCCTGATTATCTATGACTTCCTTTCATCTATTAACAAGCTTACTAATTCCATTACTGTAAAATTCTTTTGGCTTTGATTTGAAGAAGTCACAAATGTCAGTTTTAACTTCTTCCTGTGTTACAAAAGCTGTTTCCTCCAAATGATTCTGTAAGCTACGAAACAAATGGTAGTCTGAAGGAGCAAGGTCGGGAGAATAAGGTGGATGAGGAATTTTCTCCCAACCAAGTTCTTCGATCTTTTGTGACGTGATTCTTGCTGTGTGTGGTCGCGCATTGTCCTGATGAAACATCACTCGTTTTCGATTCCTCAAAGCTTGGTTCAAACGCTCTAATTGCTGACAGTATATTTGAGCATTAATTGTTGCATTGGGTGGTAAGAATTCAAAGTGGATTATTCCTTAGCAATCCCACCAGATTGAAAGAAGAACCTTTTGCCCATGAAGTTCCCTTCTCAGCTGTGGCTGGGTTCCTTCCCCTTTACCAAGCCACTGTCTACGACGCTTAACATTTCGATAAAAGATCCATTTTTCGTCGCCAGTCACAAGTCTATCCCAAAAAGGTGAAACAAGTTGGCGAGAATGCAGAGAAGAGCAGATGTGTGTATATTTGAATATTGTCTGCTACTTCACTGCACGTGACACGTATTTAACCAATTAGAAATAACCAAACACAATGTACCATTAATGACATTTTTTGTCATATTTTTTTCCATAATAATCTTTAATTATATATATATATATATATATATATATATATATATATATATATATATATATATATATATAATTAAAGATTAGAATAAGCAGCTTCCAAAAGAGTCTGCCTAAGATTGCACACAGGAAAAAAGAGTGCTCACTGCCATAAAAAAGTTGCTAATCATTGATATATTTTAAATCAAATCTTAGGCAGGCAGTGACCGACCACGACTGGCAGTTTTATACGCTTTCATGCAATCATCAGGCGGTCGGTAGATGTTAGTAAAATATGAACCCTTATACCACCAGGCAAGTCCTGGATGGTAAGCCACCCAATGTCGCCAATGGGAGAGTAAACTGTCCGGACAAGATCAAAATAGCCGAAAATAAAAAAAATATTAAAAATTCTACCAGAAAAGGTTTGCCAGTGTAGGAAAGAGGTACTCAATGTCATAGGGAACAATAGCACCATGATAGAGGAGCTTCAGCTTCAAGCCAAAAAGTGCTCGACAATACCGCCAGAGAATTTACAATTAGAGAATAGGCAGCTCCCAAGAGTCTGCTAAGGTTGTACACTGGAAAAAAGAGTGCACAATAACATGAAAAAGGGCAGAATTTAATATATATATATATATATATATATATATATATATATATATATATATATATATATATATATATATATGTATATATATATATATATGTATATATATATATATATATATATATATATGTGTGTGTGTGTGTGTGTGCGTATGTGTGTGTGTGTGTGTGTGTTAAAGAAAAAGTAAAACCGTTGATGGAACAAACTGACAACTGACCAAAAAACCGAAATACCCTTAACAAAGATAAAATCTCGAACAAGGACAGCAATAAGGAAAAAATACACTTAAAAGCAAGCACCTACTTACTCAGTAAAGTGTTCAGTGCCTAGTTTACCTAGACAGCAAAAACGCTCAATGACGTTAACTCATTTGAAAGTATAGTCCTAGTCGTAACCCGAGTTTCACGCGATCTTCAGACGACTTGAAAACCCCTGAACATCGTCTGAAGGTTTCGTGAAGCTCGGGTTACGAATAGTGATATCCGTTCATAAGAAATATATATATGTGTATGTGTGTGTGTGTGTGTGTGTGTGTGTGTGTGTGTGTGTGTGTGTGTGTGTGTGTGTGTAAAAGTCGAAGATATGGAATGGATTAAACCTGAGAAAATAATTAAATAAGGAGTAAAAAGGAAAAATTCTGATGACGCTATTTATTTCGTGTCATCAGAATTTTTTGAAATTTTCCCGAAATTCTGATAAATAACGAAACATGGTATATCCATAAAAGTTTTCATTCTTGTTCCATATATATATATATATATATATATATATATATATATATATATATATATATATAAATATATTCATAGACGAGGTTCGATCAAAAAGTATCGGGACTGTTGCAATCGCAAAAAGAAGCCGCTCGGCACAAACTGTCCTCGAACTTTGTCGCACATTGTAACGTTCCCGCTCACTCTCGTTGTTTACAACAGTGTTTGGAAGGGAAGTGTGTAGAGTGAGGGCG